>CM056744.1:114085962-114515737 GCA_029851415.1 Eretmocerus hayati
CGCCGATCGCGGGATTTTTGTCATAAAAAAAAAAGTTGTCAAAATCAACAGAGCAGTTGAGAGTGGTTGAGGGTGCGCTATTTTAGGCTGCTGGTGCCATTGCAGACCGGGCCAGGTAGATCCAGGTCGCAATTTATGGGAGAGGAGAGAGTCGAGGAGAGCGTCGTCACCGTCGTCGTGTGCAGCACCAGGACATCAACAGGACGACGACGGCGTACCCGGGTCGTCTGCTTCGATGGTGCACCTGGATTCTGTGGCAGTGGTTTGGGGTTAGGTGTCGGTTCTACGTGCATCCTCGACTCTCGACCTCGACTTCTAGGTGGCGAGGACCCTGGAACACCAAGAGTCCGCAGTTGGTCCTCTTGATGATTCATGTGTTTCAGGAATCAAGATGCCATCGACCTGGCCTCCGTCATCTCATGCACGACTTTATGCCATGTGAAAAGATGAATTTTTTTCATATCTCTGTTATTTTTGTGTATTGTGTGAGAATACTCAATTTCTATTCTTTGAGTAGAGGAATATGAGCTTAGAATGATGAATGACATGTTTTCAAGTTCTAATTCTCTGCTCGATATCAATTGAGTATGCCCTAGTTGAGTAGAGCTCAAGTCGTGGATGAAAAAGATCTCACAGAGTGAATCATGTTCCTTACGGTCCAGTGCCTATGGCTTTATTTTATACTTCTTCATTTTCTCCTCCATTAATTTACTCCATCACCTAAAATTTTCAACAGCAATTTCCAATTATATCATGACTCTATCATCACAGCGTTATGTTTTATATTAGTTGAATAAGTTGTGGCGCTGAGCTCAGGATTCATTTCACCTTTTGTAAGCTGCACTGGATAGATTTAATCAGAAGCTTATAATTATTCATGATTATAAGCTTCCATGCGTCATGCATAACAGAATGGTTCTGGCAACAGAGCTTTTGAGAACTAATTTGGTAATATTTCGTTACTCCATACAGAATAATCAGGGGCTTGCTTAACTTCACCGGTTTTTCAGGAGACTTCCCTCACACATTGACAGGAGAAAAGATATGAATACATAGGATTTATAGTTTTCAAACTCCAGCTTATTTCATTACTCTCCGAGATCCAGTTGATATGTTATTAATCTTCCTTCTGGTTACCATCTGATAAGATTCCTTTGCAGCTAATTCAAGGCAAGAGATGTTCCTATTCCTAATCTAATATTGACATGTAGGAAGTATAGCAGAATGTGAATACATAATAATTGTAAGAAACAAACCAATTAGCTACGAATAATCAGGCATGATTCCTATTGCCAAGTCAACCACTCTGATTATTCTGTATGGAGTAACAAAATATTACCAAATTAGTTCTCAAAAGCTCTGTTGCCAGAACCATTCTGTTATGCATGATGCATGGAAGCTTATAATCATGAATAATTATAAGCTTCTGATTAAATCTATCCAGTGCAGCTTACAAAAGGTGAAATGAATCCTGAGCTCAGCGCCACAACTTATTCAACTAATATAAAACATAACGCTGTGATGATAGAGTCATGATATAATTGGAAATTGCTGTTGAAAATTTTTGGTGATGGAGTAAATTAATGGAGGAGAAAATGAAGAAGTATAAAATAAAGCCATAGGCACTGGACCGTAAGGAACATGATTCACTCTGTGAGATCTTTTTCATCCACGACTTGAGCTCTACTCAACTAGGGCATACTCAATTGATATCGAGCAGAGAATTAGAACTTGAAAACATGTCATTCATCATTCTAAGCTCATATTCCTCTACTCAAAGAATAGAAATTGAGTATTCTCACACAATACACAAAAATAACAGAGATATGAAAAAAATTCATCTTTTCACATGACATAAAGTCGTGCATGAGATGACGGAGGCCAGGTCGATGGCATCTTGATTCCTGAAACACATGAATCATCAAGAGGGCCAACTGCGGACTCCTGGTGTTCCAGGGTCCTCGCCACCTAGAAGTCGAGGTCGAGAGTCGAGGATGCACGTAGAACCGACACCTAACCCCAAACCACTGCCACAGAATCCAGGTGCACCATCGAAGCAGACGACCCGGGTACGCCGTCGTCGTCCTGTTGATGTCCTGGTGCTGCACACGACGACGGTGACGACGCTCTCCTCGACTCTCTCCTCTCCCATAAATTGCGATGGATCTACCTGGCCCGGTCTGCAATGGCACCAGCAGCCTAAAATAGCGCACCCTCAACTGCTCTGTTGATTTTGACAACTTTTTTTTTTATGACAAAAATCCCGCGATCGGCGGGCGCGGAGACGAATCTCCGCCAAAAGCGGGCGCGGAGAAATGCAAAACATGCACTCCGCAGCTTCGCCAGCTATAGTCCAGTCCGCCACGGCCGATTCGTTGGTCCAAAGGGGTAAAGTTGTGAAATTAACATATTGTGTAGATCAGAACTAGAAACTAACAATTCTAAAAATGCAGACACGAAAACCCCACGGTTTTTGAGGAAATTGATTGTTTATTAACAATTTTGCAAACCGGACATGTCCATCGGGGTAAAGTGGGGAGTCGACGGATTATGAAATTTGACAGTGAGTAGAATGCAGGGTTGAAAATGCAGACAGATCAGTTCATAACTCTATGAGGCAGACAGGGGTCAAAGGTCAAATTTTCACACCTCTCCGAACAAAAAATCAGTAATTTGCTTTATAACTCGGAATCCGTGCGTTTTAGCGAGATTATGCTACGGAACTTTTTTGAAGATCTCATTGAGATCTACAAAATTGGTCATATTGACCATTGCTCAGAAATCCTTTGTTTCTGAGATATAAGCAATCTTAGTTTCAAGGATAAACGTTTTTCGATCATAACTCGGGATTTATGCGATGTGATGAGATTTTACAAGAATACTTTTCTAAAGATCTTTCAAAGACCTACAAATTGAGTTATCTTGACCGTTGCTCAGAAACTCACCAATTCTGAGATATAAGCAAAAGTAAGTACGGCAATGGAATTTTTTTCGTCATAACTCGAGATCTATTCGGTTTGATGAAATTTTGTAAGAATACATTTTTGAAGATCTATCAGGGATCTACAAAATTGGTCATGTTGACCATTGCTCAGTAATCCTTCCTTTCTGAGATATAAGCAATGTTAGTCTCAAGGATAAGCGTTTTTGATCCTAACTCGGGATTTATGCGATGTGATGAGATTTTACAAGAATACTTTTCTAAAGGTCTTTCAAAGACCTACAAATTGAGTTATCTTGACCGTTGCTCAGAAACTCACCAATTCTGAGATATAAGCAAAAGTAAGTACGGCAATGGAATTTTTTTCGTCATAACTCGAGATCTATTCGGTTTGATGAAATTTTGTAGGAATACATTTTTGAAGATCTATCAGAGATCTACAAAATTGGTCATATTGACCATTGCTCAGAAATCCTTCCTTTCTGAGATATAAGCAATGTTAGTCCCAAGGATAAGCGTTTTTGATCCTAACTAGGAATTTATGCGATGATATGAGATTTTACTGGGATACTTTCTCAAAAATCCTCCAAATACCTACAAAATGAGTTACCTTGACCTTTGCTCAGAAACTCACCAATTCTGAGATATAAGCAAAAGTAAGTTCGGCAATGGAATTTTTTTCATCCTAACTCGAGATCTATTCGATTTGATGAAATTTTGTCAGAATACATTTTTGACGATCCATCAGAGATATACAAAATTGGTCATTTTGACCATTGCTCAGGAATTCTTCGTTTCTGAGATATATGCAAGGTTAGTCTCAAGAATAAAACTTTTTCGATCCTAACTCGGAATATATGCGCTGTGATGAGATTTTACAAGAATACTCTTCCAAAGATCCTGCAAAGACCTACAAAATAAGTTTTCTTGACCTTTGCTCAGAAACTTAGCGTATCTGAGATATAAGCAAAAGTAAGTTCGGCAATGGACCTTCTTTTACTTTAACTCGAGATTTATCCGATTTGATGAAATGTTTTAAGAATTCTTATTCAAAGATCCTTCAAAGAGCTGGAAATTGGTTTCACCGACCATTTCTCAGAAATCTACTAGTGCTGAGATAGGAACAATATTATTTCCTATTTTGTTGGTCTTGGCAGGATCTTTGAAAGAGTATTCTTGTAAAATCTCATCACAGCGCATATATTCCGAGTTAGGATTGAAAAAGTTTTATTCTTGAAACTAAACCTTGCATATATCTCAGAAACGAAGGATTCCTGAGCAATGGTCAAAATGACCAATTTTGTATATCTCTGATGGATCATCAAAAATGTATTCCTACAAAATTTCATCAAACCGAATAGATCTCGAGTTAGGATGAAAAAAATTCCATTGCCGAACTTACTTTTGCTTATATCTCAGAATTGGTGAGTTTCTGAGCAAAGGTCAAGATAACTCATTTTGTAGGTATTTGGAGGATCTTTGAAAAAGTATCCCAGTAAAATCTCATATCATCGCATAAATTCCTAGTTAGGATCAAAAACGCTTATCCTTGAGACTAACATTGCTTATATCTCAGAAAGGAAGGATTTCTGAGCAATGGTCAACATGACCAATTTTGTAGATCTCTGATAGATCTTCAAAAATGTATTCTTACGAAATTTCATCAAACCGAATAGATCTCGAGTTATGACGAAAAAAATTCCATTGCCGTACTTACTTTTGCTTATATCTCAGAATTGGTGAGTTTCTGAGCAACGGTCAAGATAACTCAATTTGTAGGTCTTTGAAAGACCTTTAGAAAAGTATTCTTGTAAAATCTCATCACATCGCATAAATCCCGAGTTAGGATCAAAAACGCTTATCCTTGAGACTAACATTGCTTATATCTCAGAAAGGAAGGATTTCTGAGCAATGGTCAACATGACCAATTTTGTAGATCTCTGATAGATCTTCAAAAATGTATTCCTACAAAATTTCATCAAACCGAATAGATCTCGAGTTATGACGAAAAAAATTCCATTGCCGTACTTCTTTTGCTTATATCTCAGAATTGGTGAGTTTCTGATCAACGGTCAAGATAACTCAATTTGTAGGTCTTTGAAAGACCTTTAGAAAAGTATTCTTGTAAAATCTCATCACATCGCATAAATCCCGAGTTATGATCGAAAAACGTTTATCCTTGAAACTAAGATTGCTTATATCTCAGAAGCAAAGGATTTCTGAGCAATGGTCAATATGACCAATTTTGTCGATCTCAATGAGATCTTCAAAAAAGTTCCTTGGCAAAATCTCGCTAAAACGCACGGATTCCGAGTTATAAAGCAAATTACTGATTTTTTGTTCGGAGAGGTGTGAAAAATTGACCTTTGACCCCTGTCTGCCTCATAGAGTTATGAACTGATCTGTCTGCATTTTCAACCCTGCATTCTACTCACTGTCAAATTTCATAATCCGTCGACTTCCCACTTTACCCCGATGGACATGTCCGGTTTGCAAAATTGTTAATAAACAATCAATTTTCTCGAAAACCGTGGGGTTTTCGTGTCTGCATTTTTAGAATTGTTAGTTTCTAGTTCTGATCTACACAATATGTTAATCTCACAACTTTACCCCTTTGGACCAACGAATCGGCCGTGGCGGACTGGACTACTAGGATCGCGTGGCGTCGCGGCCGGATCGCGTGGCGTCGCGGCTGGATCGCGTGGCGTCGCGGCCGGATCGCGTGGCGTCGCAGCCGGATCGCGTACCATGTATACTGAATCGTACATGATTCAGCAACAATTAGGCGACAACAATGATGTGAATGTCAATTCAAGTCGAGGGTGTGAGCCATGAGTCAATACAGACGGAATCAAAATTTGATCTTGGAGCTTGACAGTTCTGTACCAAAGAGTTAGATAACGACGAGCTCCATCACAGTTTGTTTGTCAATCATTGTTTCATGCAAGTACTGAAGTGAATGCAGTTTGAAGAAGTTATAATCTCTTGCTGCAAGAATAGTGCACATCAAAGGCTGAACAGTGTTCCAGTTCACCAACATTCAATTCAGAAATTTGATGAAAACAATGATTGTGACAAACTCACTATGATGAAGCTTCTCGTTACCCAACCTTTTTGTACAGAACTGCTAGGCTTCAAGATAGTTTATTTTCCACCTAATGTTTGTATTCAAAGTCTAGATTGATCTTCTGGTTGAGAGAATAAAGCTTCCCAATCTTTGACCGATCAATCAGTTCATCTACGGAGTGATGAAAAACATCAGAAACTTGATTCGTTTCAAGTAATGAGATGTGAGCAGAGCACTTTCAGCTTCCAACTGAATCATCAGGTTAAGATTGAGTTGCACACTTTTCTCAACAAGTAGTTGAAACTACAACAACTTGTATTCAGTTCAGACCTTGAACACAAAATTTGGTTGAGAAATAAACTAGCTTGAAAGCTTGGCAGTTCTCTACGAAAAGGTTGGATGACGACAAGCTCCATCACAGTTTGTTTATCAATCAGTGTTTCTTCCAAGTTCTGAATTGAATGGTGGTGAACTGAGACACTGTTCAGCGATTGAGGTACACTATTCTTGCAACAAGGAGTTGGAACTTTCACAAACAGCACTCACTTCAGAACTTGGATCAAAACAATGATTGACAATCGATCTGTGATGGAGCTTGTTGTTGTCCAACCTTTTCGTACAGAATTGCCAAGCGTTAAGATAATTTATTTCCCAATCAATTTTTGTATTCAAAGTCCAAACTGAATGCAGTTTGTAATAGTTCAAAACTACTTGTTGAAAAAAATGTGCACCTCAATCTTCAACTAATGATTTTCAGTATGAATCTGCTTTGGCTCAGGGCATCAAGTATCTGGTGTCTTTCTCACTTTGCAGATAAAGTGAATCAGAGCACTATTTTTGAAACAGTTGAAGCTATCACAAACTAGCTTGATCTCTGGTGAAAGTCAGAATCCAGCATCATCAGCATCCTGAAAAACATGAATATTCACACGAAAACTGCAGTTGAGTTGAGAAACCTGCGAGATCGAGTGGCGTCGTGGCGGGATCGCGTAGCGTCGCGAGTCGCGACTGGATCGCGGTAGCTAGATCGCGGGAAATGGAAATATTCCCGGCGCATGCGCACTGCCACATTCCTTGGCTCATGAATTACCGCTGCTTCTGTGAACCTCATTTTTCCGCATAAGTACAAAAATAATAATTATTTCGGAAAAACAAAAATACGTGCTGATAGAGGAGATCGGCCGCAATCCAGCACAAATTTCCCACAATTCCTGCGTTGTGTAGTTTTTGCTAAAAAAATTGGGAAAATTTTCCCAGCACCCGAAAAGTTTTTATTTTTTTTTGGAAAAACTACGATAGCCACAAATTTTTTTCGAACGGATTCGTGATCCGCTATCAATGCACAATTGGAGAGTATTTTTTTTTTGGATATTTTTAATAACCGGGTGCCCAGTTCACGGAAGTATATTTGACAGTATGTGTGAAGTCCACATCAGTGTTAGTTAGTATTCGTGCATAAGTGTGCGTGTGGGTGTAAGTGTATGTGTGCGTGCATGTGCGTGTCAATATGTGTGATTGACTGCTCATGCATGTAGAACCTCAGGTGAAAGTATTCGACAGTATGTGTGAAGTGAACATCGATATTAGTAAGAATTCGAGTGTGAGTGTGGATGGATGGGTGGGTGTCGGTGTGTGTGCATCTGCGTGTCAATATAAATGATTGACTGCTCATGTAGAACCTCAGGTGAAAGTATTTGACAGTATGTGTGAAGTGAATATTAGTGTTAGTGAGTATTTGTGTGGGTGTGTGGGTGTGCGTGAGGGTGTGAATATTTGGATCTCTCTGCTATGATAGAACCGTATAGGTGAGAATATTTGACAGTATGTGTGAAGTCAACATTAGTGTTAGTTAGTATTCTTGTGTGTGTGTGTGTGTGTGTGTGTGTGTGTGTGTGTGTGTGTGGATGTGTGTGAGTGTATGCGCATGTGGGTGTGAATATGTAGAACTCGCTGCTCCGGTAGAACAGTAGAAGAAAATTTTTGAGAGTCTGTATAAAGTGAACATTAGTGTCGGGAAGTATATTCGCGTGTGCGTGTGTGTGTGTGTGGGTGTGTGCGCGCGCGCGCATGGAAATGTGTGATTGGCTGCTCATGTTAGATCGTAGGTGAAAATATTCGAGTATGTTTGTAGTGAACATTAATGTTAGTAAGTACTTGTGTGTGAGAGTGGTTTTCTGTGAGCGTGAGTACATGTGTGGGTGAGTGAGTCGGTGCGTGTTAACATCTGTTCTCGTGAATAAAATGTTGTCATATCTGCCGTTCTTCGAGCTCAGCAGAGTAACTATCACAAAAGAGTTGGGCCCTGTAAGCCACATACGGTCTCGGTGGTCACATGCTCCACGTGGCACTCGAAATGTGGCGCCAATGATTCATTGTAGTGCAAGTACACGAGGAAATGGGCATACAAAAACGAAGTTCGTTAGAAATTTCCCAGCTATCTGACACGATCGATCTCCTGTTCTTTCTCAATTGGCGGTCAATCTCGCAGTGGTGGGAATTCACGTATAAAGACAATTTACGAGCTCCAGTGCTACGTTTGTGTGATTTGAATTTTTTTCTGTGAGGGGAGAAAATGAGTTGGGGTGACATATAGCCTGTGACTTTACGTTTTAGTAGATTGCGTAGCTAATGCGAGGGGAGAGTCAACTCGATTGAGCTGGTTGCGACGAGATAATGCGTGATAATGTCATGGAGAGCCTGTTGCAGCGATTGAAGTTAACGAGTAAGTATCCATGGTGTCTTCGAAAGGCTGTCAATGGGTATGCTCGAAAGTTGATAAGGAGTTATTTGCACTTGCAAAAGGGATATGTCCTGTGTTGAGTTTTGCCTATCCCAAATCGGTGACTCGCTTCATCAAGGGAATTACTGGTCTTCAATGTTCGTTTTTCAATTATCTCCCTTTACATTTTTAGTAGGATTCATTTGAAAATGATTCAGCTAAGCCTGAGAAGAATGGAATGATCGATACCAATTCATAACGTAGTTTCTCAAATAATTGTGGGACTTTCAATGCAGTCACGGGATAGAACAAGGGCTTCTCATTTATCGAGATAGTATTTGAATCACATTCTTCCACATTTTGGGGCGTTGAAATTTGAGGTACAATGCAGATTTGATGGGTGACTATTTCTTAAATGAGTTTCGATTGCCTCGAAGAATCCTTGCAAGACTATATGAAAGACCAGTATGAAACAAACTGTCTGTATTGGAAGGTTTTTGATGTAGATGTGAGACAATTCACAAATTACGGGCCCTTGAGCATAGAAAGAAAAACGAAAAATTAAATTGAGATACAATTATCTTTGCACTGCAGATTAAGACAAGACTAAGAATCCACTTGTTCGTATCCAACTCTACCTTTCAAAAGCTCACAAAGTCTACGCGTTAATCTCCCAGAAGCTGACTCATCTGCTTAGCATGATAATGCATATTTGATGGAAACTTGATGCTCACCACAAATTGCTCAACTGCACTTGCGGGAATCAAATTATTCACAGAATCTCTCAACATCCAAGCTTCATTCCACGTATTGAAACTTCAGCTGTACAATAGCAAACTCCGGTTTTGCGACAGCTTAATCGAGTAATTAATCACGTAATACCTGGTGAGGTTCGGTTCTGTTAATCAAGTTCTCTAAAGTTTTGCTTGTTATCGGGAAGGGACAAAGGAAAATCAGTGCATGCCTGCCTTTCACGAAGAAATTTGATTCGAGTGCATGTAGTGCTGGAATAGTTTCAGATGCATTCATTTAACGTAAGTGTGAGTACAATATGAGATCGCA
The DNA here is from genome assembly GCA_029851415.1 of Eretmocerus hayati. Classification (NCBI taxonomy): domain Eukaryota; kingdom Metazoa; phylum Arthropoda; class Insecta; order Hymenoptera; family Aphelinidae; genus Eretmocerus; species Eretmocerus hayati. The sequence continues at coordinate 114,095,752 of CM056744.1, forward strand.
GTTATACCGTCATATTGGGGATTCCTTATCAACAGATTGACTGGAGGAGACTGATTCTCGATTACCTTACTAACGGAACATTTATTCATTTACTAGTGAGGTTACCCATTGACTCATCGGAATCCTTCCATGACCCATTCGTGATAGGGCTCATCGATTGGAGGGACTTATGAACTCAGCAATGAAAGTAATCAGTAATATAATAGTGATCCGAATCACTGACTCAGCAGTGATCTCACTTAGTGATTCATTCCAGGTGTTCCTATTCATTTGATTTATCGATAATCTTCCAGAGGTTCCGAATGGTATCATAATTATTCATCAACTTATCCAAATCACTTCACTACTTGATAGTGATACCACTTCATTGACTCTTCATAGTCACGTCAGTCACTAACTATTTAAAGACAATCATTGACTTGGGAATGATACCAAATAGTAACCTCATTGATCGGTGTCATTCTGTAAATCAACATCAATATTCCTCATTGACTCATCAATGATATCATATATTAAATAGTCAGGGACGTGACTCACTGCTTCATTACTCTCATACTTCAATTTAACAGCAATGTTTACTGAGTCAATATGTTAGAGGACTTATCATGAGTATAATCACTTTTATATCATTCTGTAACACTTTAGTGATCAGGATAAACTGATTCACCGGAATAGCATCTGATTGTTTCATAGGTCATTCTTATCAATTCATTCGTGATTCTCACTCGCATTTAATTCAGTAGCTTTCTGACTTTATGTGATAAAATTGAGACTACTCATCACCCCACTTCGTCGTATACAACCAGTGAATCTTAGGAAGTGATCCAACTCACCGAAATATCACGTACCAGTCAGTAATCATTCGACTCGTCAGTTGATCAATTCATCAGTGCTATGCAATCATCAAATCGATGTAGAGTGTCTATTTCACGCCATCATTTGCCAATTCATCATCGAATCTACCGCGATCGCAGTGAAAGAAGAATGGAATGACAATGAAAGACGCTGACTCACCTTTGGCAGGTCTCTTATTGCTGGCAATCTCAGCTATAGTTGCACTGATCATATCCATCTGTCCATTGTGCGCGTAACTCGACTGGTGACTAGGATGACCAGCACCCAAAAGAAATGTCTCAGCTGATCTTGTGGCATCACTTGAACCACGATATACCGTTGTAGTTGTCCCATCATTTGCACTACTACTACTACTATTTCTATTTGATCCGTAAAGTAATGGCATAGGCGCGGGACTTATGAGGCCCGTTGGCGATCTACTTCTTGCCCTCGTTCTCGAACTTGTAGATAAATTTAAAGGTCTTTCGTCACAATCTTCACTACCACTAGGCATAGTTTGGTAACCTGAAGCAGCAGAACTCTGGCTACCACCACTTCCACCACTTATGCTACCGCAATAGTTGGTGCCCAGCGCTGGTGACATCATTGGAGAGGCTGGACTTGGTGTGCATGGTGGTGAGGTTAAAACCTGAACAGCAGAATAGAAGAAAATTCATTCGATCCGTGAGTTATGTTCATGAATAATTGGGTCGAAATTTTTCTCAAAAGTATCATAATTCAAGAGCATCTATGGTCGAAGGACTAAAGTTCATGAGAAAGAACAATGGATCGGAAGGTTGGCGATTCATGAAAAGTGAGTTCAAAAGCTCATCAGTGTGACTTCTAACAAAAAGCTGACGTCACGACGACAGGATGTCTCACGAATATTCCTAAAGCATTTAGAAGGTATGACGGGGAAATAAAGTTTCACTGGATCACGTGATACTCATAAAATCTTTTAGAGAGAAGGAGAGAAAGTCGAGAGTGCAGAGGATGATGGAGAATTCATTGAAACTTATGATGAATTACATTCATGAGAAATTTCATGCCCATGTTCGACTTAGATCCATGAGATTTGGTCTGCTCTCTTCGTGTTAATCAGTGGAAAGTCACTGAGCTTTAGTGTGTTTCGGATCAGCTCAGATACACACTGCTTTTTCCACCGGAATCATTGAAAGTCGCTCCCAATCATTGATCTGTAGTGCATAATCGCTAATTCGCAGTAGAATTCACTGCAAATCAGTGAAATCGCTCTGCAGGTCAGTGATTGAGAGCAATTTTCACTGATTCCGGCGGAGAGAGTGAAGTCTTCAGTGGGAAGTCTGATAGCTCAGTGACCTTGGTTGTCAGACGGAACCTTGTCACTGAAGTTTCAGTGAGCGTCACTGGTGAATCAGTAAAACAATCCTCTGATGAAGAAATGAAGTGAACGGATGATTAACGAGTCAACTCAATTCCTTACTGCGACGTTTTGATGACTATTTTGTCATCTTTCACAGGTCTGAAATATATCATTGAACAACCTTTTATTTCATTCCTTCATGAAATTTATAACGAGTGATAAGAACGTCATAACTAATAATTCGGCGCTCCAAAGGTTCTGACAGATCATATTTAATGGGAGTTTCAGTGTGTCTCACTGGGATATGAGTGGGTACCACTCAGACATCAGTGATGCCCACTTGAAATTCAGTGAATACGATCTACCTATGAACCTATGAAGCACTGAAATCTGAGTACACTGTCTTACTGGTCCACCAGTTATGTTCATTGGAATTTCAGTGACGAGGACTCGTCCGCCCCACAAGGTTCCTGAAGTCATCAGTCAAAATTGAATTGAAGTACTCTGAAGTTGAGTGATTTCCCACTGATTGACATGGAACAAGTATATTTTGAATCACTATCCTTGGATAATGAGACTCACCGTGTGCACTGATGCTGGTGAATGCGCAGGCAAAGGCGAGTACACCGACATCGGTGGCCTCAACAGTTGAGGACTTCCTGCACTAAATCTTCTAGGAGTTGGCACTAGCAGTTTACCCTGACTAGCAGACCTTCCCGTCGTTACCGAAGGTGAACCTACACCACTACTACTCCAGCCTAGTATATCACTAATACGATGTGGCGTTGGCGTTCTTGGTGGCGTTGCGTACACATGTTCGTGCCACGAAGCTATTTGACTTGATACTGAAACTGATATATTCCTGATACCAGGTTCAGAAGAGACCTGCTCCCTAGAAGTAGTACGATTGACGACACCCTTGTCGATTCGGCCGACGAGGGTGCCTGCGACCGTCTCATCGTCAGACGGCATCTTATGCAAGCTCCCGCCGGCCAACTGTTGAAACAGTACTTGGGCCATAAACTCGGAATTGTTCTGCCTCTGATGTTGATGATGCCGAAAATTTCTCAAGTCGTGCCCTGGGACACATCAGCTTGCGGATGTCTGTGCTCTCTTAGATTTTCCTGCTGATGCCGATTAAAATTGCGTCAACGGTTGTAGTAGTTGTGTTATCATCTGGCTCTTCCTTTTGCTGAAAGCATAAAATAGTCATGTGATCAGTTCTCAGATCACACACTTGGATGTTGGAGATTCTAGATTTCAGAATTTTTCAATTGTGCCGAGCTTTTCCTACAAATCAGAAAGACATGCCAATGAGTCATTTGATCTGTTTTTGATATTTTCCTATCACAAACTGACGTACATTGAATATTTTTTGCAAATTATTCTTAGATCCTTCGAGGCCTTGGAATGAAAAGACGCCTTGCGTACTGATTTCTCAACGGAGACCTCAATTTCCCGTCATTTATGGTAGCAACTACAAGAGGAAGATTCACGTATTCATCATTTTTATCCACAAATTCATCAAAGACACCAACGGAACCTTTTAACGATCGAAGGAACTGATCAGTACTTGACGTTTTTAATCTAAGCGAGAATGATTCACTAATTTATCCAGAACAAGAGTCACTTATTCTATAGTATCATTCGATGGTTTATAACCTTCTCCTTCTACACTAGAGCATTTATTCATTAAATTCACTGATTTTCTAGTGAGGTTAATCGTTCCACCAGAAGTACTCACTAGCTCACGATACATAGTAATGCATACTGATCACTATCTATCGATTATCTCTGAAGTTAACTCCAGTAATCTCCAACACCGTGAATTGATGGACTGAATTCATCAGTGACAATCACGGGCACATTAGTGACATTTAGTGATATGTCGATAGCACCTAATGACCCATCAGCCACATTTGTCAGTAAAATACGCTGCTAAAAGTGATTAGCAGAATGCTTTCTCACGGCGTTATATGATGATAATTTTAACGAAAAAGAAAGTATCCTATATTTTGAGTTCTTCTTTCGAGGAAGCATTCCAGAGAGATTCGGGTCATCTGAAAGGAGGTTTTTCCAACAATATCTATTGTTTGATTAAGAGAAAATTTTGATATAGTCGGTTTAAAGATGATTAAACTGGAGTCCTTTGTGGAAATTCCCTTCCCCCGAAAAAATTTTCATATGAACAATGTTCTACGGATTTTATGAAAATTTCGTATCAGCTAATCGATTCAGAATGGCGCATAAGTAAGTCTTTAGGTCATTAGAATTGAGATAAATTAGTCGTAAAGGATGATACGAGAGAAAAATGAATATTAATTCTAATTTTCTACTACTTTTTGAGTTATTCTTTTGAGGAAGCTTCTTATAGAGATTCAGGCCATCTAGACTGAGGTTTTTTTAACAATATCCATCGTTTGGTTGAGACGGAATTACGATGCAGTGGGTTTGAGAAGGGTTAAAATGAAATTTTTTGTGAAAATTTTGATTTTTTCGGAAATTTGAGATTTGTGAAGACTCAAACGAATTTCGGTATTAACCAATCGATAGATAATGCAGAAAAAACCATAGTTCAGGTCATTGAAATCGAGATAAATGAGTCATAAAAGAAGGTACGAGGAAAAAATGAATATTAAGAAAAATTTCCCATTATTTTTTCAGTTATTCTTTAGAGGAAGCTTTTTAGAGAGATTTGGGCCTTCTAGTCTGAGGTTTTTTAAACAATATCCATCGTTTGGTTGAGACGGAATTTCGATTTAGTGGGTTTAAAAAGGGTCAAAATGAAATTTTTGGTGGAAATTTTGATTTCTTCGAAAATTTGAAATCTGTGAAGATTTTATAAAATTTCGGTATTAACCAATCGATAGATAATGCAGAAAAAACCATAGTTTAGGTCATTGGAATTGAGATAAATGAGTCATAAAAGAAGGTACGAGCAAAAAATGAATATTAAGAAAAATTTCCCATTATTTTTCCAGTTATTCTTTAGAGGAAGCTTTTTAGAGAGATTTGGGCCTTCTAGTCTGAGGTTTTTTTAACAATATCCATCGTTTGGTTGAGACGGAATTACGATGCAGTGGGTTTGAAAAGGGTTAAAATGAAATTTTTGGTGAAAATTTTGATTTTTTCGAAAATTTGAGATCTGTGAAGATTTTATAAAATTTCGGTATTAACCAATCGATAGATCTTGCAGAAAAAACCTTAGTTTAGGTGACTCAATTCGTGGTGAGACCGTGTGAGAAAAAGATATTTATGTATTAAAAGTCGAAATTCGAGCACTTTTGCTTGAAAAAGCCCATGGATCAAATTTGACTGGGAGCCGAAAGCTGCCAAATCACTGGGCTCTCAGAAATTGGATTCTTCACAACTTGTAGAAAGCCAAAAATTGATATGGTGAACAGAAAAAGAGAAAGCGTGTCCGATAGAAAACAACACACACACACACACACACACATACACGGAGAAAGGGGTGCAAAGATGAGTCTCTGACGGGTTTGGAAGGGCATTAGGAGGAAAAGTGTTACCTACATTTGATAGATTTTGGCGAGAGGAAGAGAATGGTCTTTGGCTTTTTTAGATAAAAGGAATTTTGTTGAAGAATATGTTGGTTTTAATGAAAAATTTGATCAAATTTTCGTTGGGGTGAAAACAAAGCTTTCTCTTTAGAGAAAGCAAAAAGCGAATACCGATCGTGTTGCGATAACATTCAGAATGTTTTATTAACGAAATGTACCAACTCATTATTGCATCAAAATATCCACCAGGCACTCATTCATCATTCTGTCGTTCCTACTCGTGAATGTCATGTAAATGATCACCATCAACAATCGCTGATCTATCATATTGATTGAGTCAACTAATCAACTACTGATAAACTCCGATGAATTTTCTGACCCTTGATGGGCCAATCAATGCTACTTTTGGACGCTCATACGCGAATCAATGACTCGTTTAAATCCCTTCAATATTCATCGTCTTTTCGTCATAAGGGCTCAGATATTCATCGCAGTGTCGCTCTCTTTCATACTGACTTTGCTTTTTTTACAGGAGATTTGAGCTCGTGATAATGTAGAACTCATTATTTGGATAAATTCATCATGCGCACATAATGAATATCACCCAATCAACCATCAAAAAAATATACACAATATTAATTGGTAATAATGTCTCACATACTTTCATTCATTGATGAGACTCAATGATGAATCAGTACTGTAACCCTTTGCGGGATACATTCTTCAATGCCACCGATTTTGTGAGAATCGGTATAGAGGGATTGTTGGGCCGGCTGATCACGAAATCAAAGTCACCTTTTGAAAATTCAAAATGGCGGATCCAAGATGGCGGCTAAATTCCCAAAATTCTGTGGATCTGGCTAAAAAACTTATCTAGGAGGTTTTTGGGATCGTTGATCACGGAAATGAGATCAGATTTTGAAAATCCAAGATGGCGGATTCAAGATGGCGACCAAAGTTATCAAGGTTCCGTGGACATGGCTGACGAACTTTTCATAGGTTTTTGGGGTCGCTGAACACAGAACTGTTATTAGATTTTGTATCCGCCATCTTCAAAATTTAAAATCTGACTTTATTCACGTAATCAGCGACACCAAACCCCCCGTGTGAAATTTTTCAGCCAGATCCAAGGAGTTTTCGAAATTTTGGCCACCATCTTGGATCAGCCATTTTGATTTTTCCAAATCTGACTTGTTTTTGATGATAAGCGACCCCGAAACCGGGCAATTCTTTTATAAAAAATGAAAAAATTTTCTATATTTGTTTGTTAACATAACCAATACATGAACAAAATACCGACTCTAGTGTGATGCCAACCTAGACCTCAATCGTATTTTTAGCCAAATCCCCAGGAGACTTAGAGATATTGGTACATAAATTAGCCTTCGAGGAACTCAAAATCGGAATAAGTAAGTGGTCGCTATAATGACCACCATACCGCAGAAGATTAACATGATCAGATTCAGTTCCAAGGGACAATTCTTTCATAAATCATAGGTACTAGAACCATTCAAATAATGATTTTTATTCCGATCTCTAAAAGGATTCAGAGACTTGCCCTTCATTTTTGTCAGAGAACACAGTGGTTCATGTAACCAAGTGATTGAATATTCGGAAGTATCTTTTAGCTAGTCTTTGAACTTTCATGGAATATTATGAATTCGAGGATTGATGAACCAGATCTAACCTAAATACCTCGATACAGTCAAGAATTTTTCTGTCCATTATATCGTGGCAGATTTTAGTTGGATACAGTAGGAAAGGGTCATGCTTTCGTTATCGTCCAAATAAACCATGTTTCGTGTACTGAGAATTTGTTCTCCGCCGTGATGGTAATTCAAACTATCCGAAGATACTTTCCCATCACTCTAACCTTAAGATGCAATTTTTTGAGCGTCTTTGTGGTTCTGATGACAAAAATTACATTGGGTAATTCTTGCGCACAAGTATGTTTTGGCATCAAGAACTTGCACAACTCATCTATTTGCACTGCTCAGACACAATCTAGATCCTATTCTCAGATATCCTCAGTCATTCATAGTGAGAAGGATATCTCAACCAGAACGAACGCGATACTTAAGAAACCGTTGAATAATAAGTCAACTGATCCAAACCCCCATCAACAACGAAGAATCGAAAAATAAATTCTAAAAAATTTTAATTCAAGCTCACCTGCGATTTAGTATTTGAGGTACAGTCGAAACATTGACAAAGCGGTAATATTTTCTACACTTCAGGGCGGACCTCTTAAACAGCTCCAGCGTCTGCTGGTCGCGTTCATATCTCGCCGCGCTCCCGTCGCTCGGCTCTTTCGTATTTGAGCCGGCCCGGGAGCGCGTGTAAGTACACTTTTCAAAGTTTTCTTTTCCAAAAAATCTTTTATCCATTGATTTTCACCAACTCGTCATCTCAATATCACATAACCTATCAAAACTCATTTCCAAAAAAGAAAAAAAAACAACAACAACAAAAACAACAGGTGTCACTCCGACTGCGTCCACGTCTACATACAAAACACACTCACTTTTATAAAATTCTGCAAGCTCTCAACTATCTGCGCAAGCTCCGAAAAAATAAACCAAGCTTTCAAAGAAAACTGCCGCGGCACAGATATATGTTATCAAATACACACACTAAAATTGAAGTATATAAATGCCTAGGTAGTATTCGAGATATAACGATTTAACTATCTGTATAGAAAATACACGTGCGCGCGCATCCACACGTGCGATTCATTTTCTATCTATCGCAAGCTCTTTTAGATAAAAGCTTCGATATATATATATATTTATATATAAATGAAAGAACAAGTTTGTGAGCTCGTTGACGCCCGTTTGCTGACTGATTGCCCGAGAGATTTTCGGCTGCTGCGAAACTGGATAGCACACAACCAGCTTATACTCTCTCACTCACTCACTTACTCTCTCTCTATAGTAGAGAATATATAGTTGTTAAGAGTGGGGATGAAACTGAATAGTAGTGGGGAGATTTTAAGGGGTTGGAGTGAAAGCTGCGCGCGTCTGATGAAATGTATATAGAGAGCTTCCGAGTTCTCTATCGTTGGTCTCCATTACCCGAGGTAGAAACTCTAACGCACGTGTTCTCTATACTTACTCTTCCTATCTCACTCTCTCTCTCTCTCTCTCATAGTGAAATTGACTATGAACTGGTCGACTATATCGTTTTATATAGCTTCCTGCCGTCTGGAATTATATACATAGACGATTGGCCAGAGCGCATATTTCCTGCGCAACGCGTGCCGCAAGCTCTGAGTTATCTATATCTGCATTGGTCTGCGTTATATATTTCCGTAACTATATGATTAAGTTGATTGTGCTTTATTATGTGATGGTTTGCATCAAGTGCCGGAGGTGATTTAACAAGTTTAAGATAGAATATTATAAATAATGATTGAGGATATTGTGGATGAACTTGGAAGGAGCTTGCAGTCGGTGATGGAATTGGGGTAATGAATGATGGAAATTTTTTTTGGATTTGATATAATGGATATTTTTTATGGGAGATGCTTGAATTTTGCTCAATTATTGGAGATGTTTAGGCGGGAGGTGGAAAAGTTGAGCTTCTGTCGGAGGTAGAGTAAGCTCTACTTTCCTTAATAGTGAGACATTTGGTATGAATAGGTTTCGTTCGTACCGACTGACAGTTGTGTATGATCTAAGGATGGTATATCACCCGAGGTTATCGTGGTACTTTCACACTGTGATAATAAACTGATATGTGGATGAAGTAGATTACTGATAAGTATGGAATAAGACTTGCACCTGATTCAAATTCACCGAATATGAAACGTCACTTTAAGGGTGATTGAATTGAATACAAACAATACCATTTCGAAATCTATAAAAAATTTGCCAACATCATATGGATTAACGCTCTCGCTTTAGCCAAGCAGAGCAACTTTGGTTTTTGGCTGAATCACACCATTTTGCCAAAGCGCTTCACGTTCATAAAGATGATACGTACTATGTTCACGTTACATCTTATCTCTCGAGTCTTGATTATTCTGAACAATGTAGCTCAAATAATTCATTTATTATTCTGTGTATGACTCATTCATACTCACGCCGGTAGTCGAATAAGGTATATTCAAGTATAAAATCATTGATTCATCTAGACCATTGGAGCTGAGGTCATTCCCATTCGAGTGATTCCACGCAATACAGACCTATGAAGAAGGGCCATATCTCAAATTGTTTTTATGGCCTATCGATTCGGTTCTATGGAAAATATAAACTTTTCACCACCCATGGGACCTCATCGAAATTGTTCAAGTATCCGGGGGAACATTTTAATTCATCCTCTTCAATTATCTCCAACAACGAACTTTGGGTCTTTTTTCTATAAAATTCGTCTTTCTCAAATCACGTGAAAGGTACGGAGATGCGGTTTGCATCATTCGAAAGGTCTTGAAAAAACCTATCAAAATTGGTTTTGTATAAATTGGTTTTGAGGTTATGGGCGGCTTCAGTGGGCAAGAGAATGAAAAATACAAAAATAATAACTACTCAAATAGCCATTTTTTTGGTTCCTTGGGAATTCGATATTTGATGTAAAATGTTGTGTTTTTTTTAGAAGAAAGTGGTAACGAACATTTTTTTCTTCGTCCTAAGCCCTGTTTCTGCCATATTCTGCAAATCTATTTCCAGCGTGATTGAAAATCATGTGTTTTCTGCGCATGCGCAGGAATTGGGATTTCTGAAACCAATTTCAGAAATAGACCAATTTGTTGAAAACCAATTTGTTGAAAAGAGGTGAAGCCACAAAGGGTGGGGGCGAGAACGTATTTTACTTTCATCAATTTTTTTTTCGCAGCTCTTCGAATGATGAAGCGATTCAATCCAATCAACAAAATAAGTAGTGCAATTTTAGATCCATCCTCACGTTGAGAATGAAGATCGAAATATAAGCGGGAAAGAATGCACACCTTTCCAAAGTGTCCCAAGTTTCATTAGCGAGATGATAATTTTTTCCCCCAGTCATCCACTCTCAAAGTTCCATTGTGGACATTCAAGGCCAGCCCGGAGCGGAGCTCATATTTTTCGCTCAATAGATCACGATTTGATCGCCCTACACATGCAATCAGAGATTATGAATCAATTTTTTGTCTCATAGGTAGTATTCCAACCTCACATTACGGACTCGAAAGGAATAATACAAGTGAAACATCATAACATTCTCAGCCAAATGAGTTGTTTCACGCCTGGAAATTTCATCCTATATATCGAGACAATCGTAATTTTTTGATCCGCCCGACGTTATACTGCTCGATACTCGCACTCCTTCCTGGTTTTTGCGAGCTAGAATTTTCGGACATGGAAGAGCTCATTCGATTGGATCAATACGCAGGCGGGATACTATCTGATTTTTGACTGGAAATGTTATGTTGTTGAGTAATAAGAAGGAATAGGCAAGACAATCATTGCATGTAGACGCAACCTGAAAGTACGCCAGTGCGTGTCTGATTGCGGTTCTTCGGGGACTCCGGACTGGCCTTAAGCTGATTATCGTTCTTGATGATTTTCTTGATCAAACACGTATACATATAAGTCGAGATGAAATCTGCTCCGAAGGGTGAAATCCCAACAGTTTTTCAGAAATTTTGGCAAATTTTCTGGTTCGAAGCCAATATTGCAAGGGTTGATCAAGGCCATCCAAAATTAAACACACCAATGGGGATCCAAATGCTGAGAAATTCGTATTGAAATATTTAATGAGTCTTTCCGTGAGTACGTTCAGTAACAATGAAAAGTGTTGAAGGAATTCCAAGAATAGGGAAGAGTCATCTAATGTTCTGAAGATTGGTATACATATTGTCGTTTATTCAATCTTCATCGATATACATTTGTGCATGTTGGATTGACACTGAGTTGTATATAATATAATCAAATCGGGGTGCAGTCATCGATAAATTATGCAACTATTTTTGGTGAATTGGGTGATGACAAACTTCTTCTCTACGCCGACTATACGATAAAATGGAGAAATTGTATTCATCTGAACCTCAGAAAGAGATGAATTCGTTATAAGTTGAAATCATTCAACGTCTCTATCATTCTCTGCGATAACCTATGACACGAATAACGGTAGACTAGAATCTCGGCCAAAAATACAATGATGGATACAGCACAGCCAGAGAGCCAAATCAGCCACAGTTTTTTCGCAAGTTCATGGTCTATTGTGTTTCTCATGAATTCTTTATCCAAGTCGGGTTGGAGATCATAACGAACCCGTTTTGTTTTCCACAGACCACCCTCTTGAATTCTTTCATGAATCTTGTTGAATTCTTCAACGTATGGTGATCCACGAGAGAGATAATATCCTTTCGGAGCGCTCCAAAATTTGTGAGTTAAAATTTTCATCATCCTCCCATCATTCCGTTTATTTTTACTCATACCATAGGAAGCTTCAGTATAACTTACCAAACATACGATATTTTCACCACTCATTATTCGATCTGAACACCTTTCATGATCTTTTGTCAACTCTACATTCTTTTTCAACATTTGTAGTGTACTGTCATTTTTGTTAAATGTGATATTGACGTAGTTCTTGTCAATCACAAGAGGAATATTTGCATCTTTGATGTCCTCGAGCGTCTCGTATAGACCGCGATTTCCACCATACAGTTGGTTGTCAGTAAAATCGACGAACAAATCCATTGCAAATTTCTGTGATAACATGAGTAAGAAGAGAAATACTATTCTTTCTGCATTCTTAGTTGTCACTCTTGGAACAGTATTTCCGAGAATGATACGAAAGGTATAATTGAGTGACCAAAATCGATTATCGAATCGAAGTATCTTGACAAGAACATAGATAGTCGAGATATATAAAAGTATTCCCACGCACAGGATTGAGTTATTGTAGATGAATCGAGATGATGTTCGAGGTAGTATAGGTACTAAGGCAACACAGTGTTCTTCATAGATTGCAATACTTCGTTCGATATCAGCTAATGGAATACTTTTTGTCAGAAAATATATGTAAACGATATTCATACCGTAATCAATGTCACCCTCGGCTATCATATTCAGAATAGTCCGATTGTCATCCAACGAAAAAGTTTCGTCATAATTTGTTGTATTTGGAGCAATGAAAGTTAAGGTAAAGTTCAGAGTCTCTGATATTAGATTTAACTGATTATGATCAATGCCATTGATACTTTCTACTTGACCTGATGAATTTAAGATGAAATCAAGTCTCGGTGGTCTACGTAGGACAGCAACTTTAATAGGGAATTTGTGCATATTTCGTAATTTGTTGGGGAATATTTCAATTGTACTTGTGTAACATTCATGTAGATAACTGTTGGTGAAAGGATTATAAGATTGAACGATTAAATTTGTATCACATGGGCTATTTTCTTGTGACCACTGCAACACAGTCACATCTAGAAATTTTTCCGTCCATGCGAGAGATAAGATGTTTGTAACAAAATTCTTTGGGTCTGTGCTATCCGTTGCCACGATGACCAAATATCTGGGTCGCCTTCTGTACGATGATTCCTTGATAAGTCTGAGACTACTCTTGAAGATATTCACAGAACTGAGAATCTCATCTTCATTCGTAGCTGGAAGGATGGATATGAGGATTGTGTTCCGCCTTGGATTCTGTAATATTTTGTGATAGACTATGATTTTGTTCTCAACTTCTTCTGCTAGTGGTAGATTCATAACCACAGAACTTGTATCCTTTGGTAGGTATTTCATTACGTTGTCAGTAATCCCGGAGTTTTCTGATTCCTTACGATTCGGCAGAAATAGGGTGATACGATGAAGTTGATAATTGATGAGGATTTCTTCAACGGCATCACCAATGTACTGCATATGTTGATTTGCCTTGGGGCTGAAGGACTGCGCTAAGCCATAATTTGAACAGGAAATTGGAATAACTAGAGCCATCAATAACATCATTGCCAAATTAATCATTCTCATCACAATGATGAAACGATTCATTCTAATATCATGAGTATCAGCTTCTACGGTTGACCTCACAGTGAGAAACAACTACGTGGAATGAGCACCCTATCAACAATCTTGCAAGTGACAGTTGAAAACTTTCTTGTTAGTCCCCATCAAGCTTATCAAAACTTCCATGTCAAGTATTTCAAATTACGAAGTTTGATTCTGGACCAAGATTTTCAGGTTGTTTTCAACTCATAGACCGGATTGCGAAATGCAATCAGCTCGATTTCGTTCCGTTATTTGCGTGTTCAGTCCACAAGCCCTCTGCGATGTCTAACAATTACAAGTGGCGTTCGAGATCCAGAGAGTCCATGCAGTGCAGAGTAGAAAATGCATTTTCTACTCATGAGTAGAAACAAAAGCGAAAGTAAAAGTGAGCCTCAGAGCTCATCATAATTTCTCGCAACTCTCTAGTTGATGAACAAAATCAACTCAATATGTATATTGACCCAGAGCTGATGGGTTTTTTCGTTCTACTGAAATGGAATTTGCTCGTTACTAGAGAAACGATGGTATTCATTAATTTTTTTTTTCCAAGTCATATACTGATAATGGTATTGAATAGGGAAATACTACTGAACGTCCCGAATTAAAATTTTGAAATAAGTTCCACGATGCTTTCCTGGAAATGAAAACTTTTCTAGAATGTTAATATTGGAACGAGGAAACTCTAAATGTTTCAGAATTGTGTAAAGTCATCCCATTTGATGGACGTTGAAAATTTTTGAAACGAATTCATCAGGATCAATAATACCCTACAGTTCTACTTTTGATGTTCATATATTACTCTGTAGAAAATCGGTTGCATTCTCAACCAGCATTTTAACCAGCTAGTTGAATTTTCAACCACACTGGCTCAATATTCAACCAATTGGTTGAATTTTCCACCACACTGGTTCAATTCTCATCCAAGTAATTATATTCCATGATGGATGGGTAAATGGGTGAATGGGCGATGGGTGGATGGATGGGTGATGGATGGATGGATGGGTGAATAGACTGATAGATGGATGGTTGACGGTTGGATGAGTGGAGAAGAGGGATGAAGGGTGGATGGGTGATTGTGTGGATGATGGATGGGGTCGACGAACGGATCGAAGAATGGATGGTGGGTGGACGGATGAATGATGGATGGATGGACACATAACCCATCCATCATCCATCCATCGACCATCGATCCATCATCCATCCATATGACCATCCATCATTTGCTACCTCTCACACGTAGGCAACCTGTTATGCAGGAACCGCACGGACAGATTGTGATAATCCACTTTGGTTGAATATTCAACCAAACTGGTTGAATTTTCAGCCAGACTAGTTGAACTTTTCATTCAACCATTTGGTTGAAGTTTTTCGGAAAAACTTTTACAGTATACTTACCACCACGGTCGTACAAACGATCGTGCTTATGACGCACTGATTTCTAAATTGTCCATGAGCCAGTGATTCAATAAAAGATATGATCGTGGGTAATGTGCAGTGCACCCAAGTTTACACTCACCGGACAAAATATCTGAACAAATCCGAAGAAGCTTTTCTATCCCTGAGCCGCTGTTTGGAGTCTTGGGATTGGTTTTCAATTCTGATGGGTTAAGAGCACAATAACGACCACCAAGTCACCACAAATGGTCGGATTTGAATGGAAACAGCGGCTCAGGGACAAAAAGTTTTTTCAGATTTGTTCAGATATCTTGTCCGGCGAGTGTACATCCAGGAATCCGAATGAACCACAGTTTGCTTGAAAGCTCATAATCTATTGACGTTTCCATGAATTCTGCGTTGATATATTACGTGCGAGATTTCTGATCTACACACCACCTCTCATTATCTGTTGGAATATTTCATCGAATTCATCAATGTACCACGAGAGAGAAAGAAGATCTCCTCCCCCCACTCATTTTCACACTGCAGTGGACATGACCAAAAACCGATATTTGTGATAACTTTTAATTCCCCCATGATGAAATTCTGGAAGAATTCTGAGGAATCTCTGACGATCCCAGGACTGCCCCAATGTACTCCTACTCCAGGATTTGATTCCAGTCTGCAGTATATCTCATTGGAGAATTCAATTTATTTTGGAAGAATAATTGAAAGAACCAAAATCTTTCAGTTTTGGGATTCGGACGTTTTTTGTCATGTTTGAGTAGCTATTTCATATCTTTTGTGTCAGGAAACTCTTCCAGTACCGGGAAGTAAGGTCTAAAGTAATCGGAATAATAGCCTCTAATACATCACCAAATTTAGGCTTTCAGCTAATCCTGACTGTTTGGAAGTCGAACGATAGATTTTAACGAGCTGAATCAAAGTCTCAATGAATGCAAGGCTCGTTAAGACAAGTCCGTACTGTTTACTACTCCATAGATGGCGCCAACGTAAACCGCATAGTTTTATTCAAGCCATTTCTGATTTAAACTACAGTAGAACCTGTAAAGTTGGACACTCCCTATGTTGGACGCCTCTTAAAGTTGTACGCTTTTCATCGGAACCGAAAAAAATTACATTGGTTTAAATGAGAATTTTTCTTTGTATGTTGTACGCTCTATTATGTTGGACACCTCGCTAAGTTGTGCCCCTCACTGGGAACCCGGAAATGGTATTCCAATGCATGAAGACCTTCAAAGTTGGACATTTCAAATTATATGACATATACTTGGACGTCCACCAGCTCACGTTATCAGAGTGTCTGTATTGCCTACTGACTATTTCATAATGTGATGTACACACATCCATGGTCTTCCAGATTTTGAAAATGAAATAGGATTTTTCAAAATCTGGCTGTGTGCGCCGATCATTAATGAGTATCGAAGAATGTTTCCCGAAGTTCAGTAGCTTATGATATCTGGTATGAGATGCCAGCCCAAGAGTCGACTCAGTTAGATTTTTCACGAAAAAAATCCTCAAAAATTTCTGTCCGAGCTCTTCTCTGGACAAGGGTGAGCTGTTCACAGCTTCATTATACCTGCAGATAATCCTTCGAACCTCGCCTTCTCGAATTCAAGCGGTTTTCGTTTATCACTCAATAAAGAGATTCTTCAGAAGTAGATGAAAAATGATTTTGAGTAACTGATGAACTCTTTTGCAACTACATTCTGAGTCTGACAAAATGGAATAAATAGGTGAATATGATTTAAATGCGTACAGCATCCTTGTGAGCATAGCATAATCCAATTTTAACTTACAAATTTAGGCAACTTGCATCGCAAATCACTCGAAAATGAAACCTTATCGCTATATCCTCTACGACGAAAAACCCTTCCCAAAGTATAAACTACGTGCTATTGCATCGAGAAGTGTTTTCCTTCGCAGGAGGTGTGGATCGATTTTTGCACCCAATGAGTATTTTATACAGCTTATCAAAATCTATCCTCCTATTACCCAATGGTCAGGGTTTGCTGAAATCGAAATTCTATGTTCCATGGCAGTGTCCCTTAATTGAAAAATTAGAGTCAAATTCTTGCAGTTCGAGCAATTTCCAGCTTGTAAAGGTCACACTGCACCTTCAATACCTAACGTTTTCTTCAATTTCCGACGCCATGTTGAATTCGCGGGACTACGTGAGTCTCGATTAGTATCTTCAGGATCAGGGAATTGGAATTCCTCGTTTCCATTGGATGTGGAATGTCACGAAAAGTAACCCCTTCCAATAGAAGCTCAAATCACACTAATTCTATCAGGGATGCATGTTGGCAAAAATTATATAATCGTTTGAGTCTTAAATTTCATCACAAACATCTCCTTCTAATTCAAAGCACGACTCATCAATGGGATGATATGATCCCAGAGGAGATCTTTAATAGGATAATCATGAAAGAACACCATGAAGTATATACGCAGTATCAAAGTTGTGGAACAGTTTGAATGCGAGAAATCGATATGAGAAGGGTAAAATCTTCTCTCATAAGGGGAGGACCAGACCTTTGAATCGCCAATCCTTTCCAGAAATTTTCTACAGTTTTGTGTCACCTAGAATATGAAGAATCCAGAGTAACTCCGTCAAATGGGCCTCCTGTCCAGAGCTACAAGCAAAAATGTTAGCGTTGCCAGTATATAAATCACTTTTCAACGTGGGCCTGTATGGGCAATGTTAATGTCATGGGCTGTAGCTTTGGACAGGAGGCCCATTTGACGGAGTTAGTCTAGGTTCTTCATATTCTAGGTAGTACAAAACTAAAAAATTTTTGGACAAGATTGGTGATCCAAAGGTCTGGTCCTCATCCCCTTGTCAATAAACCTCTACTCAGAATTTTGAATTGATAGATGTGTATGGATATACATTGGAATCGTAAATTCCTGAGTGTCATAGCCATAAGATTTCGAGACATTCAAATCGAATTATTCAATAAAAATTTGGACAAAGTTTCATTAAATCCAACCCGGATGAAGCTAGAGGATCACAGAATCTTAGTAGTTCGTTAAAGGAAAATTCGTTACAACTTTCCTGCTAGAGCAACTGTATATTTCCAAGTATTTTCACTATCTTTTCCGATTTTAATGCGGCAAAATAATTTGATGAATGATGTGATAATATTAAATTAGAGCACCTTTTTCCGCCTAGCTGCGATATTATGTGATCAATCATCGACGCAATCGGATTAAAATTAATGCGGTGAACATGGGAGGTAAAATTGACGAGGTCAAGCATTCAATGAGTAATAATTTTTTCACGATATAAAAACTAATAACAGAAAGTGTTTCCTCCCATAAGTTGAATTCTAGCGGAGAAGTGCTACAATATCGTGAACAGTAACCGCAAAATTTGTCTTATAAGTGATCATGTAGATCAATAGATCATCTGTGAAGAAATTGCGAAGAGGATTTGCAGCAGCTTAGATATAGACGAGAAAGAACAACATTCAAGGTACTACTTTCGAAAGTCAAGGATATCTTTCGATATCATGAAATGTCAGGTATAATCAGTCGGCTAGCATAATTTGCTTGTTAGTCGATCTTTAGAATATCCTTTATTCTATTTCACAGAATGTTCATCCCAAACAAAAATGGATATCTAAAAATTCAAGTTACACCGTGGATTCCTGCGGTAGCCAAATTGAAGGGCGTCATCCCATTTTGATCAAACTTGAGAAATTCAGCTTCAATAGTGTACTCTCAGAATTTCACGAGAATTCTTTCACAACGCAAGTGGCTCATATAACTTACCATTTATTTGGCGTGAGATACGACCCGCCAAATTCTCAATTTGGGCGTAGAAACTCGTGCAATACATATAGGCATGAGTCTATGTTACCAGAATGGACTTAAGCGCGCCCTCTAGTCTGGCCGCCACAGGATTTTCACTTTTGGAGGCAGATTCACCTGAAATTCATTGGATCATGAAATTCGAGGCCTTTTTTCCTATGCACCTTTGGAATCTATTCGATGGCTCCATTCTGTTTGGAATTTATCTAGGGTTTCTGGGCCCGCAAAATAATTTCGAAGAGTTGTTCAAGATATGTTAATGGAAAGAAAGAATCAATTGCTGCGATAAGTCAATACGCGTTATTTCAATTCAATACCCACATAGTTCATTAATCGAAGGGGTTACGAATGAATGATGAAAAAAACACGTTTATAGGCGTTTGTCATTTTCTATCACATATACTGCAATGGTGAGAACTACAGTTGTATTCCTGTGTCTGACGGGTTATTTCCCGTAAGAAAAAAAATCTTTAGCAAACAGGGAGGGACAAGCGAGTTTCAAGCGGATTTTAAGCATGTTCCATCGATGAAACCTGTCACTACCAACGTGCTATGGAAATTCCATGATTTTATCCATCTATGATTGAACTTTCAGGTATTTCGAATATCAGACGATGGCTCCAAATGTTGTCGACACATCACGCAATCAACCTACTCTCGTTGAGCAAGGGGTTGAGAATGAATTTGATTCGAAGGAGGAGGAAATCCGAAAACGAGTCGTTTCGACCAAAAGTCAAAACCAGTCTGAGGTTAATGAACCAATTTCACCATGGTATAGTCGTCTCGAAGATATTAAGTGGTTCAACGTAATTTTCATCACTATTCTACACATAGCAGCAGTTTATGCATTTTTTACTTTACCTTACATTCGATGCTGGAGAACTTTTATATGGAGTAAGGGTTATTATGATAGACGTAAAAATCTGAATATGAAT
Source organism: Eretmocerus hayati (assembly GCA_029851415.1). NCBI lineage: Eukaryota > Metazoa > Arthropoda > Insecta > Hymenoptera > Aphelinidae > Eretmocerus > Eretmocerus hayati. Next base: position 114,115,568 of record CM056744.1, read on the forward strand.
GAATAATGATGGATTATTTATAACTCATAGCATACATTATTGGATTTTTGGGTGGTTTTGGCATCACAGGGGGAGTTCATCGGCTGTGGAGTCATAAAGCTTACAAAGCCAATACTGCAATGAGAATTTTTCTCGCTTTTTGTTATTCATGCGCTGGTCTTGTAAGTTTATTCCAGTTTTTAGTACATTTTCCTCAATTCAACGGAAAAAGGATCTTGTCATTATTATGATATTATATGTCTTAGAATTCCTTACACGAATGGATAAAAGATCATCGAGTACATCACAAGTACTCTGAAACTGATGCTGATCCTCACAACAGCACTCGAGGATTTTTCTTTTCCCATTGCGGTTGGTTGATGCAAAAAAAGCACCCAGAAGTTATCAGGAAGGGTAAACAGATAGATTTCAGTGATATCGAAGCTGATGAAGTCATCACCTTTTTCGAAAAGTGCGTACAAACATTTCAGTCATTTTTCCAGGGAAACATCTTAATCGCCTTCATATTTATGATTATTTTGTTCCAGGTATTTTGGAATAATGAGGGTGATGTTTTCTTATGTCATACCAATTGTTGTACCTGTCTATTTCTGGAACGAAGAATGGAAATATGCAATACTGTTTCAAGTGTTCAGATACGTTCTAGTTTTGAATAGCGTGTGGAGCACAAATAGTGTCGCTCACATGTTCGGCAACAAGCCATATGATCAGTCAGTAACATAACTATCGCCTAGATTTTCAATCATACAATTTTGTGGATCTCAACTTGAATTCATATCCTATGTCTGATTTGTGATTCATCGATGATTTTTAGGTCCATCGCCCCAGTAGAGAACTTCATTGTTGCAGTATTCGCACTTGGTGAAGGCTGGCATAACTATCATCACACATTCCCATACGATTACAGAGCTTCTGAAGTTGGCAAAGGCCTTATAAATCCGACAACTCACTTAATCGATTTGTTTTCAAAAATTGGTTGGGCTTACGACTGCAAAGTGCCATCGGAGTCACTTTTGAAAATGACTATCGTAAAACGTGGTAATGGGACTCACGAATACTCGAAAATAATGAGAAAGAAGTCTGGAAATGTTGGCAAGGATACTGTTACTGAAGATACAAAAGAGTGCATCAATACATCTTACGAGTGGTGTTTAGCTGAAACTTGATGAACCAGTCATGGTAGCTTGTGATTTGCACCGGATTCGTTTGGTGTCACTTTAGTACAAAATATTCCTATTCTGAAAGCTGTTAAAAAACAACAGTTCTACCCTGACATTTTGTATGAATAATCTGCCTTGCATATTTGTGGATAAACAAATAAATAACTTGCACGAAAGTGAAAAACAATGATCTAGGAAAAAAGATAGTTATACATATCTTAATTTAGGTAGTTGTACACCAAAATTATTCATCAACAGAATTTCTCGAGATTCTGCAGGGAGATAGTTCTTATATCGAAGAGTATGTGTGCAAAATTCCAGAACGGCTGACCATCCCGTTTTAAAGTATTGATCGTCACAATTTGACCAGTTTCGCACATGTTTAACATTGCGTTTATGGGAGCGAGCCCCAAAAAGAGCACAAAAATGGGTCCAACGCAAAATCTGATCCACAGAAAATGGTGGGACTGCGAGAGATCCAAGTTTATGTATCAATGAATCATATGGCCAAGCCTGGAAATGATGGACCATGTCGTTTTTTAGTAATTGTTCATACAAAGCGTAGAATGCAAAACATGCGACGCTAGATTTCGATTTTAGGGTAGATAACTTTGGAAACCATGCCTGATTCTGTTCAGGAAGGTTTAGGTGACCGTTTTTGTTTGTTGTTTGATGGAAAAAGTGCATTTATTGACAATAATAATAATTCCGAATATTTTGATGTGAGAAAAAAAGTGAGGTTAAGTCTCCTTGACTCACGTAGTTGGTGTACAACTACCTTAAGGTATCTTCAGCCGGACAAGTTCTTGAAATTCATATATCAGAAATGTGGGTTGAACTAGGTGATTACTATAGATATATGACGACAATGTGTAACCCCAAGTACTCTCAGGCACAAAATTTCAAGCTTTTAGAGTAAAGATTCCACAAAAAACATTAAGTGCGAGTTCATAAATTATTCGACCGATTCAGGTGAGGATTGTGCGTATACACATTATATCGATGAGGGAGACCTACATTGACATGATGGATTCTGCTCTGAATTGAGCGTCAAACCCATGCTTCTTCCGGTGGAATACTCATGAATGTTATGTCACTTATTAGGAAGAGAGTCTCAATAATTTGACAGTTGATTCCAACAAAAGCACAAGCGCTGCAGAGTCTTGTTATGGCCTTCTATAATCTGTACACGGATACCAATTCTACAAACTACACCATAAGTATTTTACACGGAAGCAGTCGACACGAAGAATGTCTGGACACCCAAAAAAGTGGATCGACTCAACTCTACACATACATAAAATCACTTCTACACACGTAATTTTTCTACATCCCCCAGTCTATACAATAAGGACTTTGCACGAGCGTACTCTACACGTGTTAGAGATTATTAGGTAGACATTTTCGTGTGCAGAGTATACGTATTAAATATCTACACAAACCGTATTCTTGTGGTGTATAGAGTTTTTTTGGGTATAATAATTGGTGAATTTCGAAATATTTATATCCTCCTCCATTGTAGAAATCATCCACTGAAATTGTTCTCACCGGGGGACGAAACTATATGGAGGTAGATAAGTATACTATTAGTGAAGTATGCAATTCATCCTTCGAAGAAGGTTCCTTCATCTGTGATCAGATGCGTTGCATAAACGTTGGTTGACGCTCACCATTAAAAGTGGCCGAGTTTTGCACACCGATATTGGTATGATTACAAAGTTCTATATAGCTACCATGAGTGGAATAGACGAGGAATTCATGATTGAGTGGATTTGGCCAGTGTATCTAGTCCCCCCCCCCCTCCCTCAAATCGGTTCTATGAACTTTTGTGTTGCTCATAACTTATCTATTCATCTTAATATTTTCAGGCCGGCCTATAACTCAGCTTCCACTTCATGTTGAACCTTGTTTCTCAATAAGGCCTAAGATGGGCTAAGATGACTTTAATTTCGATCATCGAGAGCCGAGCTGACTCAGCTTTTCCAAGTAGTGATTTTTCGCGATCAAAACAGGGTGTACCCGAGTTGTTTCTATACTCATCTCACAACCCTGAAAGATTGAACGAACATATTTCATTTGGGTGGATTCAGACATCATTGAACTAACAAATCATTTCGGCATATTTTGTAACAATCATAGTCAACAAAACTTCGGAATGAGGATGGGAGATGAATTTTTAGCATTTTGATGAAGTCGAATGCATTTTTATAACTTCGAATTGATGTACATCAGATGAGTGTGTCTAATTTGACCCCATTATTTCTGTTTCGCTTGGAGCTGTGACCCACCCTGATACTTTCCAGCCTATACACCCGATATATCTTGAAGCTCGCTCTAAGACCTTTAGAATAAGTCCAAGTAAATTCAATTCTGACCAAATGGTACCAAATTATCTCAATTCTCGCAGAAACAATTTTTGGTAAGTTCCCGAAAGAGTGTGGCCTAATCTACCTACACATTCGCGATGTCTATTTCTGTAAGATTACTTGGGTTTTTCGTGGAAGCGGGATATCTCGGCTTCTGGACCTCTAAATGAGACGTTTCTTAGATCATCTTACACCTTTTTCTATGCCCTTTCAAAATATCTGAAATGAATGGATGAACTTTCGTAGGTTGATAAGCAAATCTAGTGGAGGCTTTGTGGAACAAGTAAGAATCTTGCTCTTTGTAATGTAACATATCTCGAGAAATTTTCCGATATCATTCACGGCTATCAAAAACGGACCGATTTCCATCATTCGAACGGGCTTTTGATGCTCTGATCCAGTCGGACCTGATAAGCCGACTCGTCAGCGATAATACAAGATTTTGCACTTCTCAAAGGGCAAAATCTTGTATTAGCGCGGCAGGTTGGTTGTGATCCTCAATGCTGCCCTGGTTTTTACGTCAATTTTCTGGGACCGTGCCCCCCGCTGTTGCATCTGACCCTCCGCTGTTGTTGCATCAGGTCTCCCTGCTGTTGTACGTTCAGCGACGCGAGTTGCAGTTTTCAAATTTCACGCACAACTTTTTGTTGTACGTGGAGTTTGCAGGCTTTTGGCGTTTTCAAAAGATTTGACGCCAAAAAACAACAAATTTTTGGTTGCGCACAAACGAGCGCACTTCCAAGGTTATGCTTGTCATTGGAACTCATGTACGTGTAAAAACCTTGCCACTATGTTTCGGCCCTTACGCGAGTGAACTTGGTCAGGAATCGAATCTCGCATTTCTGCAAAAAGCACTTTGAAGATAAGACGTAGGAAAAAAATGACCGAGAGACGTTAAATTTGATTGCGTCAACTTTGTTTGGTATATCTTTTAGCAGCTAATTGGAGAATTCAAAATCCCCCCCCCCCCACATTCACTTTTTTTCAAAAGTAAAACTAGGCGAGTATGAGGTTTAGAAAAGAACCATTCATCTCCAGTACATCAAAACTTCAAATTTTATACGACATGGTTTAAACTCTTGGAAGGAATGAAATCTAAAAAAACCATGTCGAGTATTTTTTGAGCCGATTTGTCACGATCAACATATCATCACTGATAGAGACTAGAGCCACTTTCCTCCAATCAAATCTTTCTTTCAATTCATCCTAATGCTGGTGGTTTGACAATTTCTTACTAGCTAATTGTCGCTGAAATGACCCGAGGTTCAGGTGAGTAGAAGCGGTACAGGGGAATATCGAAATAGAGAAAATATAACTGAGTTTAATTTGGTTTTCATGATGATTCACTAAAATCTCATATCATACTCAGTTATATTTTCTCTATTTCGATATTCCCCTGTACCTCTTCTACTCACCTAAACTTCAGGTCATTTCAGCGACAATTAGCTAGTAAGAAATTGTCAAACCAGCATTAGGATGAATTGAAAGAAAGATTTGATTGGAGGAAAGTGGCTCTAGTCTCTATCAGTGATGATATGTTGATCGTGACAAATCGGCTCAAAAAATACTCGACATGGTTTTTTTAGATTTCATTCCTTCCAAGAGTTTAAACCATGTCGTATAAAATTTGAAGTTTTGATGTACTGGAGATGAATGGTTCTTTTTAGACTAGGCGAAATCACCGCCATCGCTGGAAAAATTATTCTAGTGGAATTTTTTTATAGGACCCCCTCCGGAAGACCCTTCTGAATCCGAAAATCCAGGTTCCCAGGCGAAATGCGAATGCAAAATTGTTTAAACTGAAATTGTTTAAACAAATTGTCAAAATAAATTTTTTCGATCAGGAAGTAAATTTTTAAGGTAATTTGGCTCATTTCAAACAGAAAATGTCTCCTGTCATTTTTCTCTAAAAGTCATTGTTTTCGAGTTAAGAGCGTTTCAAAGTTGAAAAAACGCGAAAATCGCGATTTCCAGCGACCGATTACAGTATGAAAAACGGAAAAATCTCATGTTACCAAAGCGGAAAATTGTTTATTGGGATCTCCTTAACAATATCCAATAGCCAATATTCATGATCCCGAGCGATAACCCTTTGTTTTTTCAATGTTAACAATAGGTAGTTGCGCACGCTATAGCATAGGATATCGGCACGAGCAAGCAGACGACGCGCAGGCCGCCACCGCTACAGCATATATGGCTATAGCTTGCGCAACTACCCATTGTTAACATAGAAAAAACAAAGGTTTATCGCTCGGGAACATGAATTTTGGCTATTGGATATTGTTAAGGAGATCCCAATAAACAATTTTCCGCTTTGGTAACATGAGATTTTCCCGTTTTTCATACTGTAATCGGTCGCTGGAAATCGCGATTTTCGCGTTTTTTCAACTTTGAAACGCTCTTAACTCGAAAACAATGACTTTTAGAGAAAAATGACAAGAGACATTTTCTGTTTGAAATGAGCCAAATTATCTTAAAAATTTGCTTCCTGACCGAAAAAATTCATTTTGACAATTTGTTTAAACAATTTCAGTTTAAACAATTTTGCATTCGAATTTCGCCTGGGAACATGGATTTTCGGATTCAGATGGGTCTTCCGGAGAGGATCCTGTAAAAAAATTCCACTAGAATGATTTTCCCAGCGATGGCGGTGATTTCGCCTAGTCTATTTCTAAACCTCATACTCGCCTAGTTTTACTTTTGAAAAAAAGTGAATGTGGGGGGGGGGGGGATCTCACTCCTTGGTTATAAAAATCCAAGGGTAACCACAAATTTTCCAAGCACTTGTTCCCACCGCACTTGAGAATTTCTTACACATGGCTCCGCCATTTTTTCCATACAAAAATACACTATACACTATACTGTCAGTGTATATTTTGCTCAGTTCAAAGGCAAGAGCAAGCTATTGCGGAGCCGCGACGAACACACAAAACACAACAAAGCAGACGAATCTTTCCTCCCTGTCCTTCTCGCATGGCGCTTTGATTGATCTTTACGTCACCTCTACTCGTGGCTACTTTCGAGTATCCACATCTGATGCAATAATTATAGAATCGAGAAATTCAGATAATTCGAAAATTCATTTATCCGCGATAACAAACCAGCTGGTCGGTGCCCGCGTTGCCCGGTACGCAGCAGACAGCCTCATTGCAGACTGCCGTCGACCGGACAGGAAGATCTTGCGCACGCGCTCCTATCTATCTCTCTCTCTCTCTTCCTCGACCATCTTACATACCCAACACATGTGTAGTAGAGACGTTTCGATATTTCTCGAGACGAAGCACCGGGCTGGTGAAATCGAACTGAGATGTAAAACGAAGGCATGAATTTTGCGGTGCTGAATAAAACGTGTCCAGTGCTCGGATTGAGAAAATAATTGTACAGAACTCTGAATCGCTTTAGAAAGGCTTTGCTTAAGCATTGCAGAGCTCTATGAGCAACGTTAAGGAGTTAATAATCCAAGTAGAAAAAAAGTGTGAGGTTAAAAAACCCCAATTCAAAGTATAGATAGGCACAGCGCCTCGCTCGATTTTTCGTCTGCTCATACTCGCCAGCGAGGCGCTACCGCGCCTCTTGATAAATATTGAGCAAAAGCAATATTTTTGCTGTAAAATACGCATAGGCCATTGCGGGTTATTCAAAACAATCAATTTTCTCATCTTGTAATGGAACGAATATGAGAAGGATGCATGGCAAGTTCTACAAATGCATACATGTAAGACCTTGAGTAGAGAAAATTAAACACACTTACCTTACATGAAGAAATATTGTTTCCTCGACGAAAAAAGATTCAGAGCGGTGGTGGCACCGCGCTAAGCTCTCTGTTTGCGCAAAATGGAGTTGAGGGCGTATTAAGCACACCCTGACTTCTTTTAGTACTCTTATTGAATCGACCCGAAATATAATATTCTACAAAAAGAATTTCAAAGATGGAAACATTATAAGAATGAGGTAACTATGTCGATGCCCTATGTCATTGCAGATCATGCGAATCTGGTGCAACGATTCGCAAAAATCAATCGATATAATATCACGAGCACCAAGCCCCATTCTACAACATGAGGGTAACAATTCAATACATAAATGATTTGTTTTTTGCCAACTGGTGCAATGAACCCCCCAAAAACCTTAATTGCTAGAGTTTTGAAGCTATAGATGAGCGTATTCATTCATCCATCACCTATTTTCATATCTAGTCATCATGTAGTCTCAGGGCCCGTATTCTAAAATTTTGCGGTAAAATTTACCGCAAAATATGCCGGCATCGGTGGCGCTCTGGCGGTAACCTGTAAAATTTGCCGCTATTGCTGCAGTTTGCAGACGCGGTTTGCCGTATTTTTCGGGGTTTTCACGGCAAACGCTATCGGCAACGCAAATTACGGCAAATCGCGCTGGCAAATGCAGCAATAGCGGTAAATCTTACAGGTTACCAACAGAGCGCCACCGATGCCGGCAAATGTTGACGGAAAATTTTACAGCAGAATTTAGAATACGGGCCCAGAATTCTTTGCATTAGTCTTAACTAGTATTTTTGAAGAAAGTTTCAACTCCATTGTTGTTTAAGCAAGATGTCAACTGTTATATTTCCCTGTTACACTACAATAGAATCAAGAACATAACATTTCTCCATAATTCAAAAATTTACTCTCGTCACTCCTGACGGGTTAGCAGTTAATTGAATGATGTTGAAATATGCGTAACAAGACCTGAAGAGCATGGTAAATCATTTATTGAAACGTTGTCCCAGAATAAAAATACCTTTGACTCGCGAATCAGCTTTTCTTGTCTCAAATCACTCATTCATTCTTTTACTCATTTCTTTACTCTTCGGCGGATACAAGGCCCCTTTCATATAGTATGAAATGATCTATTCACATGAAAAATACCGTGAGGATCACCGGGGACCAGAATACATACATACGTTTAGTGCGGGGTCCTTTGAGTAATTTACAGAACATAGTGTGAGGAAGTAGATTCCTGACGAAAATACCTGAAGCTGGCTCTCACTTGAGATTTAATGTGACGAAGTCAAACAATTTTGAGTTTCAGAGAATAAGAATTCAACTTTAGTATTGCTTGTTCCATGATAATATATCATAGATTATAGCAAGATTAACCATACTTGGCACCATGTGTTCGATCTTCTTAAGACAATGAAATGAGGACATCTCCGTCAAGTTGTGGACTTTAACATCTTCTTACAATCTTTAACCAGAGCCCTCCTTCATGCACATTCGAAAATACCATCCTAGAATACTTGAGTTCCTTAGGGGTCTTTTGGCATGGTTCAAAACTACACTTATGCAACAAGTGGAAGAACATAACCTTGATAGCAGGAGTGATCAATCGTACAGCTGGACACATTCTTGGACCCCATCCCCAACTGAGTTTGGACAGTTTCTTGGCATGTTCGCTCGGGTCGATAAATCTTTCAGGATCAAATTTATCTGGCTGTGGAAAATGTTTAGGATCCCGGAATATGTCCTGCATAAGAAACCAAAATTCTTGCCCTGGTTGAACTTTTACAGGATCTCCTCCGGGAAGGGCTGGTGGCAGCTCAAATTCTTCCGTGCAGGTGCGGTTTAAGTGTATGGTGGGATATTTCCTAAGACCCTCGTTAAAAACTGCCTCCATGTACGGTAAACCATCCCTGATCAGCTCGTAGCTTGGGTTTCCGTTACATTTTTGCATCGCCTCATCTATTTCAATCTGGAGTTTCTTTTGAATGTCTGGATTGATCGCCAGCTCGTAGGATATGAGTGCCATCGGAGAGCTTGTCGTATTCAAACCTGCCAGAAGGAAATTGAGAGCCATACCTGCAATCTGGAGAAGATTGAATCAATTAAGATCCAAAATGATACACAATTTTCATAGATCATGAATAAGCCTATGTAATTTTCCTATCAATCATGAATTCGAGGTCGCTACCATGCATGCCGCTTGGAACAATTATGATCGAAGCACGCGGTTGCGCGCATAGGCAAGTATGAGATGAGTGAATGACCGTGTGACTATACTTTGAATTTGCCAACCCTCGCCTAGCTGTCCCCATTCGGCCAGTTGATCTAGGACCAACTCTCACCCATGACTTCAGTTCGTAGTCCCAGTGAGTATCCCCTCAATTCCAGAATTTTAGATTTTAGAATATTTAACCTGAAGAAGGGCATATTTAGATGCCCGAAACGCGTCGTTTCTGACTACGAACTATATGAAACGTATAGTCCATAGATAGCAGTAGACTCAGACAAAACTGTCGCTATGAGACTTTGGTGACTTTGGGAGCTCGAACTGATCCTCGTCACTACACTTCCAGTGAAACTCCAGTCACCTGTGGAGTCAGACGGGTCGTCGTCACTGAAGTTCCAGTGAGCATCACTAGGGTATAGTGGCACTTGATCGACTACCGAAGAGTTCCCGCGGATGCGTTTTTCGGCTGGATATTCTTCAATCGCACTAGCACTTTTCTGCTGGACAAGGGCCTTCCACTCTCGAAATACATGCTCACAAAAATGATGATTAAAATATATTCAAAGTTATGTGAAAAGATTTCCAACTCGGCCTCCCATAGTAATAAAACTTTCACTAATCATCACAGTTGAGAAAGCACTTCTTATAAATTCAAAGATGGGGAGATAATATAATTATGAACATGGGGTCCAAGGACCCTATGACCATATATGAACATCTATGAAACGATTTTCAAAATTTTTTAAAATCCGAAAAGTTGTTATGGCTGCATTTTCAGGGAATATTACATCAAAAAGCCACGATGTTGATCTTGCATAACCGAGAAAATCTCCAAGAGTTCATTAAGAATTGAATCAAAACGATCTGTAAGTGATATAATTCTCCTACTAGAAAAGAAAAATTTCAATTTCCAAGATTGAAAACGTTTGGCAAATTGGTGACCAATCGGCACAATTTGTTATATCTTGAGATCATCATTTTGAGAAATATCACATTTATGCAGGTTCCTCACCAATTCGCCAAACGTTTTTGATCTTGGAAATTAAAATTTTTTTTCTAGCAGGAGAATAATATCACTTACAGATCGTTTTAATTCAATCACCCAATGAACTCTTGGAAGTTTTCTCGGTTATGGAAGATTAGCATCGTGACTTTTTGATGCGATATCCCCTGAAAAGGCAACCATTTCATAGATCTTCATATATGGTCATAGGGTCCTTGGACCCCCTGTTCATATATGATCATAGGTTTCCCGTTTTTACATGGGAAGTTCAAAATTGGTCTATTCACAAATTTGACAAATCATTACGGAATTCCTCGAAGCTTACTCTTCAGTTTTTGGATCTTTTCTCATTAACGTAATTCACAAGATGTCGAAGATAAAACTATCAGAACTCATACCTCACTATTTGATTGATGAAAGAGATCAATTGCCAAACTAGTATGTGTCATTTGGTGGCTGCTCGAGGACGAAGAGTATTAGGAGTAACTTATATACTAAATTTAAAGTTTACCCCACCCAGAACGACTCTTTCTAAAATATTGCCTGGCGAGCATGGCACATTTTTCATAGAAAATCTTTCAACGGAAGGGATATAAATTTCAACTCTTGAGAGTGATGAGATATAAAATGATTTGACGTGTATAATCTTGTCAAGTATTCTCACATGCAATACCGTGAAAATCAATCGAATTCGTCATAGATCAATATTTATGAGAACTAAATTAAGCACTTCTGAGTTTTTTGAGTTTTTGGAAGAGAAAACCAGAAGGACTCCCAAACTGTAGAAATAATCGTATGGAGAATGAAAACTCAGCTTCTATTATATATTATAATCTTGGGTTGAGATTGAAGTATTGCACCAAAATACGTACGGAAGAAATGAAGAACTATGGATGAGTTTGCACTATACCTGTATCTTCAGAGTTTGAGACTATTCCTGGGTTTCTCTTCAAAAACTCTGCAAAATAAGCATTCGCGGCCAAAATAGGCAAATACTAATTATTGCACAGTGAAAATCACCATCAAATATCGTAGATTCATCATCTTTCTAATGATTCTCCATCTTCCTATGAGAATGCTCAGTGGAGCAGTGGTGCTAAATTTGTGTCTAACAAATATTGATCCATCACAGATTTGATTGAATTTCACGGTATTGCATGTGACAATTGTTTACAATATTATATTCGTTAGATTTTTCGATATCTTATGAGTCCCAAGGATTGGAATTCACATCAATTCGATTGGAAGGTGTTTGATGACAAATGTGTTGCACTCGCGAGGCAATACTCGAAAAAAAGTAATAGTGGATGAGGGTTTACTGATTTCCGTTCATTGCTCACGGTGGGGTGGACGTGGTCAGAGTTTTTGATGCCAACCACAATGGATTTTATTGTTAATCACTTCCAGAATGCCCGCCAAATTCGAATAAAATCGTAATATTAGCATTTTTTTCATGCTTTCCAATTTTAGTTATTTATGAGCCGTTTCACAGACTCCCGTTCTAAAAAATCAGCTATCTCTTCGGCATTATTCTGGGCATCATTGTGGGTGATCCACAAACGCTAAAATCAGCCATTGAAATCTATTTGAGACAAGAATTCATCAGAATGGAGGATCGGGGAATCTCTTGTTTCGATTACAAGTCTCCCAGAAATTAATTGCCACCAGTATATCGGAGACTCTATTCACCACAGTTTTACACACATTAGGATCGAGGATATGATGAGAATCGTAATCTAATTTTCTCATCTTTCAAATGTACTTCCCAGTAATTATTCATAGATATGGTAATGATTCATTCAGGTAAGAATCAACACTGAATCAATTCGAATCTTTGTCATTTAGCATATCTTCACGTTTGCGCTCATCATGATCATGATGGTACCGGGATAGCTCCTAATCGAAATCCGCGCAGACAGAGTTATCCTAACATGAAAAAATGAGAAGGATTCTCCTTGAACTATGCCAACTGATTGAAAACTTACGTGAAGGCAATTTTTGCCGAAATTCACCTTCAAGGCCCCACTGTGCGTAATGAGATCGCTTGAGACCGTAACACTATGAGACAGCTTGAAGCCGCACTGCCTAAAGGGAGAGGGGGAGGGTTATTTGCTGCGCCGCCATGAGCCTGTGCCGCCACTGATTCTTTGAGCCCGTACCTCCATAGCTCGACTACTATCCAATCGAAAAACGCACCCGCGGGACTTTTTTGTTAGTTGAGTGAGCACCACTGATACTTTAGTGATGCTCACTGAAACTCACTCAGTGACGATGGACCGTCCAACTCCAAAGGTCTGCGAAGTTTTAGTGAACATCAGTGAACTTCGGTGATGAGGACCCGTCTGACCACCTAAGGTCACTGAAATTTCATTTCGATTTCAGTGGAAACTCACTGACACTACGCACTGAAGTTATCTATGAAAGTTGATCCCAGATTGACTGAAGTTCAGTGAGTTCTTGTTAATAGTTTCAGAGAGAGAGTACGTTTCTCAACTCGGTTTACTTTCATTATGAGGTGAATTACCTGAACTGCATCAATTTCAGCTCTTCTATTTTTCTTTGCATCAATCATGACCTGCAGCATGTCGGGTCCTACAGTCCCACTTTCCTCTCTGATTTTAACTGTGTTACGAATCAATTCGACGAGATAATCTGTATCCTCTTGAGAAACTAGCCGGATTCCAAACCAGCGTGCCAGCCAAGGATAGTCGTTAATAAGCATCAACTTGAATAATTTGATTGCAGAGAACTTTGAAGCTCTGCTCGCATGTATCGTGTATGGATTATCCCGGTCCTTCACACTGTCACTTTGAAAGCCGAAACAGCAGCAAGCTAAGATATCAAGTGCATATCTATCGAAGGCATCATTGAAATTGATACCTTCAATATCTCCACAATGGCGGAGTAATTGCGTTGAAAAATTTTCGGCGCAAGATGACATAGAACTGAAAAGGGAACGCATTTTACTCGATGAGAAAGTTGGAATAACAAGGTTTCGCAGATTGCGCCATTTATCACCAGCACCAAATAGTAAAGTTTTACTTGAAATTCGCTCCACTATTTTTGATACATGTGATGGAGCTCTATCGGTGAAGGAATTGAAATTTTTTATCAATATACTCTTGTACAGTTCGATATCTCGAACGAATATCATTGGCACGCCAAATCTATGAACTCCGATGTACTTTGATTCGCTCGGTAAGAGTTCTTCAATCTTTTTCATGAATATGTTTGCATGGGGTCCGAACAAAATGTTGTAACCAACGGATCCAAGAAAAGGAATCTCCATAGGACAAGGTATTCCTCTTTTCCTGAAGAACTGCCACTCTTGGAACGCCTTGGCGATACCCCACGTCAGAATTAGTAGCGAAATCAACAGTAGAGTCAAACAATCCATATTGATGAGATGCGTGTGTCGAGCTAGTCTTATTCTGTTCAATAACAAGAATCTATTATTGGACTGGGACGTCCTCACTGATTGGTATATGAGCTTGGACTGAAACTAGTCCGAGTTTTTCAATTCTTCGGTGACTGCTATTGTAACGAGATACAGCTGAGCAAACATCATTACTTGTCTAAATTATTCATGAATACCATATGAGAGCATATATCTCAATTCGGGCGATTCGAGTCAAAGAATTAGAAATATCTTAGAACGACAGGGCATACCTCGCGAACTTTTTTTTTGGATCAAGTAATACTCAAAATACTCGCGTAACTCATTCAGCATCTTTGCTAAGCATGTGCAGTCGAATAACGAATAAATTCATGCTCTCAAATGAACAGCTCGTATTACAATTATTCTGATGAGTACACCTCGTGTAGATGATGTAATTTTTATGGCAGAAAATTGAAAAAAAGACAGGTGCAATAATTCATAATGATTGGCAATAGCTTCTGTCAACAAATGAAGATACTCTACATGTGACCAAATGAGCGTTGAGCCTTGTTTTGTAAGTACGCGCGGTTGCTTAGCGTAAGTAGTATACCTACATTGCAAAAGGAAGATCGACACATTATATAACTATCAAATATTCGTTCGTGTCTTTGAATGAATATGGAGTTGAATTCATGATGGAATCAACCTTTACTTCAATTTTACAGAGAACCTCAGAAAAACAGATTGAGTGAGGTCCAACTTTTGGATAAAACTCAGATTAAAGGTATCTTGAGAGCTCTAGTAGATGGTGTATCAGTACATAGGAGTTAGCGTAAGATTCGGATCCTACCAATTTCTCATATGGAAGTTCCTAAAGGATATCGGTTTCTAGTTCACGATTCAGGTATCTTGCCAATTCATTCATTCTGTCTTCATATGACTAATTCATAATGAAAAAATCTTGTCAGTTATCTGTCCCTCCATTCCTCTCCAGGAAAAGCCCTTGAGCAAGTTTCAATCTCAAAGAATGGATAAATGGAATCTTGGAAATTTCATGAATTTTCTACTCGTTGTAAGAGACAAAGACAGAGATTTGAGCAGTTTTCTGCAGAAAAAATCTCTGAGTCAAAAATGGAAAAGCTGTTTTCAGCACCAAGAGTGGCAAAAACAGATTTCAAGCAGATTATTGTAGAAAAATGCTCTGAGCTGAGAATTAGAAGATGAATGATGAAATCAGAAATTCAAATAATCTCCTGCAACAAGAATTTTTGAGTCACCAGTATCACAGACGAAGCAGGTATGGGAGTCAGTTTGTGAGTTGAGCGAGGTGGATCAGATAATATTTTTATAAGATCTATTAGGAAGAGTGTCAGTGTAGGTTCGTGTAGAGGCGCGGTTATGTACGTTGAATGATATGGAATTGCTTAGGGGAGAGTGGGGCGAATGAGGACAGGTTTTGCAGTGGGGCTATCTGGCGATACTTGGGGATAAGCGCGCTATGGGATTTCGGAGATCAACTATTGAATAAATTGTAAAAAATTTTCAGACCCCCAGATCATCACTTTCATAATTTTTTTGGAAGTTTGAGAAAAAAAATCTGTCCTAATTTGACCCCAAAACTGTCCCAAAGTGCCCCCAAACGCGGGGCGACTATGGACAGATTTCTTTCCTCGAACTTCCAAAAAAAATTATGAAAGTGGTGACCTGGGGGTCTGAAAATTTTTTTTACAATATATTTAATAGTTGAACTTCAAAGTCTCGTAGCGCGCCTATCCCCAAGTATCGCCAGATAGCCCCACTGCAAAACCTGTCCTAATTCGCCCCACTCTCCCCTATACGTCTTGTTGCAGGAACGGTTTTTTCACAACTCGAGCTAGAAACTTCAATCTAAACACTTATCTTGATCAACATGCGTTCTCGCGATGAGACGTATATACTATAAGTATAAGATGACGTCTCTTATCTTATTTAAAATTACATATTAAGAATATGTGAAAATAGTGCGATCAAAAATGTCACATTAAAGAATCAAGTGATCCTTGACCCTGAGTGATTGGCATTCGCAAAAAATAGTAGCTATACGGTAGTTCCCTTGCTGCATGCGTGGGTACTCCGCAGATTCCTTTTTATAATTACCCCTATGAAACAGAGAGAAGTTATTGGAAAAATATGATTTTTGATGAAAAACCTTTGAGCGTTCCAATAAATGTTCTCTACGGGATGGAATAAGGATATATATTCTCTTAATTTTTTAAGATGTACAGAGAAGGTCTCTACACATTCCTTGAAAAAACGTGTTCTGTTTGAGCTGTAGAGCGAGATTGCAGGGGAAATATAAGTTTGGTGCAAAAATCTCTAATGCCTCCAACAGGTGAGTTCTACGAGATGATTAGAGGGCACATTCTCCGGGCTCTCTTCGAAGTCCACAGAAATGGTTTCCACTGACCTTCCGGAAGAACGTATCCTGTAAGAAGTGCAAAGCAAGAAAGCGGAAAAAATAAGATTCTTGATGGAATAAATCTATTATTCCAAGAGGTGAGTTCTACAAGATCAAACAGGGACATGATTCTGTGCAATTTTTTAAGATCTACAGAAAAGATCTCAACATATTATTCGAAAAAATGTGTTCTGCTTGGGCCGTAGAGCAAGAAAGGTTGGATAATGGCAAAAAAAACGTTCCTTGGACTTTCCTGGAAGACGGCCCTAGTCGTGATTCCGCTTCAAGTTGAAATATCATCCCAGAAGTGCCCAAAAGCATATCCCACAATAATTATGTAGGTGATGTGCATCACGAATTGAGGCCCATTTCTAGAGACCCGAGCCAACTTGGAAGCTCATCACAAATCCATGTGACCATTCATGCAGTTTATTTTGGTCAGATCACTTTGCTTTTGGAATGAATCAGATTATTCGTCGTAGAATGAACCATTCCCTGAAACTTCATTGACAGAAGACGTACCCGCGGTAACGATCCGTCTCTTCATTTGCTGCTTTGTATCGGAACACTGACCATTTCATTGGATATGGGAATGTATTATTCATGACCATTTGAATTACAGAAAAATAGAGTCTCCATCGAAAGACATTGGATTCTAAAACAGTCGTGGAACTTGTGCTCAAGATCTTCCAGTCATTTTCTAATGTATCACTACCGAATAATTTGATCGCGGTGGGGAGCCAAGTTTGGAACATACTCCTGGATTGAGGTATCATTCTGAAGTATGTTGTTCCCCAACATGGTCAGTATTACTGGAAGAATTAGAGATTTAATTCTTTATATCAGTGTTTTCCTGTTAGCCATTGTATATCTACCGGGGATTCCTCCTTATGCAAAATTCACAGCTCTCAGGTTTGTATGTTCATTTTTTATTCCAATGTATCAACTTTTAGAAATGATGTTGCTATATGACTGTTATGACTATTCAAGAATCGCGATGTAATTGAGAACATCATCATGAGGAAATGCTCAGATCTCATCTTCCTTAGCAAACTTATGACAGACCAGATTAACTCTCCTGCTCTATTATCAAGGTCTATATAACACCACTTTTCTATTCTATATCTATAGATTTGCACGATCACTGAGCCATTGGTCCTAATTGAATAGAAGCTATCATTTCGTAAACTCTCAATATGATTGGCTCGATTTTTTTCAATATACTAAGCCCGATTTTGAAAGTTTTACGCGATCATACATTCTAGAATTTTTTTGATGCGACTCATGTACTTCATTTCTATGTATAATGAAATATCTAAAGAGCTGGAATGAACCATACCATGAGCCTGTGGATGAAAGAATGAATAAATTATCTTGATTATGAGCAAATACACGAGGAAGGTAACAATTGAACGATCATTTAAAGTTTACCGGAAACTGTCATGAAGCTTCGTACTATTTTCGAATATTCTTCGAGATTTTCTTAGGATTAATTCACTCCCAAATGGAGTCGAATATTACGTTTCTGAAACGATGTAAATATTCATTCAAGTATATCATCACAATATATCAGAGATTGTACACCATTACAGTGACATCAAATATTTTTTATATCAAACAAACTGATCTTGATAATTTTAATTATAGTGTTACTAAACCACGGAAATTGGAGACTATTCCAAATTTGAAAGTGGGAGGACTCGATGAAGCTGAAATTTTGTTTGAAGGGAAGATTAAAGGACCACAATCGTATGCGTCTCATGATGGTAAACTTTACACGGGACTCGAGAATGGTTACGTTGTTGAAATTGATGAACGACAAGTAGTACCTATTGCAATACTTGGAGAAAATTGTGGTAAGTCATCCAACTCATAATTTATGGTAAAGAAATTCAAATTTTCCTCCCCATTCACTCAAAAAATGGCTACTTTAGATCCAAATAAACCATATCCTCAATGTGCGAGGCCTTTTGGGATGCAGTTCCATCGGGATGGATACTTGTATGTGTGCGATGCATACAATGGAATATTCAAACTCGATGTAAAGACTGGAAAGTATGAAAGAATAGTCGATGGTCGAGACTTAATCGAAGGGGTTCCTCCAAAACAATTCGTAGCCTTAGATATTGACAACGAAGGAAATATTTATTGGGCTCATTACAGCTCAGAATTCAACATAGATAACGTTGGTTGTATTGTTTCGGCTGATCCATCTGGAAGGTTAGTTCAAGATAGTTCCATAGAATCTTGAATAATGAATTTTCTTACAGTCTTTCGATACAAGTCACGACGTTTCATAGTATAGATTTGTCATATCCAATGCAATTTGGATTTATTTTGAGACTATTTCAACATTAATACTAGGGTGTCCGTTATTTCCCATGTTTCTCCGACCCTCTGTACCACCTACCACAACCTAATCATTTGTTGAGATATTGCGATGAAAAGATTTTCGTGGACCTAGGTGATGTTTAAGTGCTGCCCCACCTGAAGCGTTTTTATCTCAATTGAGGCCTCAAAACAAATTCTGATTCAGTATTCAGCATTTCTTGGGCATGGACGTGCTTCTTCATCTTTGATAACTTTTTCAATCGATAGCCAGCACGATTTCCTTTAAAATGACCACTTGCTGAAGTCAATTTGATGGAGTAAAACTAAAGTTATCACTGTTTTCAAAGATTGGGAAATTCAAAGAACCAAATCCGTGAAACAGGGTTTGCCTCAAAGAGTCCTAAAATTGCGAATTTTGAGTCGGTCTGTTTTAAAGATGTGAATATGTTTCTTCAATGTATTTTTAACGGAGACGCAGAATCCGTGCTCAGTTTTACCTCTCATCGTCAGGATTTTTTACTAGACTTAAAAAACCAAGAAAACAAAAAATAGTCGTTTTCAGTCACTTGCAAGTTCTTCAGGTGGATAATATGCAAACAAGTGGGCTATCTTCGGTTCTACTGTATCAAGTTGAATGTTCCAGGTAGTCATTTTGAAGGAAATTGCACACGCTATCGATTGAAAACCCATTCAAAGACGTAGAACCAAGGAGGGGATGCATGCGCGGTAAATGCGAATCATTGACTTAAATTTTTATTTAGAAGGGTACACATCAAATAAGAAACGCTCCAGGTGGGACAGCATTTGAACTTCACCTAGGTCCTCGAAAATTCTTTCCCGCAGTATCTTGCCAAATGATTAGGTTGTGTGGGGTGGCATGGGAGATCGGGGAAATTTGGGGAATAATGGGCACCCTAATGAATTCCCATCCCTCTGTATCTGTGAGAATCATGAGGTACTTCCTCTTGAATATGTACATTCCAAACTCAGAGTTAGTTACCTACCTAAAATTTAATCCTTCAAAAAGAGCTGACTGAATTCCAAAAAAATATTTCTAATTTCAGAATTATCCGGTACAATGCCACTACGAAGAAGAACGAAGTCCTCGTCCGTGATATATCCGCTCATGGGCTTTCACTGAGCAAAAATGAAGATTTCATCATGATATCAGAAATGTCGACTTTTCGCTTGACAAAATATAATATTCGAGGACCAAAAGCAGGCGTCTACGAGCCGTTCATCGATGGTCTTCCTGGATCACCAGATAATATTTATCCAGATGGTCAAGGTGGTTATTTTGTATCACTCGTAAGAACACACGAGTTGTCATCATTTTTTCTATCTCATCCAAACATTCGGCGAGTCCTTGCTCGGATGATATATATTCTTCAGTTACCAGTCAAATTCATATTGGCATTATATCCGAATGATTTCGCGGAGTGGCTTCTTCATTACATTGGAAGTTTGGATAGCATATCTCCGTTGCTTGATAGAAGTGCCGTCGTGCTCCGAATTGATGAAGAAGGTCACATAATTGAAGGAGCTAGCAATACTAATGGGAAATTCTTTGTTCTAAGTTCAGTTTGTATACACAATGGATTTTTGTGGCTGGGTTCTGCAATCACTAATTTTGCCGCTCGAATTCCAGTAGAAAAGGTGTTTCCTAATCTTCTGCTTTCTGACAGCATGAGTAGTACTTTAGATGGGTTTGGACTCTGTTGAACTGGAAAGTAGATGGAATTTAATCAATAGCATCTCCAACCAGCAACGCTCCATTCAACTTGAATAGGAGATGGATACAAGAAGATAAGAAATAACTGAGCGAGAGGTGTCATAATTGTGACAACATTTTGACAAAGTTTTGACGAAAATTCCGGCAGCCAGTCTCATACGTTCACTAAAATATCATAATCAATTGAGTCGAATGATTAGTTGTTGGATACAAGCTGTCTAGCTTTTGAATGAGACTACTGACACCTCCGAAAGCTCAGAATACTGGAGATTGTCGAACGTAATGTCAAATGACCTCGATAAGAGCAGAAATTTGCAAACCTAAACAATGGGAGTTCTCATAACCTACCCATTGAATAGACTCTAAGAGCCTCGTATTCATAGTTTTTCGAAAATTCTCCATCCTCTCGCGCATTGCGTTGATGCTGAGCATCCCAGATTTATCTTTTCCATCGGAGTTACGATATCGTTTTATTATGAATAGACAATCATGTGATGGATTGTATGAATCATTCTTGGTTTATAATAAATTTGTTCAATCACTCAGGAGAACCTGGAAGTTTTACATGATATAATCCACAATTAACATTCAGGACATCGATACGTTTGAGGAGCTATAACCATTTCACCATCTGGTAAGCATTTTGGAAGCGATTTCTTCGTTCTTAAAGGACTGAATTGAGGACACCTAATTTGGAAAATTGAGCACAGATCTTTCGATGTCGTCCTGAGAAACGTATTTGCAGAGATGATGGAAAAGACCCAAAAACTCAATAAAGGAATTCTTCCTGAAATCATCAGATACTACGTATATCCGTTGTTCTACACTCTCTTACCCTCACACGATTCCGATGGTAGCAAAGCCTCGAATTTTGGAAGATATTCTCTCAAAATTCGTTCCTTGGAGTACTTTTAGAGATTCATCCTCATATCTTCAATCAGAACTGGCTAGTCTGGAGTCCCCACAAAACCGCAACCAGACACGCATCGGCGTAGCTTCAGGTTGCGGCTGCATGCAATGATTCTGAGAGCGGTATTATCGTTTATACACTTTTATTGGTACTGAATGTGTTATTCAGATACTAGGCCACCTGTGAAACCTTATAACACGATACCATGCAAAGTTTCATGGCATTTTATTCATTAGGAACCGAGAAAAACTTGAAGGCAATTTTTTGGTGGGACAGAGCGAGTCCTCGCCTATTCCGATTCATTCCTCAATAACAAAACAGTTTTGGCTAATATCAGATACTATAGGCCATCTGTGGATTGGAATTTCCTGTCGAATGAGCCCTCCCACGCCCAAAAATTCTGAATCCAGCTCGCAAAAACCTTGAACTAGTGTGAGCATCGAGCAGTATAGCTTGCTCAGCGAGCCAAAGAACTACGATTTTCTCGAGATATAGAATGAATCCCCGGGTGTGGAACAGCGCATTCAATGGGAAATATTATGGTGTTTCACTTGCCATATTTCGTTAGGGTCGGAATTTTGAGGTTGAAATACTATGAGGCGAAAAGTTAGTCCATAATCTCATGCAAAATATCTGCATTGAGCTGCAATAATCTGCAACAGCATCACGGTGGTAAAGAATCGTACAGGTTATGGCTATACGATTTCCACGGCACACGGAAAGCAGTAGAGTCGACAAAGTACGTCCCGCTCGCCGCGGCTATGCACCTTCCCGCGGGATCGTGCGATGACGTTCCATGGTAGGTAGATCGCAGTTCCACGCGACGAGAAAAGCCGAGGCAGCGTGGCAGGAGAGACGAAGTCAGAGGAGAGGGGGCAGCTAGCAGCAGAATCGAATAGTACATACGAGAGCGGTATATATACATATACTATATTAAGCTCATTTCAAGCGTACTGTATACTTATACATAAGTACGGTATAAGTATACTTATATATAAGTATACTGTACGCTTGAAATATATGATTTACAAATTTCATTATATTGATGTGTGTGGCATATCGAGCCGCGTTACTGAATCAAGCCCGCGCAATTAGTAGTCACCTGTGCGCCATAAAGTGAGGTTTCGGCTTAACAACGCGTGTTTCCTGGTGCTCTAATCGAGGCTCGTATGATCTGAAAATGCACGTGGTGATACCCTGATGGTGATATCTGACTGGCAGCATACAATAAGCTTACGTCTGATGTACCACGTCCTGAGAGACGATTTTTGCTTTAAACGCGTGAAGAATTGACCTTCGCCCGCGGGAGAAATTTATGATCATGGCTGATCAGGAGTTTGCTGATCTCCAGTCTCTCCTCCAACAGTGGGGCTTCTCAGACGCTGCAAAATATTTCGAAGGTGAGTAGTTTTCAACCCCAATTAAACA
Source organism: Eretmocerus hayati (assembly GCA_029851415.1). Taxonomy (NCBI): domain Eukaryota; kingdom Metazoa; phylum Arthropoda; class Insecta; order Hymenoptera; family Aphelinidae; genus Eretmocerus; species Eretmocerus hayati. Next base: position 114,138,281 of record CM056744.1, read on the forward strand.
TTCATTAGAACGGATGCGTGGTTACCAAACATTTTTCAATTGCATTATGTTTCTTATATTGCGCTCTCGTGTTTTATTTGCATATAATCCAGCCTAGTGAATCCAGCTAAGAATGATGTTTGCCATAATTGATAAATTCACCATTAAATACTTGAATTACTCAGTTGATAAGTATACAAGGTTCGAAACATATTATATGTCATGTAAATAATCTCACTGCAAAGAAATGTTAAATTTTTTCGGGCAATTTTGATCAATTGCAATTCATGCGGTCATCAATTCCATGAAGATATTCCGGTGAATAATAAACTGATGATTGTTATTCGATTGTGATCTTACCGATTCCAGAGGAGTCTCTTTCGAGCTTCATGAATTTGAGCATTTCGCAATTTATCGATTCGATCCCGCACACGTATGAGAGATTGAGCGAATTCAAGGATGTTTACATTCGGTACTGTATTAAGAAACGAAAGCTCGATCGAACAGCCATAGACGTCAACATTCTCTCAGAGGTTAATTCCAACACAGCCTTGAGCCCATCAATACATCCAGGGAACACTTTTCAAACGGGCAATTCGGCGCTTTCAATATGCTCTTTAGAGTGCACGAGTAATAACAAAGAAAACAGAACTGGGTCCGTTGACCTCGACTCAGATATTGTAATGACATCGCTACAGAATGTGAATATCCCCACCAAAAATACTTACCATGGTTTGAGTACTCAAATATCGACATCGCAAGATTCGTCAGATAATGTTCGTGATGTGGAGCTTGCAAGTCGGCAATCGTATTCATCTCTTGAGCTCAATGATCCTATAAAAGAACTCCAGGCTCAACTCGGGTCAGTGCAAGTACATAACACTACAAAGATTATCAACAATGATAGTGGCAAGATTGCAACAAAGCGATCTGCAAACCGGAAACCTATTAGCAAGGCAGTTCTCGTTAAAGACAAAATTGGATCATTGAAGACTCTGGAGAGCTTGTATGATGATTGGAAATATTCTCGTAGTTTTTCAAATTATTCCATTCTACAGTACCCATAGTGTGAAAACTTCGATATTTCTTGTTTTCAGATGAGAAAAATCTATTATACTTCAAATATTTAAACGGCGATCCGATTGGAAAGATTGTTCTTCTTCACTACAAGAGTACTGGTATAGTACTGAGACAATACTTGTCCAACGTGATAATGGAACAAGAATGTCTCGATCGTCTTATGGATTCTCGTGATTTAGAGTGAGAAAATTGCCTTTCTTCGATTCACTATATGAATTATGTTATTTTTAAATGGCCCACCGTGCAAATCATTCTAGGTCAAGAATCATGGAGCGTTTTTTGCTAACAATACATCACTATAAATTTGATAGGCGAAATATTGGTATATCCTTGCTAGCAATTAAGATTGCATGTCAATTGCTTTGATAATTTTCTCCGCGACCTCTATCTCATTTGAATTTGAAAAGATGCACATGAACATTGAAAATGATTACTCTTCAGCTTCACACCACGCGACTACGACAACATCGCCACTGATATTCTGAAGTTAGTGCCACTGGACGAAATTCACCGCCATCAGTATCATTCCAAAGGGTCATCGGTGAAAGATAAAGACGGAGTTAGGAGCAAAAATGCTTCTCGTGGAACACTGCCTACGGCGGTTAATGCAATGAAAACGGGACCCCTATTGCGTGCCGATTTTTGGACGAGAGTACTTCCGCCTTGCGAAAACATGCCAGATATTCCAAAAGGTACATTGAAGACATTATTGATTAACGAGCAATTTGTCCTAGAATTGTCGTCACGATTTTTTGTAGATACTCTCAACAATGATCAAAATGAAACCTTCAAGGATAAGAAAGAATTAACCTGGGCAGGACTCCAAGATTTATATGAAGCCTGGAAAAGAAATCGAGTTGCACGGTTCACACGAATATACAAAAAATTTACAATCTCTGAAATAGTTGTGAGGTTTGAGATTATAAAGAATCAAGAATTTGGCCCATTATTGGTGAGTTTCATACCTTTCGTTTGCTTCGCTCGGTTGGATGTAACAAACGCTTAAATTTACAGAAACTCGAGATATCATTTTCCTCATAATCATCTGAAACATGTCAAAAAATAGATTTCGCCTCACTTTTGCATTCCTGCCTATAATACTTATTAAACTGACTCATGACATTTATGATGGATGATGTAACATTTTGGCTCACACGGCATTTTAATTATCGCTTTCCTAAGGTTGGGCAAGATTTCAAAGCAGTGGTTCCTGCACCTGTTGATTCCTGCCAATTTCCTGGTCCGACCGCAGAAAAATTTATCAAGCACTTCCCCGAATTTGCCCCATCAATTGTGGCAGTTGCCCAAGAATGCGCCTCAAAACAGAGAGACTATATGGTTGACAGGAAGCCCTTGAAGAATTTTTTTGATATGAATAGCATTTACTTGCACTCTCCACCTGCTGATTGCTCTATTGGTAATGGTCATTTTGCTTCTCGCTCAAATGAAAGAGCTTATACACGACTCAAAACCTATTTTTTTCTTCTTAAGAATACATGAATACTGCAGCTCTCCTTAATCTGGCACCTCTTCTCTGCAATTGGACACCAAAGGGAAACAACTATGGTACCTGGGTGCCCAATACACTTGAAAAAGCAATGACATTCATCGATCATAGTGAGGTGAGAATGAGATTATTACACCAGCATTGACATTAGCGCTCGCAAGGGGCCACATACTCTTCAGTTAAGAGCTTGAAATAGAATTTTTTCTATAAATATTAGGCTAATCTTGTCTTGAAATTTTTGCTCTACCATTCGTATTTGGTGATGTGACTGAACTGAAAAAGAGCGCCACTGTAAATCTTCTGTGAATTTTCCACAACTTTCCAATCCTCGCGGGGCGAGAAAATCTCCCCTGACATTTCAATCTTATATCTTGATTCGTAGGTGGAGGTGGATATGAAGGCTATTGAGGGTATAGCCCAGAAGAGGAAAGACTTCTTTGCCGAGAAGAAAATTGACAAGCCTCAGCCATATATTCTCTTGATTGGACCGGTGAGCTGCATAACGAAGGCTTTCGTAGTCGTCGATCCAGATCTGATTTATGAATGTAAGACTGCATTAGAGGCTGTAGACCTTTGCTTTAAGATTTTTTATAGCTTCAATTTAGATTATTCCCTTGGTTGCGCTCATATTTGGTCTTTTATTCATAGACAATTTTATGAACTCATGAACACGAAACCGACTGTTACTGCAAATTATGTAGGTAATTTTCAAGAAATCGTGAATGATCACAAGCGCTTTGCTAAGAATCGAAAATAGTTAATTAGTATGTTTTTATTCACGACTGTTGTATGAGAGGCCAAAAAATTTTCGTTCTTTATTTTACCTGAACAATCAAGACCATGAATCTTGACGAAGAAATTTTAAAACTCACATGTGCTTTATATGATCATTATCATTTTTGTAGATCTGACGTGACCGATATACTTGAAAAATATCAACGTTTCATAAGAGATGTGTATAATCCGTATCTCTTAAATAAGTTAAAGAGTAGCATATTCAATTTATTGGACGATAGAGTCAAAAGAGACGTAGAAGACATATTCAATTGTTATGCTGATCCGTTCCTACCCGTTAGCTCCGAAGATAAGAGATTACGCCTTTACAGTAAATTGGGGATGTATGATCCACCCAAGTTATATACGATACAGCCAGGTGGTGATGGTGATCTAGATGTCGAATCTACTGAAAGCGTGCAATTACTAAGTATGGGTGTTGAGCAATCGTTTTCTAAAATATTCCAAATGGAAGGGTTGCTTGAAGCTACAATTGCGCACAAAGAAAAGATGCTTGCTAGTGATAGTTTGTTGATGTCCGATAACGTGCAGGGAAGCAATTGTAAGCGTATTCTTGCTAATTTTAAGGGTGATGGGATTGCTCTTCCCTTGACAATCAATTTCGATGGTCTTGAGCCAGGTAATGGGATGGGCAGCCACGCAGGGGCTCATGCGTTAGATGCAATTTATGCTACTACTTGTTTTCCTCCCGAATTCGCTTCAAAGCTTGACAGCATAGTCGTTCTCGAAGTTTTCCATACCAAAGATAGGAAAAAAATTGGCATAGAAAAATTCATAGCGAGGCTTATCGAGGAACTGAAGAGGGTAGGAGAGGTGGGGTTTGAAGTCATAGTTAATGGAAAAAAATTTAAGATTCATCTGTTGCTCACTCATATAACTGGAGATAATTTGGGTTTAAACTGCATTTTGGGTTTCGTATGCTCTTTTCACAATACTCACTGCTGTCGAATTTGTCTGGCAGGTCCGGAAGAGATCAGAACGATGACCAAAGAAAATCCCACTTTGTTACGTACCATCGATAATTATGAGCAAGGTTTACTTCAGAGTTCTGATCAGAGTGGGCTTACTCATTATTCAAGTTTTAATGAAGTAGGAGATTTTCATATTATTCCAAACGGTTGCGTGGACGTAATGCATGATGTACAGGAAGGCTGTGGCTCGCGAATAATGGCAAAAGTTTTGTTGTTTTTCATACAAGAAGAGAAATTATTCACAATCGATTTTATAAATAAAGCTTTGAAAAATTTCGATTTTGGATTCGAAAATTCGAATCGGCCTCCTCAGATTAATATTGCATATGTGAATGAGCATAAAAAGTTGAAGATGTCTGCCTCAGAAACTCTCTTCTTCATTCGTTACTTTGGAGTGATCGTAGGACACAAGATAGAAGCTTATTACCCTGAGTGGGAGTTGTATTTGAAACTGAGAGATGTAGTTGCTGTCATGTTCAAGCCCGATATTTCTTTGAGTGAGAGTACACAAATGGCATCAGATATTGAAGAGTTACTAGAATTGTGGATTGATTTAGGTGAGGTATTGACCATTAAATTCCACAACCTTTTACATTATCTGAAAAAGTTGAGGCAGAATGGTCCACCTACGAAAAATTCAGCCATAAGGTTTGAGTCAAAACATAGAGAGTTAAAAAAAATCCTTTTGGCAATCGAATGTAACATAAATGTTTTGCAAAGCTTAGGGGTGCGACTTGGTTTAAGGCTCATGCGATTTCAGTTTCAAAAGTATGAAGGTTTGATTATTAAATATGGTCCAGCTTCTGAGAATTCCATGAGATTTTTCAAAACTGAACCTGATTCCTTTAAGTATGTGACAGTTAATGATTTTACGTATAAAATAGGCTCAATAATTGTTGCTCGAATGGACGAGAATGATATAGAATTTGGAAGGATTTCCCGCATATACTCTTGCGATGCTGTTTTGTATTTTGAATATGAAGCGTTCGATTTCATAGGATTTAAAAGAGATTATTATGCTTATAGCGTCATAGCAAATGAAACGAACATTAGGGAAATCAAGTATGACTCTCTCGTGAGTAGGACTCCGTGCCTCTCGTTTGAGATAGATGGAGAATTGTATATTTCAACGAGATATAGATTGTAAGATACTATGAAAAATTGTACCTGATTTCAACGCTATAATTTTCATGTGGCTATTAATTAAACTGATCTGAATATGTATATGAAATTGCTCTCTCCTCCTCCATCACCCTTATATTCATTCGATTTGCGTAAAACCGTCATGAAACTTATTATTATTTGAAATAGTTTTGTCCCTCGTCGTCCCGGATCGCTTATTTATTATAAAATTTAGTTATAAAAAAACCAACATTTCTATCCAATTTTAATCATTCTCGTATCACTTTGATGTCATTCTTGTACATTAATACACTGAATACCTCGTGGTGCATAAATGTCCCACAGAATCGAATCGACACAAGCGGCGATTGTTAAAAATCGCTCGCATTACGAAACGACTGGATTAAATGATCTCGAAAATGATCTGGAAATTTTTATACACATTATTAAATAGCAATGCTTCCATACAGTAGAGAGTTTGCGATGAGAAAAAATACTGGAAAAATTAAAAAAATTTTGAAAATTGATACATTTTTACGCATGTTTCATTCACAAGGGTGACTTTCAACAATTAAGGAAATTTTTTAATTTTTAATTATTTCAAAAGTCAAAGCGCTAAAGCTGTTCAGAAGGGTCTCGTTGAAGTTACTCTCAAAGTTTGGGTTAAATAGAGCAATAAAAAAAAGTTATAATAAATTTCGCGTTTGAATTCCGAGCGGCTGCTGAGTCCGATTCTGAGTTTACAACGCCTCGCAAGAAATTATCAATGTATCTCCTATAAGTTCCTTTCTATTGCTTCATTCAACCTGAACTTTGAGAATAACACTAATGAGACCCTTCTGAACAACTTCTCCGCTTTGACTTTTGATATAATTGAAAACTGAAAAACTTCCTCGTATGTTGAAAATTATCCTGGTCGTAAAAAAAAACCATAAAATTGTATCAACTTCCATGAATTTTCTCATTTTTCCAGTATTTCCTCACATCGCAAACTCTCGACTGTATGGAAGCACTTCAATTTAAAAAAGTGTATAAAAATTCCCGGATCATTTTATCCAGCCGTTTCCTAGTGGCAGCGATTTCCAAAAATTTCATCCTGGCTGCACGCCGTCGCCGCTTGTGTCGACTCAACTCATAAGCTCATTTCAGGAGCACAGTATACTTATATATACCGCTCTCGTATGTACTATTCGATTCTGCTGCGGGCTGCCCCCTCTCCTCTGACTTCGTCTCTCCTGCCACGCTGCCTCGGCTTTTCTCGTCGCGTGGAACTGCGATCTACCTACCATGGAACGTCATCGCACGATCCCGCGGGAAGGTGCATAGCCGCGGCGAGCGGGACGTACTTTGTCGACTCTACTGCTTTCCGTGCATGCAGCAACAATAATAAGCGTGCAGCTTGGTCAGCCGTCTCCCGGCAAGAGCATTGCTTCAATGCGTAATCACTGATAATCATTTATTGAAGTGCTAAGAAACTAATGACACGTGAATTAGAAAGAGCAAGCATCTCTCGGCATCTCCGGCTGATCGGCTGATGTGCTCTATATATGCTGATTGCTCTGCTCACAGCTTCCTGATTCTTTCTCAACTGTTCTCCACATGCTCTCCCCTCAATCTGCGCGCAAAGCCACATTTGCGTTCAAACAATGTTAAATCCCGCATTAGAGCATTCAGGCTGCCTTTCCATGGGACAAATATTTTGCCAGAATCAGACCGCGAGATTTGAAAAACCCTAACCTAACAATGAGTGCGAAAGAGTTGGCATCACTTTGGTGTCTCTCTCTTACACATTGAGAGGGTACCCGCGCCATCTGCCATGGAAAGGCAACCTCAGAGCCCCGACACCAACAAAACTTTACCAAAGTGTGTCAATGACACGCTTCGGTAAAGTGTTCCGACCTCCACCCGTCATCCCACATCCCATCCTATTTGCTATCACCGCTTCCCGGTGCCCATGTGGGTATGTAATCCACGTTGAACAAATCAAATTCTTCATTTTCTTTCCTGAAAGGTCTACGGAAATCTTAATGTGGACTGTTATGTGTATCAGTTTTCTATCCCATGGGAAAATAGTCATTTAGATTGAATAATCTGTAAGCATTACGAGAAGAATCTGTCTAGTTGTCAAATACGTCTTCTCTAAACATGGATGAAACCATCTAGGACATTTGAACCCCGCTTCACTTGAGCTTACTCTGTTAAATGACGACATAAATGGCATCGAATAACTTATTTACGAAGGAAGTCTGCAATGATAATACATTACCGTGATTGTATCTGGTTATATTATGACTAAAGATGATTCACCAATGCGATTTTTTGTGATACCATAAGGATTCAAGAAAAAATTGAGTATGATAACTCGTGCACTCAGAATCTAACTTGGGGAGGGGCCGTTATCTTCCTTGTCAAATTAAATGTTTGGAATTGTGGGTTTGATCAAGGTGATTGATGCTCCAGTTTTTGATGGGGGAGGAATATCTTAGTCCATTGCAGCTTGGCACCTAATACTTAATGTGAAGTACTTCGATTTAATTCTTACTAGATTTAAATGAAATACTTAATTTGATGTCACGATGAAGATTGGAATAGGTTTGAAACCTAACTCCCATTCACTGGCATCTCTCAAGGCACTGACGACGCGCGACGGTACAACACGTGAATGTTATCTCTCGAAAGGATAGAATTTTGTTCCTCCTCCATCATGGTAGATAGGATTTTTATAGAACTAGCTTGGGAGATAGCACTGCACGAAACGGGTCAGAGAGGTAAGGTTTCGTTCAATTATGGTTCAGTACATAAGAATACAATACTCGTCACAGGAATAAGATTTTAATTGAACTGTAAGGAGGTACAATCATATAATCTTGCCACTGGTATCAGTTTGTGTCACCGAACCGTTGATATTTATCGTCACAGACTCTGGAACAAACACAGATTATTTGATCCTAAACTACACTGCAAAGTGTCTGTTTTTTGAGATCTTGGGTCCAACTTGAATAAATATCATCAATCGCTCCTCATCCTTCAATTCTTTCTTCTGCGAATCATTTGATGTTTTCGTTCGTGATATCAGATGAACGCCTCTGATGTCATTTCGTTGATAGCATTTGTAACAGTTTTATCTTTCAGCATGCTTGCGTGATCCCCATCAGCGTACAAAATACGTATCGGCCCTTCTGTTATCTGAAAGATGAGAGTCGAATATTTTAACTGTCCAAGTGAGAAGGCAAATCGATACTGAAAATCCATCAGGATTGAAACAACTCTAAAGGATCGGATTTGAAGTGTAGATCATCACCAAGAATCGGTGTTCCTCGATTCACGATGTGAGAATTGAGTGGATTCTCGACGAAAATGAAGAAGAGTGCAAATCGTGAGCAGTACAGCTGTATGACCTTAACTTCATTATAAAATGATTAGGCGAAAAAACCTTTATGGACAAGGTTGATTGGAATTCTCAACATGAATGATTGGTGACTTTATTTACAACGAGTGCAATATCTTGAAAGGCAGGAAAAGGACCAAAGATTACCACATTCAAAGGCAGTACTAGTGATCATTCTCTGCACCGAGAGAAAGTGAAGCGTTAGATGAATATTAGACTTGATTCGTTTTGGATTCGCAAAAATATTTTCAAAATTTCTAAAAAATTTTCTCATGTGATAATGGCCTCGGTTATTCTTTCTAGCTTCAATTTCTATGGCAACATTTCATTTTATATGTCCAGATGCTACAGAATTTATTCCTTTGGTGGGGAAAGTGTCAGAGAGTTCTTTCAAGTACTCTGGCTAACTTCCAAACTCAATTGTCCCGAGGCCGGCATCAGAATATAGAGGATACCTTCATCCACCATAAATGATAAATTCCAATAATCCTCCCTCGATTCAAAATCTTTGAATCGATACTATACTATCACGTATAATTCATGTTGTTTGCAACAATTCGTCCAGTTATCTCATCCAAATCATAAAAAGTCAAAACAGTGAATAGTTTTTAGTATTTGACTTATCACATTATAAATTGCAGATACCTATCGTACAGTCCACTCTTGTCTGATAACTCACCTCAGAAAGGCCATAGTCCTCTTCGGGAAACTGGATGCTGGTAATAGTTGGTTTGATCAAAGTAATTGGTACTTTAACTCTGGGGCTCGAAGATTTATCGTAATCAAGTACAGCTTTGCACCTAGCTATTAGAGCCCGTACCATATATTTCTGACTCTCATTAGAGAGATTTAATTTAGAACCAGAAGAATAGTACAAAAATGCTTGTAGTTTATCATTCCACTCATTTCGTCCCTTCAATACTTCAACAAACTGTAAGAAAATTTATCTCGAGTCATTGATGAAATAGAATATCAAAAGAGCTATGATGGAGTAAGTTTTCGACCCGCACCTGTGAGTTACTCTCGGGTGATAAAATGTTGATCAAATGTACTAAGATATAATTTTCCAGGTCTTCAACCGTGAAACTCTGGGCATCCATTAAAATTGAGCGTTTCAAATATTTTGGGGCTCCATCGATCAAAAGAAGCTTTCCATGTAATCCAGCCAACTCCAACAGTCTTGCGAGTTCTATAGCAACCAATGCTCCAAAAGCGTATCCGACAAGTAAAAACTCTTTCTTGGGCTCACTCCTCTCGCTCACGTGCTGTAATGGAATGATAATATATGTATGTCTCTAATCACAATCAATAGGACCCTAAAGTGCACCTCATGCACGCAGAAAGTTACAACGGTTAAGTATTTGAGAAATATAGAGAATATTTATGATTCTCCTCTAGACGAAAGATCACGTAGTTTTAACACCAGAGCAAAGCAGATATGGTACTCAATCATTAAGAGAAATTGACGTGGATGCATCTGAGCCGATCTGACATACGCCAAAATCAAAATTAATGAGATTACAATTGGAGAATTATGAACAGCCTAGAGGATTAGTTTGAAAAATTTCATATACATCATCTGATTCTTAAAGTGCGCATGCTGCACGCAAATGGTCCAGTGACACATGTGATTTATACTGCAGAAATTATTCAGGATTCTTGAATTATCATTGAATGACCACGTGCAACGTAGTGAGGGCTTCTAGTCTCCAGTACACAAGTGATTACAATGATTCGTGGCCTTGGTATAAGAGAAAATTCATGAGATGAGAGTGAAAATGTGTGGTAATTATTCAGGTGATCAGAGCGATCTAACTCGTCAATGTCTGCCGTCTGCGACGTAGAGTGAGCAGGGAAGGCCGAGAAGTCGAGAATTAATGGAATAAGAAAATTCTCGTGGAGCTCGGTTCTAGGTATCTTCACGATCATTTTTTAACAAGAATAAAAAAAATTCGTCTGTAGATTCTGGAATGAAGTCATTTTTCCCGATATTCAGGTGGAAAATTGTCCCTATCGCGCTCTTCCCTCTCTTTCGTGGTTACTCCGTAATGAGTTAGAAGGGATGAGTTCTATCTGAATTGTGCAAAAAATTTTCTGTAGATTTTTTAAAAATTTACATATTCTCATGTTCTCATTCACCGAAAAAAAGAACAGCCGCTATGAGGTTCTCAGATCAAAGAGGATAATCGCAGGAATTCAAAGTTTCTTGCTTTTCTTCCTGAAGCTTTTTCTTCAATCACTTTTGGTTAATCCAGTTATCCAATAAATGTGAGGACACGTCATGTTAGATTTTCATACATCTTGAGCTGAGTTGAAGGAAAAAAAGCATCACGTCTCTAGAGTATGGAGACACGGTCCACTTTGCCGGACGAATTGTATTTCTACATTACAGTACATCAAATGATTTTGATCAGATCAACTCTTTGGGTCTGTCACATGGGACGATCCTCTAATCGATCTGAATTCACATTGTGGAGAATTTTTCACCCAAGCATCGGATAATCCGGGATATATAATCATCCTGTAACGTGAACATCCCGATATTTCTCAGTATGGACGCTTAAAATGACTGAAAACTTTCTATACACAACATATTCAGAATGTTTTAATTATTGGGCTCCGAGCCTTCGAAAGAATTACAGTGACTCCAGGAATTCAATTGGAACTTTCAAGCTCAATCAAGTAGGTGTCATTTTTCTTGATCAAGGCTTGGAGTTCCTTACCATTCGGGAATTATTTGACCACTTCAAATATATTCACCTGTACAAATTGCTCCGCCATATCTCGAAGGCTATCAGTCGAATCAAATCTTAATTGGAGGCACACAGCTGGCACTTCTAGACACTCTTTCAATATTCCAAAATCAGAACTGAATCCCACCAATCCAGAAATTAAGAAGACTTCTCTTCCCTCAATTTCATTCAAAGCAACGAATTGCTGAGCTCTTTCAATCTCACTGAACTGCAATCCAGATAGTATATTTTTCAGTTGCAAATGAATAGGATCAGCTTGATTAGCTTGCATAAATTTTGAATCTGCTAAAGTCCTCCCTCGAATTGCCTTGTTTCCAGACATTTCCTGTGAATCCTTGATTGTCAAAGATCGCAGCTCTGCCATAGTGATTGAAATGCCATGTACTTCTTCTAGAGCTTGAATGGCTTCCACAGCCAAAATTGAATCCATACCAGTTTCTGACAAGGGAGTAGATAAACTCATACCCGCTGTGCTACTGATCCCTGTAATTCAACAGAAATAGGGAATCTTGAATATCTCTCTTCATAACTTCACGAGGTATTTCAAATTAATGATTGAACATTATTGACTTACCCAGGATATTCATAACCGTTTCAAATGGAGTAACGGTGGTTGAAGCGCTAAACTTCTTCTCGGACAGTATCATACACGATACAACAGGTTTGCTTTGATTTAGGAATTTATCCAGTTCTTCAAATACCGATGGTATTTTTTGCATGACGTAGCCAAATTCTGCGAGCCGATCTTTACCACTCTCGTATAAATCTGAGAAAAGGCCAACATCTTTTATGGGACCCCATTGGATGGCCAGAGCTGGTAAGTTTTCCGAAGCCCTGCGCTCGCAAATCCTTTCGATCACCTTCATTGAAATCATATGTTTTTAATTTCACAGTATTAAACATATATCTGCCATAAATATCAATGATTCTCTATCATATATTCGCTCTTATCAGAGGAGAAATAGTTTCTAAGACTGATAAATTCATCCAAAAAATTGAAACGGCACTCCAAAAGTCTTCTCCTCTGATCTTGTGAGTAGTCCAGGCGCTGAGGGGGTTGTGAGTAGGCAGCTTGTGTCCCAGAAGGTTTGAAAACATAATTTCTATATATTTTGAGGCACTGAATCAAATGCACGAGTTCGATAGCCCATAAATCCCGGCGTTTCTTTGTTACTAACAATTTTTAGTGCAGAAAAAACTCCGAAAGTATGCATTTTAACGAGAAGTTTCATGGGACCGAAGTTGTATAGCATAAAATTTCCTACGAAAAAGGTACCTACAAGTTTCCCGGGAAACCCAAGCCCAGAGCGGGAAATTCGCGAAAATCGTTTTGCCCGTTTAACATAGGCTTATATAGGGCGGCCGACGCAGCGCTACTAAACTCGCTGTCACTTTGACAATTGTCAAGCTATCGCATGTCAACCTCATGCATCTTGGAGAGAATGAAATTCTCTTCAAAATGGTATAGGTCTGATTCCGTCCAAGTAGAACCTTTTCGATTGTGGAGCAAGAGAAAGATAAAAAGTGCCGATTCTGAGGCTAAATCGTGTTGCGTCGCTGCAACTCGGTTTGAGTTTGATGGAATCAGACCTGTACCATTTTGAAGGAAATTTCATCTTCTTTTAGATGCATGAGGTCGACATGTGATAGATTGATAACTGTCAAAGTGGTAGCGAGTCTAGTAGCGCTGCGTTGACCGTCCCGCAACTCAAGCCCATGCTAAACAAGTGGGACGATTTCCATGCACTTCCGGGCTTGCGTTTTGCGGGAAACTTGTAAGGACTTTTTTTATAAAATGTTGTACTCTACAACTTCGGTCCCTCAAAATTTTTGATTAAAATGCATATCTTCATAGTTTTTGCAAAAAGTCATAGAGATACATGGGAATACGTTTTCAAACCTTCTTGAACAGAGTAACCTTCTCAGACCCCCTCCCCTCCTCCCGCGCCCGGGTGACAAGAATTTCCTCAAGACCTGCAGAATTGTGTGACGTCTAAAAAAATTAAAAATTGTCTCTCGGCTGTGGGTTGGATCAATCTGGTGACAATCTCAACTACCGCTTTTACTAACTCAGAAGTATGACATCACCCTAAGAATAGAGGTGGCTACATTCAAAGTGATTTAAGACTCCAAAGTGTTGCAAATATTCATATTTATCTTAGGCCCCTTTCTACCGTCTCTATCCCGACGTACCCCATAGACACGGATCAGGTATTCCTGTCCAAACGTCCTGTCTTCGCGTTGGTTTTAGAGAAGGCCACTCTCGATTCAGGGAGCTACTCGAGAATGACACAGTCTCCTCGCCAATTACCGAATTTTGGAATCAGCCACCAGTACATACACAAACCCATCCCTCAGTAAAGGATAAGATCGTGCTCGTGTAGGCTTTACGAGATCCTAGAGAGCCCTCTGACCACCCTGAGAGTTGGAGAAGTCTAATCCAGTGCTCATGATCGCCCGATAGAACTGTACATTTGTACAAACTTCACGCTCCGGCGGACGTTGACTGGGGTTGGGGAATTGTCGCGCTTATGATTCGGGTTACCACCCCATTGAAATATTCAACCTTGTAAACCACGTTGTTAACAACGTTGTTAATAACCTTGTAAACAACCCTGTGGGAAAAGTAACGATAGGTTACCGTTAGTAGACGGTAATACAAAGAGGCCTGACAGCTGTAAGTTGCTGTAAATTACAGTCAAACTTCTGACCTTGTCTAACCTATTCTGAATATCAATTATGATGTCACTCGTGTTACTCATTTGAAGTTTTTTCTATGGAAAATTGACTTTTTCACACTAATTACTAATTGTGGTTCAACTAATTATCTTGGAGTCCAGGAAATTCCGTACCAAAAAGTCCTTACATGTCAATATTTGGGTAAGTTGGTTGGTTGTGCACAGATGTGACTTATGTCATCTGCCAGGCTCTTGTTCTGCCCTATATGAGTACATATAATGCAGGACTGTTCATATTCTCACGAAGCCAGATGGAAGATTATGCAAACTTTCAGATTCCACGGAGTTTTAGACACAGGATGAATCAAAAAGTTCTATTTTTCTCATTATCCGATGTAGGGAAGGATTTTTCGATCATTAATTGATATTATGATAGTTGCCCTCAATGAGAAGTTACATCAAGGTTATATGTCCACATAAATTGTATGAATTTTCTTATTCCAAGTTTAATACTAAATATCCAAATTGATGGACTTTGTAAAATCTTCCGGTTCCATAAGCTCCAATCCACTATTCCATGTACGAAGTAAGGGGTCAAGGATACGTGACCATAGCTATAAATTACAGTAGCTGTAAACACTCCTAAGGTCTGCACTTTGGTTACAGTCAATTTACAAGGGTAAGCTGTAAAATACAACTGTATTACCTCCAGGAACCCGGATGACTCCCCCACAGAGAATCTTGTGAACGACGTGGTTTACAAGGTTGAATTTCTAAATGGGGCAGAGTGATCTAGCAGCCCGTGGTCGGGGGAGCCAATGCACGCAAAGCACCAGTCTCGGGCCAGAGGTTCATCACACCTTGGCGTGTGAGCCCTCCTTGAGGTAAATTAGAAGTAGTGTGAGAATATTGAAGGTTATTTCATCAAACTGAATGACTTACAGAATTGGCCATTCCGTAATTAGATGTACCAACGTGGCCTTTACCACTGATGGTTGATGAAAATACCACGAAATGCCTCAACTTAGGGCACGTAATCCTTGATAAAGTATCTAGATTTTTGGTCGTTTCCGCCTTGCTCTGGAGTACATCTCTGAATGATTCAGGGGTCTGATTCTCCCAAATAGCATCTTTTGTCACAGCTGCTAAATTGAAGATTCCATCGACAAAGGCAAACTGCGTGGCTGCTTCGAGGATAAACTTGCAGTCCTCATACCTGGATGCATCTTTTCCATTAATTATGAGAATACGGGCTCCATTCATCTCCCATTTCCTCAACTTCAACTTTTGATATCCAGTCTTGATTCCCGATCTTGACGAGATTACAACATTCTTGGCTCCGCGTTGTATCAACCAATCCACTGCAAGAGTTTATAGATTTTTTCTTATAGAATTTCCTTAATGGAGTTTTCTTTATTATCTATCATCTTCACTTTCTTGGCGAGGATAGTACATCTTGATACAAGGGTGTAAAAACTCTCGCGTGCAAGTGATGGGTTTCTGGCCCGAGCCGCAGGCGAGGGTCAAAATCATCACGAGGATGCAAAAAATAGATTCCACACCCATATATCGAACCATACTTTTCGATAAACAGTGAGTAAAAGTCAACAAAGCACATTTTCATGCACATTGTATCGATACGATATTATTCCATAACAAGGATCAATACCTAGTTCGAGACCAACTCCGCCAAGACCTCCAAGAATGACGTAACTTTTGTCTTGCATGCAATAGTACCGGGAAGTAGCTTCAATAGGAGTACAAGCAGATGGCTCTTCATCATCTTGTACTTTTAAAATGACTTTACCGATATGTTTACCAGCAGCCATGTACCTGAATGCGGCTTCAATATCGGCCCTTGGAAATACAGTCCTGCAACGAACAATTTGAGCATTATGCGTGCTCATTGAATTCCTCATATGCTCAGATTTCATGTAAAATTGTCTAAAAGGTCATCCCAGCCCTCAATATGAGGTGATGGATTATGGTCATGATTATGGAGATAATCTATGAAAGAGATGATGTGTTCTCTATCCGATCAGCAGATTGTTGGGGAGGAATAAGTCAGAGTGATAAGGACTTTTGGCAAACGCCATCATCAACTGCACCAATATAATATATGGTATTCCATCGCTGGAACTGAAAAAAATGCATTCCAAACCGTTCTATAGCGCAGCGAAGATGGCTCGAGAATGGCGTTTCCTTGAGTGGAAGCAATGATACTTTCCCCGAGAAAAATGCAAAATCGAGACTTTGCTACCGTATTTTGCTCATAGCCTTGGACTGTGTCAACTGACCCAAATTCTCCAAAAAGTATCTCAGTCCTCAAAACTGTAATGTAAATACAATTGACTACCTGTTAAACTTTCCTTGAGCTCTTGTGGCCCCGTAAAGACCAGGCAAAAATCGTAAAGCCGCGTATAACTCATCTTCAGGATGATAATTGAGTCATACAACAATTTCCAGCCAGCTCTAGACCCTTTTCGGCTTCTTAAGGTTTTTTTCAATGAGCTGAAAAATCTTGGAACTCCAGAAATCAGATTTCTCTCATTAAAATCAGCAGCAAGAAATTCTGGGAGATACTCTGACGTATTCTTCCAGTCACCTCTGATGAGTAACCGTGTCATCGATGCACTGTCTAGTCGTCAGAACAGCTAAGAACTTTTTGAAAGCGAACTCTGAATCAGTAATCAGCATCTCGTGCGCATGTGCTATCTTCCATGTCCGACTCTGGAACTATTATTGATCAATATCTGCTTCAAATTTTTTGGGAATACCCCTTGTTAAAAGAGACTAATTTGATGCAATACGACCGGAGCAATAGCTGCCTGAAGGAATATAGATATCTCAGAAATCAAATACGTGAACCCAGAAGAAAATCCATAATCTCCCCTATCATTTCATGCATGTATTTGTGCTTTCAATACACCAAATCGTTCACCATGGGGTCATTTTGAAAAAAATTGAGCCGGCTACTCATGGAGACTATAAGTAAATGCAGCTATCGATGAAAATCAATTTCGAGGCTCATAACTGCCACGCAGGTGCAGGAAATCCACAGTTGATTGATCCACGTTGTGAAGATTTGTTGGGCAATAATTCGTTGAATTTGAATTGTCTGCACATGCGCGTAGATATTGAGTCCCCCTTTCAAGCCTCAGAACTAATTTTCATCGATAACCGGCTCAACATACATCAAAATGATGCCGTGGCGAGGTCGATTTGGTCGAGTGAGAGCAGAAATACACACATAGAACGGTAGCAGAGATAACAAACGATTTAATCTTATTGATCGGCTTTAGCCAGTAACATTGCCAGCAAATTTTGCTGACTCATATTTGTCATAGATTGGATTGAATTACTTAAATTTTATCTATGCACCTCAGAGCCTTGTACGGTTTCGTGGTTAATTCGGAGGATTTTGATAAAAAATGTGAAGATGAGAAGAAACACGTGGAAAAATTTTGACTCTACGATAGATTATACTGCGTTTCGCCATTCCTCGTCAGATTTGGCTTCTCTAGGAGAGATTGTCGATTCCCTTCCGGGTTCACGATTTTGATCCGTGCTATGACTTTTTTCCCTTTCAACATCTGAAATTCCGGTCCTATATCACATCAAACTGGCTTCAGCAAGGGTTCTTCCAATGGAATGTAAACCAGCTATCAATTGAAATCAGTTTCAGAGACGTAGAGGATTGTGCGTGCGTAATAGATGCCAATTACTGTTCCAGAATTGACTATCACTCAGAAAATACCTTGGAGTGCGTTGCAAAATTTTCTGCTGCTGCTTTCAATTATGCAACTTGATTCCTCGATTTCCAAGATTTTTAACTCACTAAAAAAGGTCTACGGAGCTCGGAATACTCAAAAACTGGCATAAAGTTGTGTAGCTAGATCATCATCTGACAAGGGGGTAGGGGGTAAAAAATACTGTGAAGACTATTAGAGGAGGCGCGGAGAAAGATGTAAGCAAACTGCTAATTTTGGCAATGACAGGTTCTGTCGGGATCAGGAGAGCTCGAAAAAGTAATCTGTGTCACCCTATGAATGTGATTTTTCAGAGGAGACGACTTCAGACCAGACAGTTTTGGTGAATATTAGATTTCCAAGAAATTGCTTCGATACTTTTTCATTGACAATTCATACTTCACAGAGAATCCAGCATCAGGGCATAAATCTATTAGTTCTACTCTATTTCACCTTTTGATAGGTTGGACAACTCCAGATTGGATTCCATCCAATAAGTACCGCCTAATTGTAATCATGTTTTCCTCAGATTCGTAGATGAAAGAGTCCAACATGACACCGTGAAAGCTGATATCTTTCAGGAATACTTCCATTCCCAATTTGTTATTCACAACAAAGTCGTATTTTCCGATTTCCAAAAATCTTCCACCGGTCGCTACACATTCCATGGATGCAATTAATTTCTCTTCAGCGAGGCTATTCAATACTACATCTACACCGTAGTCATTTGTCTGTTTCATGATCATCTCTTTGAATTTGGTGGATCTTGAATCACCAATATGATCATCTTGTATTTGTGGAAATACATCCCGGATGAATTTACGCTTTTCTGGCGTACCCACAGTTGTGAAAACTTCACAGCCTTCGTGTAAACATAACACGATGGCTGCCTGTCCTACACCACCAGAGCCTGCGTGAATTAGTACCTTGTCTTTTTTACGTAGTCCACCTGTAACGAATTACATGAGTGATTAAGAATGAGATTTCTCGTGTTCCAAGCTCCCCGAAATTTCTATGAAAAATTGAGGTGATTGTTCTTGATCTTGGAGGACGAATGTCTAAGGAAAAACACTCTAATATGATGTTGAAAACTACATTTGCGACGTTTCGTCGACTGTTCGACAGTTTCGACCTCATCGGGCGATACATCCAAGAAACAAATTTTACATCTGATGTGGGAGTATTGACCACACCGTGTTAGCTATTATAGAACCAGCAGTCGTCTGCGCGCGGACGGACATCACTAACATTTGAGCCCTTGTGTAAACAAAATAAACGCACACGGGTCCCTCTGTTCGGCAAGAATGTAGATAACTCTTGAATAAATGACATATCAGTTTCTTAGCAACTTCTCTAAAGGATCTTCAAAGCACTCACGAGAACGGCACCAAAAAAATCGCCCTCTGGTGCGCCGTGGCGATAGAACTGATTTTCAAGGGGAGCATCAGTTCTGTCGAACTCCGCGAGAGGTTAGGCATACAACTCACCTCATAATTAAGTATGATACAAGGAACTTTCACCTTCAAAACCCGCTTTGAATCATGAAAAAAACCGATCCTAGCCGAAGTTTGAGCCTATCAAGCGTTATTTTTCGATTCATGCCGACTGTGGCCGTTCCTATCTCTCACGTGTTACGAGCTCAAACTTACTATATGAGATGCTCGCAAATGAATTAGGCAGGCTCCTTCAAATTTCAGCAGAAAGTGTGTTATCGATAGTTGGATCACCACACGAATCCTCGAGAAATTCTCGGAAGATCAAAAAACCCGGTGACATACACTCGGGAACAAGGTGAACTGCAATGGCTATGACGGTCAGTGACCGTTCGAGATCTGATATCTCACTCACACTCGTGGGATAACTCATTAGGTGTGAGCGAGACGATAGATCTCGAACTGCCACTGACCGCCATCCCAGTGCAGTTCACCATGTTCCCAAGTGTAGGCTCGGAAGCAATCTGAAGTGATCGAAAGTTTTCGAATCTAAATCATTTAGGTCATGCAATCCATTGTTTTGAACCGATTAGAGTTCGAGATTCAAGTTTGTTCGATCAGTTCAAGTTTGCAGGTTGCTATTGACTGTACCTTCGTGATCTCTATTCCTAAAGAACCCCGTATTTCCGGTCCATGTCGACGGAATACAATTCGGCAAGTAGTCATTTTCAGGGAAAATTTTTCAGCTTGCAATCGAAACTGCTTCAGAATCCGTTTTCCGTAAAACCATGCGCATGCGCAGGAATCGCTGTTTTCTGATTGGTCAGAGGATGAAAACTCAGAAAATTGACCAAAAAATGCACGAAACAGCAAAAAAAAGTTCGGACTAGTTTCACCACAAAGATCGTGCAATGATGCATTATAAGAATCATATTTTTGAAAAGTTAAAAGAAGACACGGTCTCCTCATACCGAATTTGCACAGAATCAGAGGGCCTTGAGTACACAACACGAATACCCGAGATCGGTATTCTCTCCGTTGATATACGAGATACGGTGATCTGTGTAAGCTGAAATCGCTCTTGGAGAGTACTCCGTAGAACGTGGCCACGGGATATTTGAATCTCATATAGTTGAATTACCCTCAAAATTCGATCACTAAATGGCTAAACTTGGGACAACACTACGATTTTGGGCTCCAACGATAGGTGGTTCATGCAATAATTGATAGTAACAAGAATTATCGTTTCATATTTGGGGCGTGGTATGAATAGACAATGAGAACGTGCAATTATTTATACGTCTCTTTTGATTTTCCCGTTACAAGTCGAAAAATATCGATTATTCGTGGAGATTTGATATTTCTCGACGTATGACTGAAAAATCAAAAGAGACGTGGAAGATTGCACGTTTTCATTATTTATTCGTGCCACGCCCGAATTTTCAAACAATAATTCCTGTTTCTGACGATTATCACCAGAAGCGTCTCTTGGAGAGAAATTCAACTACTTGATAGCGTGGCCAAGTATTTTAATGTTAACTGAAAAATAGAGAATCGCATCTTGCGGTTGGGTTGGAACATTTATCTTACACATTTTCCATACCTCTGATGTACAATGCGTAGTAAGCTGTGGCATATACTGTAAATACTGTCGCAGCGTCTTCGAGGGACCAACTCTTGGGAACTGGGATAGTCAATACTGTATCTGCTGGCAAGAGATTGGAGAAACTCGTGGTTTTCGAAATACCCATGATTTTTTCTCCATTCGCATCATAACCACTGAACTCGAAACCTATGTGACTCTTTTGAAGATTTCCGTTCTTGTCAAAATATTCCCTTGGAAGCTTGTTTGTCGCCAGCATGATATCTCTGAGGAATAGGTTTAAGTGTCACTCGTAATTGTAGTGAAAATTACCTTAGGTTAAAGTGACAACGGAATCTGATTCTTCATTAAAAATTTAAGGGGAAATATTCAGTATGTCCCACTTGATGTGATTGCATTTGATGGTTAATACCCGCTCAATGTGATCCTGATCATTAGAACCAACTCGCAACCAACACATTCATACTAATTAGTGTTATCGAAATTCTTGATCCCGATGCGGTCACACTAAATGGCACCTACCGTCAAATTGGGTGATTTTGGTACGATTTCAGTACATTTTAATTTGTTTGGCTCGGCATTCCAACAGATATAGACAAAACTCTCAGTCAGTGATCAATTGAAAGCTTACAGTCTCAGATTTCAATGGACCGGCTTCGGAGTTTAATGAGATGTCCTTAGCCGAAGCTATCAGAGGTTCAAGAAGTGTACCGAAGTTTGACCTTGACCGGGTAACTTCGATACTTCCGCAGAATATTTCAATTCCATTTACCACCATGAGATTGGATTAATTTTGATCGTTCTGAAATTTTGTTTATAACGTTTCCAAACATCGCATAGTCTCGATGTACACCACTTGACTCAAGATGAACTGATGAAGTAATGTAAGGAGAATAATTTTAGGAATTCGCTTTTATGCTACGTCGAATAGAATAACAGCACAAAATGTGAGTGTCCTCTGAAATTTCTTTTTGGTTCCTGGCATAGACGTTGACTAAATGGGGAGGTCCAACCTTGCGGAACACGGATTTTTATGAAACTCTGGGAATCATCTTGTTTTGGTGAGAAATGAAAGTAACTCGAAGGGTTTGATCCCATGGGCCTCCTATCCCGAAATACAGCTATGGAGGTTAGCATTGTGAGTATATCTATATATGTGTCTTTTTAACATGGGCCTGTATGGACAATGTTAATCTCTATAGCTGTATCTCAGAGTGGAAGGCCCATGGGATCAAATGCTTGGAGATACCTTCATTTTGCTCCAAAACAAGATGATTCCCAGAGTTTCATAAGGATCCGTATTCCGCAAGGTTGGACCTCCCCTTGTAAGTCAGTTGATGTACATGCTCTAAGAAATTCATGATTTCAGGTACAAACATGATGAACAATACATAGTTTATGCCTGTCTCGAGTGGAGAGAGTGGGTTCCAGTGCGATAGAACCATTTGTCTTGCCAAACGTAGCTTTGAAGGTCAGTTTTTGAGGGTCTGCCAAAGTTACATCCATTGTACCAAAATGACCAAATTTGATGCTACTGTATATCATGGGATTGAGCGTTGATGTATCAGGGAAATGATAAAAGATGGAGAACTCCAAGTGTAATGTGAGTGCAAGGACTTTGCTTGAAAAAAGTATGCATTTTTCCGAGGAATTGTATTTTGAGTGCAATGTCGTTCTCGGAGCTTGAAAGTATTCACCTGTCAATCATGAGAACCATATCCTCTCCAAGCCCTATTAACTATTTCAAACAATTCATAGATTCTGGTCTTAGAACTAATACACGGGACACTTGAAGCACGGCTATACTCGGCTGCCAACTGAAAGTGTGATTCTCGTTAGATGTGGTCATTCGGGGCAACTGTGGTACCACAACCTCACAAGAATCAAAGCGCCATTTGGGCTGTTTCTGAGAGAGTTCGGAAATACTTAGGTGTTACCTGCATGAACATTCCTCACTTTTCTACCCTTTGTAAGTGGATGGAGAGGAATTTCATTAAGAAATGTGTCGAGCCACTCTTTGGAGAACCTTGAGAGATGAACAAAAACAATATTTTCATTCATATTTCCATATGAGGCTTCTTGCTTACGCAATTAACGTATTCTTCATTCAATATCGAGATTTTCAGTGGCTTCAATCTCATAACTCAGAAGAGGTACATCATATTGAAAAATATTGAGAGCATTCATTTGTAGATCTTCAAATGGTGATCGAGAGAAGTTACACCATAATTTTTCAATATAAGGCCTCCTGTTTCCGTGATTGACGTATTTCTGTTCAAGACCAATATTCTCCTTGGTTACAGTCACAGTTCGAACTGACGAATGTAGATACAGAATCTTGAATATATGTTAATACGTGGATTACGAAAATAGAGCACCTCATATGAGGAAGTACGTTAAGACCTTTCTTGTGCACCTTTCGAGGATCTACAAACACTGCCCCAACACTTATACCGATAAAATGTATTTCTTCTGAGTCATAAGGTCGAAATGGTGAGAAATATGAATCTTGAACGGAAATACGTTCATCGCGGAAATATAAAGCATCATATTAGAAAATGTGTGAGGACTTTCTTCGTTTATCCTCCCATGGTCTTCTTGAAGCGTTCGGAAGTCTTGCAAAATTGACGAAGAAATCTGAAAGAGCTATCATCTTTCTCTCGTTCTTCAATTTAAGAATTCGTTTTATCAGAAACGGATCTGCTTCGGTATCAAATTGTGGGCAAAAATGCGAAAACCCTATTTGATCCCATGTAATTCGATGTAATAAAAAACTTCAATTCTTCTCGATACACTCGGACTTTAATGCCAAAGTATTGTCAAACTTTTTTAAATTTCCGACGTTTCGGGTGTGTACATAACACCCCTCATCAGGGAAAATCAAGGAAACATGGTCAAAAAGTAATTAGAGCCCGCGATTTTCGTGTCGGCGGGACTATTGTATTTTTACGAGTGTAAAATCTCAGAGATGTAGTTCTAATTGTAAAATTTCTATATTTTTGAGACTGATTGATATAAATGTATGAAAAGGGAGCGCGACCAGGAACGAACATTGATGTTGATCATTCGATCACGAGTGATCAAATGATCAACATCAATGTTCGTTCCTGGTCGCGCTCCCTTTTCATACATTTATATCAATCAGTCTCAAAAATATAGAAATTTTACAATTAGAACTACATCTCTGAGATTTTACACTCGTAAAAATACAATAGTCCCGCCGACACGAAAATCGCGGGCTCTAATTACTTTTTGACCATGTTTCCTTGATTTTCCCTGATGAGGGGTGTTATGTACACACCCGAAACGTCGGAAATTTAAAAAAGTTTGACAATACTTTGGCATTAAAGTCCGAGTGTATCGAGAAGAATTGAAGTTTTTTATTACATCGATTTCGCCAACGGACGAGGAGGATTCCAAGCAACCCCCATGTAATTCGATTAGCATTGATAACAGTCACTCGACGGGTTGCAGGAACACAGCGGCCGATTCAACGTTCCCGGGCGGATAACAGGGAGAAAAAAGATGCAATTTCATAGGAAATTTTCCGTAGAATCAGCTATAAAGGAATCAACTCTCCAATGTCTAACGACATTTTCAAAATATGAATAAGATGGCGCCAGAATCGTTAGCAGAACCCAATGTGCTGAGTTGTATCGGATAAGAGGGTATGGAGGTCTAAAAACCGCACTGTTCCATCATTCCTCAACGTATTCTTCATGTGGAATCAATTTGAGGTCCATTAACATTCTAGTCCTCAGATCTTCATTTAAATCGCTGCTATTCGCGAGAAGATACCATGATTTCCTAAGAATCATCATTCTTTCGATATTCATCCGAGTTTCTCAATCGATTGATCAAGTGGTATTTTCTTGCGATGAGATGGGACGCCTTCAAAATTAATCCGTTTGACACATCTTAGCCTGCTGAATACGATTCCTGAGGTGCCATGATTTAAGAACGCACATGCTGGTCGCACCTCGAGCCTGTTACTCGGACTTTAGTTTTGCAAAACTGTTATGATTTCTGAGAAATCACGACACAGTCTTTCGCAATTCAAATGGAAAGCTGTACATAGGCGGAGAACGAGACTCAAACTTGGATTCTACATAAGTAATACTTTGAGATATAATGGAATAGTGCGTTATTCAGACCTCCATACCCTGTTATGCGATACAACTATTAGCACAAGAAGTCACCGTTGGATTGGGTCCTGTTAAGGATTCTTGCGCCATCTTGTTCGCATCTTGGAATCGATGCGAGATATAGAATCATTCATCCCTTCAGCTAATTTTACGGAAGTTTTCCTATGGAAATTCATGTTTCTTCTCCTGTAATCCACCCAGGATCGTTCAATCAGTCGCCGTGCGACTGCGAACCGGTCAAGTGATTATCATTAATGCTAATCGGAATACATGTAATCAAACGGGGTTTTCGCATTTTTGCCTGCACTTTGATACCAAAGCAGATCCGATCCCGGAGAAGCGAACTTCTGAATGGAAGAACGTGAGGAAGATGATAGAGCGTCACTCAGATTTCTTTTTTCAATTTTGGCAAAAGTTTCGAGCGCTTCAAGAATGCCGTACTCCGAAGATCTACAATTAGTTGCTCGGTAGATTTTTCAATAAAATGTGTTCTCATCGAGTCATCGAGAGTAGAAGCGTGTCAACTGTTCAAGAAACATCTATTCTCGATTCCTGTACGAATGGTCATCGTGATTCTAGTCAGAGTGTGATCTCACACATGTCCCAAACCATATCCAACAATAATCCCATTCACAGTAGGCAGCCGAGAATGAACGTGCTTCAAGAGCACCGTATATCACGAGGCTTGTCCTCCAAAACGCTATGTATGGTGAAATTTTTGTTCCAATTGCTACTGATTTCCTTCCTCATAACAGAATTGTATCCCTTACTTGAAATTAATCGAAGAATAAATGACTCGCACCAAACTCGTGGGGTCGGATACTCCGTCAATAGGCCCTTGACGCCAACAGAATGAGGATAAATCTCCTGGAAACCGTTGCTCAGCAAATACATGATCAACTTTGCTCATCTGAACCTGTGATAATGGCAGATGTCTGTATGTACCCCAAACTCCATTCTTCCGAAGTACGCTCAATTTCAGATCCTTAGCCAAGTGCTCAGCATAGAAAGGATTTTGTATGCTGAATTTTGGTGCATCGGGATCTTGTATCAGGACTCCTCGAATAACTTCATTTCCTAGCTCTCGATTCAGGCAAGTGACGAGACCGAGCAGACCTGAAATTCATGAAAGACTCGAGACAATTAATGTGAATATTCTGAGTTATTGCTATCATACAATTCTGTTAATCATACCACTATCGAAATCATTCTCGCTAATTAAAAGGACTCTTGAGGTTTTAGTGTCTTTTCTATCTCGTATTTCTAACATCCTACTGCGCATTTCTTCAACCCACTTGAAGTTATCGTTCTCAACTTGTACGATCGAGATGTCGTAGTTCGGGATCTCTTTCTTTCTTGCCAAGATGAGAGTATCTTTTCCACATGTTTTTCCTAAGATGATATCCAACCCTGCAGTGAGAGCGGCAGTTCTAACATCCTGATGATTGTTGCATTCTTTTGCGACTAAAAAACCTCTCGGTTCCAGTTTTGAGATCAAGAGCTGTAAATTATGGGCCTGATCTGGTTCAAATAATCTTGAACCAATAGCAATCGAAAGATTTTTCATGGTTTTCAAGTCATCAGGATGGACAATTTTGAACTTGTCGGTTGATACCTCATCTTCATGAGCATTAAGCGAGGTGATAACGCTCATATGTATTTTTGAACCAACTATTTCTCGAAATGCCTTCGAAAATGAGTGAGAGATGGTGTCCACTAACGATGTTTGCATAGTTTCGTCGATCAATTCTGCAACCTCCAAAATATAGCCATGATGATTTTCATGCACAATTTGACAGACGGTCCGCACAATATCTTCCTTGTACATCTCATCACCTCCAATAAATGGTACAAATTTATATTCCTCGAGTAGTGGTTCAGTTGGTAGTCTTTTTCGATTCATTGGGGCGGTTTTAATTCCACGCATCTGAACTCCACTTGATGTGACAATGAGATTCGACTTATTTACGAATACTGGGTAATCTGGAAATAATTATTGCCAATGACAGAAAAATCAATGAACTTGAAGAGATACTTGAGAGCACTAGCAAACTATTTCAGCACAAGGATAAATGCATGATAATAATGTTTGAATAAACAAGAATTAGAGGAGTTTGGTCGCGACCGTGATAGAGAGCAGATGTGTTAATGAAACGCTCCGTTGCCCTGTTTGGACGTGTATTGTATACCTGACTTTATGTGCCACTTGTGATATCTAAAGTGTGATATATTGTGAGTATTACCGCCGGTGCGGCTAAGCCGCAAGGCTGCACTTGCAGCATCATGGCGTCGTCTACCACCAATCTACAAAGCACTTCATTGTCTTTTCCAAAACTACCTAGCCAATCGAATGCTACAACTGAAAACATCGATATGCCCACCAATGAAGAAACCAATACATGTTCTACTGCAGAATCACTAAGTCACTCCAACGTTACAGCCCAGAGCAATGATATCAAGGAAGAGAATGCTATAATTATAGACTCGATGGATGGTTTGACCGTAGATGACTATCTCGATGGTCTTGAGCAACTCATAGATGTTACCAACGTCCGATCAATTTCAAAGATTTCTGGCAACAGAGTTTGCACCTACTTGAACGAGAGAAAATACGTTGAATTACTCACAAATAAGACGTGTGCGATCAAAACTTATACCCTAAAAGTCAGACCACTGGTGAGCGGCAACATGAGAATCGTCATTTCTAACATACACACAGTTATTCCTAACCGCGTGATACTAGCGGCTATGGCATCAAAAGGAATCACCGTTATCTCAAGCATCTCTGAAATTCGAGCCAGTTCGCAGAAACCCGGCAGATCTCACATCATGTCTTTTCGACGGGCTTTTTATATCAAGGAAGAGGAGTTACATATTTTGCCTGAAAAACTACAATTGACGCACGGAGACGCGACGCATGGGATTTACTTAACAGCAGATCAAGGTGCGTGCTATATTTGTAAACAGATGGGGCACTTATCAAGAGCATGTTCCAAGAATTTGAGCTCACAGCCAAATACCGTACACAAACAAGAAGTTGCAGGCTCTGTACAAATGGGTTCAAATGAGTTGGGTAATATTAACCACAACACATCAAATGACTCGTCGCTCTCGCCACAGCTCGCGAAAGCGAAACGAGTTCTGCCCAACACAAATGAAACATCAGCTGATTCAAGTACAACATCAACGACTACCTCGCCCGGAACAGTGTCGAATAATCCATTCCCACCTCTTTCATTCACCATCGTTCATAACAAGAGTACCAAGAGGAGAAAGCGCAGGGAGGTAGATACGACGCAAACTGATGGAACTAAACGTCTGATTACGAATCAGGCATTAGCACCAATCGAGTCGTGTTTTGAAGAATCCCAAAAAAGCTTTCGCTGACTTTTTGTGAATTCTGGGATCTCATCAGAAGAGATCTTAAGAGCATGGAAGGTAGTGACTTGGCAGAGACTTATCCTGATTTAGAAGACATCATCGAAGAAGATTACGTGCGCGTCAGTGAACCCACGATCAAGAGCAAACTCACAAAGATGGAAAATATGATGAAATCGATAGAGACAGATAGTAGAGAAATGGCAGTGACTGAGTACGAGACCGATACCGATTTGGAGTCAGATAAGAATATATCTAGCTCTCGAGATGGTGGCTCGAATCACAGATCTTAAGGTGTTGTTCTGGGATGCAAGGAGCATTCCATTACGCTCAAAGGAGTTACCAGTACTTCTGCAAACAGTGGACGTTTTTGTATGTGTTGAGACATGGTTGTCGCAAGAAAACGAAGATTTCGATATTCCCGGTTTAAAAGTTGTTAGGAAAGATAGAACCGATACAGTTGGTGGAGGAGTTTCAATTGCAGTGAGATCGAGTCTCGACGCCAAAGAAATCCAAAACCTCAACAATGCCCAACAAAAAGTCGAAATATGTGGTATTACTCTGACCAACATCAAACCCGAAGTGGATATTATTGCATGCTACAGACCACCACGAAACAATCTTATCGAAGCGGAATGGGAGCAGATCGTGGATAATGCAGCAGATGGACGCAACTGCCTTCTTCTCGGCGATTTCAACTTGCACCATTTATCATAAAATTTTAGTATTCTATACAAGTATTCTATAGTAGTATTCTATATATCTTGGTAACTGATAATGAGGTGAGAACTGGGAAATGATCAGATCCACAGCGAAGATCAGAATGGTAAAAGACTTTATGATGCTATTCATGATAAGAGTATATCAATGTTAAATCCGTCATCATACACTCGTCTGGATCCAGCCAGTGGAAAGAGATCTAATATCGACTTAATGTTTGCTACTACTAATTTGACGGGTAAAGTTGAATCTATTGTTTGCGAAGATCTCTGTGGATCTGATCATTTCTCAATTCTCACCTCATTATCAGTTACTAAGAATTCGTATGCAAAGAAATCCTTCAAGATCAAATCTCTGAAAACCAATCGGGCAAAAGTATCAGAGAGGCTCACTGAGCAACATCATTAATTTTTTGACCCCGAATTCTGGAATGCACCAGCAGACATCAAGTATGAAATGTTTGTTGAATGTGTAATTGAGGCAATCATTTCCAGTACAATCCCCCCCCTCCCCCAAAAAAAGTATAGGACACAGTTCATTCGTCGAAATCCGGTAATTTGGTGGGATGAAGAATGTAACAGAGTAATAAGGCTCAGAAAAGCAGAACAAAAGAAATGGGAGTTCACCAGAAAAAAAATTCAGATTATATTAAGATGTAGGAACAAAACGCGATAGTCAGACAAACGTTCGTAAGAAAAAAAAAGAATGTTTCAGGAATTTTGCAGAAACAATCGATTTTCGCATAAATGAAACATATGTATGGAACAATGTCATAGTTTTGAAAAACAAAGTATTGAAAGTTAAATCTCTCAATAAGTTTGATTCTAATCATGGAGCAAAGTTAGCCTCAGCTCTAGAAAAAATATCTCCCCCATGGGTTCCAAATGACCCAAACTGGTTACCACAATGTAACCAAAATGATTTCCTCAGTGAGCCTTTTCAATTTTCAGAGTTCAACATAGCCCTTGAATCTAGGAAAATAAAGTCTGCCCCAGGTCTCGATGGCATCGACTATGAGATTCTGAAGTTCCTACCCCTGAATTACAGACTTCTATTGCTCGATATATTCAATGAAATGTATACTACAGGTATATATCCAGATAGCTAGAAGCATCAATACATTCACTTTATTAAGAAATCGGATGAGTCGAACTTCAGACCCATAGGGTTGTCATCGTGTATCTGTAAATTATTTGAATCGTTAGTAAAAAACCGTCTTCAATGGTATGTGGAAACGAATAACTTCTTGGATCCAGCACAATCAGGTGTCCGTATAGGTCAATCGTGTATTGATAATTTGACTAATCTTTTGTTGACTATTGAAAATGGATTGGAACAAGACCAACACATTCTTGCTTTATTTCTAGATTTCATCAGCGCTTTTGATAATGTAGATTGCAAAAAATTACTAAAAATCTTGGCTGATTATGGTTGCCCCACGAATCTCATTATATTCGTAAAATTTTTGGTTTATGGACGAAATATGTATACTGATTCCATTGGTGATTTATTCAGGAAAACAAACAAAGGCGTACCTCAAGGAGGCGTACTCAGTCCTTTACTGTTCATCATCTATATAAGTGAAATATTGATAAACATTCCTAAGAATATTATACCATCTATATTTGCTGATGATGTTGCTCTCGTAATCAAAAGGGTATCAATTGAGTCATGTCGAACAGTTATGCAAAAAGCAGTGGATATGATCAGGAATAATCCAATTGAACTTAGTCTCGAGCTTGCTCCACACAAAACCACCATGATTCATTTTAATAATCATGGCATATTGCCGGGACAGATAATGATTGAAATTGATGGAAAAAAAATAAAATCATGCGAATCAACTTGATATCTCGGAATCATTCTAGACTATAGATTATCTTTGATAAAACTCCTAACCTATAATAAGAAAAAAAGTTTCAGAACGCTCAATATCATCAAGTTTCTTCGAGGAACATGAGGGGGGGGGGGGCTCATCCGGTCACCTTATTGATATTATACATAAGCTACGTGCGATCGCAAATAGACTATGCTAGTTTCATTTAGTTTCCATGTCTGAAAACGCAAGTCGTCAGCACTCCAGTAGATGTCCTCATATCGGAATCTAAGCTTGACTACCTGGAAAACCAAAGTAAATATCTATGTCTCACTTATCTGTCGAAAATATCATCGAATGAACGACTTCCAGTCTACCGGTCTGTCACACGCTTTTTTTCACATAGTCCAAGGAACAAGAAGAAGAGTCGACTTATATTCCAATGTATCCGAGAAATCAAGTTGATTAAAGATGAAATATTCTCTAAACAAAATCATAATGTGTACAGATATGACTATGAGATTCTCATCACTCCTGTAGATTTCAACTTCGAATTTGGCAATGAACTGAAAGAGTGTAATTATCCAAACGAATATGTTCATGACCTCGTTCAGCGTAAAAATGCCATTTCTATCTACATTGACGGTAGTCAAATAAAAGGAGCTCTATCTATTGGCACGGCATGTATATGTGATCAACTCAATTTTTCAATGGTTAGAAGCATCCACGATGCTTCATCGATATTTACAGCAGAAGCCATTGCTCTGAATGACGCGGTAGACTCGGCATTGAAAAACACTGATAAGAATGTACTAGTTTTCACTGATTACCTAAATGTACTCCAGAAGTTGAAATCAGCCACTGTCAATATCAAAACAATAGATCAAATTTATGAGATGAAGAAAAAGATTTTGGAATTCCGCAAATCAAGTAAGGATATAGAACTGTTCTGGATCCCATCACATAAGGGAATCAGTGGCAACGAAAAAGCTGATGACCTCGCAAAATCTGCCACAAGTAGATCTCAAGAAAATACTATTCCAGTTTCATTCACTGATTTTCGACATCAATTTAAATCAACAGTAGAAGATCGAACCACTAAAACTATCGAAGAACTCGGCTTGATAAGAGGTAAAGAATTTTTCGAATTTTTCTGTAACGAGAAGTCAAAGCCATGGTTCTCTCACCATCACTCTGACAGAAAAACGGTAGTGACTATCAATAGATGTAGAGCTAATCATTATCATCTAGTTGCATCTTTGGAAAGGAAACATTTCACTACTGATCCAAAATGTGTATGTGGAGATGAGTCCGAGGACATCAATCATGTATTCTGGCAATGCCCTCGATACAACTCACAAAGATTTGACTTTATAAGAAATCTATCTACAATCAAGAT
The DNA here is from genome assembly GCA_029851415.1 of Eretmocerus hayati. NCBI lineage: Eukaryota > Metazoa > Arthropoda > Insecta > Hymenoptera > Aphelinidae > Eretmocerus > Eretmocerus hayati. Next base: position 114,170,797 of record CM056744.1, read on the forward strand.
GTATCTACCATTGTCCATAATGCGTCTTATTTCGGAACCAACGCCTGCTGTATGTACCATACTGATGAAATTTATGAGAAACTGTGAATTGAGAATTTAAAAAAGGAAAAAAAAATCGAGCCTGGTAATGATGTTTGATTAGTTCTCTCTGAGACTACATATTCATGAAGTGATGAGTGCGTTTTCGCGATTCCTCAAGCCATTTTTGTGTATTCTGTGTACTATAGAACCTCCAAAGGGAAATCGAATGAGGGCTTCACATTCAATGTCATTCTATTCCATTAGCCAATCGAAAACCGACTGATAGGTTTGAATCCCTCCTCGTCCATTCTCTTGGACCACGAAACCACTAGTATTTTGTATTATTGTTTAAAAAATATGGCATGTTCTGAAAGTGGATCATGAGTAATCATCAACAAAAAATGTTGTCAAATGATGCGCGAGTGGATGACACAATCAATAAGTAAGCATTCCACTCCAATATTTTTCCGTCTGTTCGGTATCAGAAAACGAGGACGAAGGGAAAAGTTTGATCAAGATTCCTTCTGCGGTGATCAGAAGATCAAATATGTTAGCTCTTGTGCCCGTCGAATACCAGATATTACGTGAGAGTATACTATTTTCACTGAAAGCCCGCACTCTGTTCCCATGCACCCCAACCATCCCAAGGGCAAGACTACCTTTAATCTGGCATCTCTAGTTTTCGGAATCATTTACAAGAATATCAAACCCAAACAAAAGTTCAGGAATGAACTTTCCTTCCTGACCAATGAGTACCCGAGTATTCAACCTGCTTTGTCAGCAAAAAAATACATTGATTACCTTTGGTTGGGCCAAGTGTACTCATTGCATCACAATGAGCTTTTGGATCAATGAAAACCATTGACAGCCTTACTGGTACGTGGATCAGACTCGCATCATGGGTCATTTGTGACATTTGGAGCATATTATCGAGGAACGCAATCCAGTCGTCCCGCCATCTAATGTGACCTCTTGAGCCATCCAGGGTACTACTTTGTATACTACGAAATATATCCGTATAGTCGCAGCCTTGTAATTTGAATTTTTTGTACACATCAACATTTGTAAGCACTTCTTCTTGGTGTTCTGTATCATGTGCATCTAATATTCTTGCTTCTGAGTGTGAGCTGTCATATATAAAACCAGATGCAACTAAGACTTTGTTTTCAGATACTTCGAATCTTCCACTACCTACATGTTAATCAAATGATTCGATAAGATACGAAATCTTTAAAGATTTGTTATTAAGAGACGTGAGAATAAAGCAGAGATGAAATCTTACCTATGTTGATGTTGACCCTGAAGATGATTTCTCCTTCTTTAAACAAAGTTGTAGCTCTCAAAATTTGTACATCTTTAAAATATACAGCCATTCCCGAATAATGCTTGTCATTCATCATACTGAAAGTTTCCCAGACGAGTTTTAAGTATCCCGTAGCAGGAAACAAATTACGTCCATCGATTACATGACCAGCAAGTGATGAATATTCACTGTTATTCAAGGACACTCCAACAAATCGTTCACCAGCAGTATTATATCCATGGTAGTCATACTTGTATACTGGTGCATCACTCGAGTAATCCCATTTGATTAAATGAGAGATTGATCTTGTGCCACGACTGACGGGATACTCAATTTCTGGGTATAATTTTGCTGGAAGTTTGAGAGATGTCAAAAGTTAGGTTTGAGATGAATGATGCAGATTGGAGGAAGACTTTTTGAATGAGGATGGTCTCAAGTATACACTATTGACATATAGAATCCGGAAAAGATATTCCTGCTCACCCAAATCTGGCTGACATCCGAGATTGTACAATTTTCCGATGGATTCGAGGAAGAATTTTAGATTATTGGGATGATTCCTAGAAGTTAGAGGTAGAGTTGATACTTGAGAACTTAGTGATTTTTTCAAAATTGCCTGCAGAATGCCATGAGGTGCAAGTTCAATCAGAATTGCATTCTTTGGAACCTTTGCTAAAACTTGTTCGAAAAGAACTGGGTTGAGAAGATTATTCACAAAATACTCTGGTGAGCTGTACTGAGCTGAGGAACTTGTCCAATTTGCTTCTGGCACAGAAGTACTCAGCCAATTTAGACTGCGCCGTTTGGCATTTGGAATAATTTTTCTCAGATACGCCAAATATTTTGGTCCCATGTCTTTGATGTACTGACTGTGGAACGGTACATTGTTGGTGGGAACTTCTTTGACAAAAATTTTATTTTCCTGAAATAAGAAATAGGAATATTTTTAACATCATCAATTCTTCAAATTCAATTCAAGCCGATGAAATTGAGAGAGATTTGTAAGACTACTTGGAATTTGAAAAACCTCATTTCTGATCATAACCCATTTCAAAACTGACGGTCGGACTCACTATCGAGAGACCTCAATCAATTTAACAGTGAATTGTTCGCTCAAGACCGTTGACTATTGATACTTACAAGGAGAGATCCAATCTTGCGGAACACGGATCTTGTTGAAACTCTGAGGATCATCTTTTTCGGTGAGAAATGTAGGTATCTCCAAGGATTTAATCCCATGGGCCTCGAAATTCGAGATACAGCTATAGAGATCAGCATTATTGGTATTTCTGTGTATACGACTATTCCACATGGGCCTATATTGGCAAAATCTTTATAGTTGTATCTCGAAATAGGAGGTCCATGGGATTGAACCCTTGGAGATACCTTCATTTCTCACCAAAACAAGATGATCCCCAGAGTCTCATAAAGATTCGTGATCCGCAAGGTTGGACGTCCCCTTGTTAGTGTACCGGACGAGGGATTTCCACGATATTCCGTGATGATGCTTGGTGGAAACTTCGAAAAATGTGCAAAAAGTCGGAAAATTTCTCGAGCATAGTTCAATTGTATTGGCACTAAAGATAGGTCTCAATAGTCGTCCACCACCTTTTAGCAAAAAAAAAATAAATAAATAAATAAATGAATGAAAATGCAAAATTTTTCAATCCCCTGATTTGGCCCTTTCTCCGATCTTGACAATAGTATTCAATGTTCTGACTACCAAAAAAAAGGTTGCAAGGGCCGAAAGTTATTCTTGGCGTCAACTGTTCAGAAGACCGAAAATGAGTTAGCACCTCACCTGGAGCTTAAGCATGACAGCCTTCACTAAGTCTGTAGGTCCACTGATAGTAGAACTAGTGGAAGAATTATGGCACGCTATGGTTATACCGGGAGGACATACATCCTTCAGATCCTTAAAACCAAGTCCAACTGCAGCCATAGTGCCGTGAATTATTTTGGTCTCAGAAGCGACCAAACCACGATAATAAGCGGCTAAAACTACTTGTTCAAAACTCAAAGATCCATCCGCGTAAGCACAACTTGTCTCGCCTATCGAGTGACCAACCAAATTCTGAGGTTTGAAACCTAGAGAATTCAGAATATCCACTAAGGCAATCTGAAAAGAAAAATGTTCGTGATTGAGCATCTAATATTGCTATGGTAGTTCATTATTATTGAGAGCCTTATAAATCGTACTCAGGGGAAAGGTTGTGAAATATATGCACTCTGATTACCTGGAAAACAATGATTCCAACCATTGAATCTAAGGTACTCATTGGTTTGGACTCGTCTTTTTCAATCAACGCCTGGTAAATATCAAACCCAAGAGGTTTGAGAACTGCATCACACTTACTCACACTTTTAGCAAATATTGGTAGCCTTAGAAGTGATTCCCCTGTGAATTATGATATATTGAGTCAACTAATCCATTATCTTATCTTATCAAATATTTATCCCCAAGAGAATGATGTATTTTTACCCATTCCACGCCATTGTGATCCCATTCCAGAGAAAATGAACCAAATTGGCCTGCTCATTTCATCTGACGGTTCGATGCGTCGATAGTGATTATCGCCATCTTTGATCTGTTCTAATAGTGTATAGCCTCTGAAGAGATGACCAGTGATGCCATAAGCGTTGATGTCATGGAACAATCTCACATATTCGGCATCAATTGGTCTATTTTCAAGCTAAAAGTAATAAGATAGATTATACCATCGAAACGAGTCGAGGATTTTCTATATATAAGGTAGGTGTACCCAACTTGCCTCCATTCAGCCGTTTTCTCAACAGCTCTGGTTCATTTCACTACTCTAGCTTATCATCTCGACCCATACTTTCCAACGTATCTTGGATCATTAAGTAGGATTCAAAACAAGCTTCAAAACGAATTGAATCACGTAGAAAATTATTGAGATGGGCCAGAGTAGTGGAGTGAATGAGAGTTGTTTAGAAAATAGCTCAATGGGGACAACTTGGGTGAACTTATCTCAGATAGCAAGATTTAATCTGTTCAATTCGATCCTTGGATTCAGATGTTCACCGTAATGTTAAAAAATCGCACTTCCTCCCCAATTCACCACGAACCCTACAGGTGAGGACCGCATAATGTCATTGCCCATATCACAAGAATCTTCAGGAGAATGAGTAGGTCTCAGTGACGCGACGAATCCCATAGAAATGGGATGTTAAGGAGGCATGAGCGAGTAGAGACAAAGAACAGCAGAGAGCCGAAAAAATTCTCAAATATATTTGAACGAGCAACAAATGGATAACTGGATAACCATTAAGAAAAAGGGGGGGGGGCGATCACTCAACAGAGGAAAAAAATCATGAAAATTGGCTCCCTATAAACGTGCTCTTATGGAAGTACACCTTAGAAAACTCAGTACTCTCCAACGAAGAACCCTAGAAATCCCAGAAAAATTGATAGACTCGCATAAAACCCCGAAGGACAAATTGCCGTTGCAAGAATATGTCTCCAAATGCATTAAAATTGAGGCCTAATTAGTACTTCACAGTGGAGCTGAAGAGAATTCAACATAAGTATTCTCGTCGCTCTCGATGGATTCAAATTCGGACTGAGCCCAAACGTTCCCTGAGAATTCAATAGACATCTGTTCTGTTATAGATAATTCCTTGAATGTATTTAGGACTCCAAAATATATCAGTAGGAATTCAAATGCGGTCCTGAAAAGTTGTGATTGATCTTTCACATAGAGTTCTCTTTCTCAAATTCAAAATCGTTTTTAGATAAAGTTTTCACATGCATAATTGATGAATACAAAGATAGTTCCAAACTCTAGTGCGGAATGCCTTACGCAATCAAAGTTACTCTTCATTCTTTCAACATGATTACTCTATTGACAAACTGAGGAAGTAAGGAAACCCCTACTAATCAGTGCTTTGATTGAATAAACATGAAGTGTGAGGAGTTCATTTATAGAGATCTGGGGCTTTCTAAGCTACACTAGAATTTCTCGATTTTTCGAAGTTGATACTTCTTTAGGTACTTAGAGATTGGATTAATCTACCACAGAAATCAAAGAGGGATGACATGTTCAAGGCGCAGATATGTGAGAAATCCCGGCACAAAATCCAGCTTGCCTAACGTGAATAGAATATCCGTCACCTCAAAACCTTGTATTTTTAGGTGAAAATAATTCGAAAACGATCGGTCATTCCTCGAAACGCTCGTGAGAACGTGGATCAGGGCAACAAAATTGACCACGGTGTCAAGTTTCCTGAAATTCAACGGGGAGCCAATTTTTTCAGTTCTGGAGCAAGGTCCTTCCCTGCCACAGATTAAGGACAGCCGTTGACTTGGTGGCAAGTCCATCTTGAGGTGGTGCAATTTATAGTATTGTCACAATATAGATATAATCACAACCTAACCTTAACGAATTCAGACCTCTGGAACAGATTTTGACTTCTAGAGATCTTTGTCAAGTTAATCACTGACTCTTAATGAGAATTTTTTATCAATTGGCTAAAGTTTTGGAACGCAATCTTGAGAAGACGACTTTTGCATCAAACAGCAGAATTTTTTCGACTAATATGCGTCATTCTCTCAAGCCCTGCTTGTTCCATCGCTGATTGCTCGTCGAACAACTACTCGCAGGAATCACAATATTATATGACATAATTGCTTGACTTACGTCATCGAGGATAGCCTGAACAGCTTCTTCAGTCCTGCCAGAAACACAAACCAATCGTGGCAAATCGTCAACAGGAGCACCACCATTGACTTTCTTCTTGTCATGAGCTCTTAATATAACGTGAGCATTGGTCCCGCCTATACCCAACGAATTAATCCCAACATATTCCAACTCGTACGGAGTCACTTCAGTGATAACTTTCATCTTGCCTGCGACGATTGGTATTAGATCTGGTCGAGGCTCGTTGAAATGCAAGTTTGGAAGTAGGACGCCAGTTTCCATACACAGTATTACCTATGAAGTAACATCGTACATGATTTAGTAATCTCTTAGTTGATCAAAATTTTTTGTGGACGTCTTAGTATTTTGCTTGGACCCAGATTTGAGATAGCCTCCGAAGTTTCAGATAGGATTAGAGCTCAAACGGGATGAGATTGATGAGGTAAATCTGATTGTTCTACGTTTCCAAGTGACAGAATTGATGCGTCTATGAAATTTTATGTCCATGCCATCTATATATAATATGAATGGATCAAATCATATAATCAAAATTGAGTCCTCCAAACGTAGGGAAACCCTCACTATTTAATTCAATCTCAACTCGTATTCATTCTATTTCCGTTCATGATTAACGACTATGGGTCACGTATATGATCCGAAAATCAAACAGCGTTCATGTGATTCAATATAAACTCAAAATATGACTTTCATCGGTCTCGTTTTCATTCTGAACTTGAATGTAATAAAATTAGATTCATCCGCGAGTCTAGAGCGAAGAAGGGTCAGCTTAATTTTGTTTTCCAAAGAACAAGTTAAATGAAATTTGTTCCTCAGGATGAAACAAGCTTCAAGATAGATGATCTCATCATTCTACATATGATTGGGAATTGAGTTATGGGATTTATCTTTTCCCTCCATCCTCTTACACTCGCTCACCACTTTCCTTCGTTTCGATATCTTGTGCATAAAAAGAAAAAAAACAACAGCAAATGGGAGCCTATTCTGTCTTTAAGAACGAGACTTATGTGTGTGATGCCTCGGGTATTCTGTGAGGATCCTAGTTCCACTCATTATCGTTAGAAAAAATGAGCTCGATATGATACCGTCGACCGGGGTAACTTTGGAACAGACCATGAAAGAGTGCTTATCACGCATAGTCGGCTAGGCAGATGATCCTAAGACTCCAATACCGATTTCTCCTACTTGGAGCACGCATGAACAATGTTTTGCACATGCGTAAGGGCCTCCAACAGCTTTAAATCCGTTCATAAACTGACTTCTTCAAAAGTATGTTTTCAATCCAACAAACAGTCTCCGGGAAAAAGTGGTGTGGTTCCGACTCTATCAGGTCGAATCCAAGGTAGCTGAGCTAGATTTCAGTTGTCTATACACATATCTGGATGAATCCATTGTTACATTGGAGTATTTTCACGGAACTTCAATTTTGTAGAGTAAAAGCTGACAAGTATGTATTTTTTTCAGAACCTGGGATAACTTTGGAACACTTCATGTACTCGCAATTAGCTTCCAAGATCTAAATCATCATCGAATCCTACTTACTTGAGGATTAGTCGGTAAGAGCTTCAAAATGAGCCAAAGAACGTCTCATTTCGACCCACGGAAGCCGAGTTATGGCAGTTTTTTTCAGAAACCGACTGTGAAGGGATATTCTTCCTCGAAAGTTAGCCGCGCAACGCGGGCAGTCTGGTATGCAGAAGGCGTCTATACTCTCTTATAGAGGTTGAATTCAACCAAATAGACTTCTATTATAGGTCAATGGAAAGCTAAGACACTCAGCTTTTGATTACCGATGGTGAAAATCGATTGCGTGACCTAGTTTATGAATAAATCAGCTCACCGTTTAAAATGGTCGTGGAAATAAGAGTTCCCCATGCATTGTTCATGGAGAATTTCAGTGACTCCTCGTTTTCTTCGCTTCTTCGTGGTTTTCTTGCAAATACTTAGAAGAGGTGGGTGATAGCGAAAAATGTCACGAAACCTTTTTCATAGATTCTTTGAAAATCTACAAGATGATGTAGGTAGATGCAGCACAGAACTCAAGAGGATTGCAGTATCATGTAAAAAAGCCCAAGTTTTTTGCAAGAAACCTCGTGCTTCCTGCTAATTCTTTACAATTTCCTTTAACACTATCAAGAAAGCCTGAGTTTCTCGATCAATCTAACTAGGTCATCTTGTAGATCTTAAAAAAATCTATGAAGAAGTATTCATGTCATGTTCTGCTATAACCCACCTCTTGTGAGTATTTACGAGAAAACCGTGAAGATGCGAAGAAAACGAAGAATTGCTGAATTTCCCCACGAGCAATGTATGGGGAATTCTTAGTTTGACAATCACTCGAAACGGCGAGCTAATCCGATCTCGCTCAAAATCAGGTTCGATTCGTGACGATTTGTACATAAACACCTCTCTTTCAGTGTTTTGTTGTCATTTTTGTTAGACTCATCTCCGCCAGGCGCGCACCGTGCTGACCAGATCCCTTCAGTCCCTCTGGAGAGCCAGATTGGTCATGGAAAGGCGAAACGCACCAACATCGGGCGTAGAATCAAATTTTTCCGTATGTTCTCATTTCAAATCATTCCTTTGCATCAAAACCTTCAAGTTGCAACCTCGAATTAGAGGTGCCTTGAAGGTACATAGTTCGACTTCCATTTGAGTCTATGTTTGAAAATCAGCACATCTGCTGATCAGAATAGCTTGCAATGGCCAATTCATGTAATACGTGATTTGAAATTCCTGCAAGCGATAAAGTCACGATCGATCATATCGATCAAGTACGAAATAATCCTGATAGGAATTGATTAATCGGTTCAATCTAGGATACGAGAACAGTTGACTTTAAACTCTAATTTTGCACTAGTGTTTGTCAGCATTCATTGCCTCCCTTGAGCAGTGAATCTCGAGATTTACTAGTCACCTGCTGAGGATTCTTGATGTCGGACGTTTACAGCAACCCACAGACTGACATGTTATCACAATGACTCATTTTTCAATCAAATCTAGATACTCCCGAATTGTAGGTTTAGAACACACTATATTTGTCGAACCACCTACTAATAAATGAGATTTGAAGGAGTGTGGAGAATAATTGCACCAAGTATTGAACGCAATCATGATTCTTAGTAAGAGTGTCGAAATTGATGATTGGTTCTCAAATGGTCGAAAGAAAAAATTAGAATCAAAGATCTTCTGTTATGGATGAATGATGAATGAGAACCTTTATTTGCCCAAGGGCAAAATAGAAAAATGCCATAGCATATGAGACATATGTCACTCTTACATAATAAATACATCAAATTTGTGAAAATCTGTCATTCTGATCGAGGCTATTGAAATTATAACAGGAAGTGACTAGTCATCTTGAGGGATCGTGAGATATATAAGAGTCATGAGCAAAGAAAAAGAAGAAAAAGTCACATTTTAATATAGATATGTCAGTCTTTACGAGAAAGATTAAGGAAAAAAAGACATTTTAACGTTCGGGAAGACATATGGAAAAGACATGGGCCCACAGTAATATCACAGGAGTCTCAGTTCGGTAGCGAGAAAGTCACGTATAACTCTTCTGAAGTAGAAAACATTAATTGGAATGGGCTCATGCATATCACAATTTCAAGATTAAAATAAAGCTTCTTCTCCACATCAATCCTCTGGGAAGACTGTGTTAACAGAAAATCTCTTCAGGCCTCTTTAAATGACTATATTTTTCCAAGCTGCCGGAAACCCCGGAGGGAGAAAATCCCACAAATGAGCACATTGGACCTGGAAAGATCTTCGCCCATATTTAAGTCTCATGTTGGGAACTTTGGGTACCCGCTCCTCTAGATAACCCCGTGCGGGACGTTTGGATTGGTACCTGGTGAACATCGCAGCTAGGTAGCCAAGTTCTCCTAAGTGGATGATCTTATGCATCAAGAGAGCTGCGAAGTACATTCTCCGCGAATCAGTACATAACCAACCCAAACGCTCCCTAAACGGGGTGATGTGCTCGTCTCTCCTAAGATCAAAAATATATCTCACACATGAATGGCTTAGTCTCTGTACCCGTTACAGCTGTTCGTCCGTGGCGTGGAAATACACGACCGTGCAATAATCTAGGTGCGGTTGAACCAATGACTCGACTAGGCGAGTTGGGAGCGGTCTGGTGATACATGCCCTAAATAACCGCAAACCATATAGGCCTCTGTTGACTTTCTTAGTTACTTGATCAATGTGCGGTTTCCACGTCAATTCACTGTCAAGTGTAACACCAAGATTTTCGACCGTATCACTGAACGGGATGAACTTTTCCTCCTGTATCTCAACCCCTGTCAAGTCCATTCTCTTCAGATCTTTGATATTTCTCTCCGAACTGAAGGAGATTGCCTTGATCTTGCCAACGTTGAGACACAGGCCGGAATTTCTGGCCCACTCAGCAACTAGTCATCCTATTACTCCCAGCCGAGCGTTATAAAAGATAAGCGTCTCCATGCATCAAGGATACATACTTTGATTATAGAAACGACCCCACTGGCAGCCTCGGAATGGCCAAGATTCGATTTGATAGTCCCAATCAGTAGTGGCTCCGATCTTTCTATTTCTTCACAGAACGTTGCATTAATTGATCCAATCTCCATGAAATCACCTACTTTTGTACCTGTTCCATGAGCTTCAACATATTTTATACGTGATGGTGATATCTTGCATTCCTCATAACATGATTTCATGAGCTGAGTCTGCATCTTGGAAGAAGGATGAGCCAAGCCTTCCATTTTGAAACCATCGCAATTCACTTTAGTATTGACGATGGTAGCGTATATCCTCTTAGCATCGCTTTTTTTCTGTAACAGAATGACTGATACGGCTTCGCTTCGGACATAACCATCACTTGTCTTGTCCCATGGCTTACAGCGCCCATCTGACGATAGAACTCCTGTGGAGATATGCAGTATTCATTATTACCCTTTGTGCAGTACTCGTGTCCGAGTACATTGCGGTAAAGTGAATCTACGACGAGAGTATTTCGTATTTTTTGAATTTTATGAAATTGCATGAATTATGGATGCATTTTGACCTGCATTTTACTCGACTGTGTATGAATTGATATCTTGGATAATTTCTCGTAACGATGATCTGTGAATGCACTTGTAAATGATAAGCTGAACACTTTTATTCATCAAAATAAGTACAAAAAATGATACAAGTGGGAGCCGATTCTTCGGCGATGTTTCTTAGTCAAAATCTTGTAGAATACTGCCGCGTATGGCAACGACGCCTGCTCGCTGGAGAGCAAGAGTGGGATAAAACATACACATATTTAAAAATGGTACATACATATGAGTAGCACTATGTGATCACGTGAAAACGCCAAGGGAAAAGAGGGTGTCAAATGAACTTCTGGAAGCTATTAGCCCGTAAGCGCGGGCGGAGCCGCAAGGTCAAAAGAAATGCCGCGCGCAGCTCGGCATCGACTCTATGATCGTAAAATCTTGAGAACAAGAATATACTTGATTTCTTGTCATGACTATATGGCGCTCATATGGCAAAGAGCTCAAAATGTAAAATGAACCAGAATAATGTTATTTGCCTTCAATACTGGGATTTATAGGCTGGAAAGAATGCATTTACAATTTCTAAATATCGAATGAAAATTGCGATTCGCCGCGAATTCAAGATACATGTTCGAAACTCGAACACCCTTGGCGCTTCACTTCGGGTACTATAAGACACTTTATATCCCGACGGAAGTGAAGGGAATAAGTCCTCAACGCCGTAAACGAGCCTGCGAACATACGGCAGTGGGTTTCTCATAATGAGAACCATAAAACTGCATTTGAGAGTGGCATTTTCAAGTCAGATGGATGAAAGTATCATCATTGTCTCGAGTCATAAGGAACTTGCGTGTTTTTCAATTTTAATTTTCACAGATAGACGAGGTGCTATTCGAATAGTAGTCGTTTTTCTCGGAACTCTTATTTACTCGAACTGCGAGTGATGAATTATTGTGAATCATTCAATATTGACAAAGATTCAAACGCTACGGAAAGAGCCGAGCGACATGTCCGAGCGGATCCGATCGCCCGCCTGCATGTCTCGTATCTGTGTACTAAATTTGTAACTACAGTAGATCCCGCTTATAATGTGTCCATGAATGACTCAATCAGTCGTTTAATGTGACCAGACTCGCTGATTCCGACCCACTTCTATATAGACTAATGTAAGATTTATCGGATATTGTGATCGAATTTATGGTTATGGTGATCACACCAAGAACCCGTCGCAGGTCATCTGACTTGTTTACCAATCAAGAGAAGCTCAGTATTGCCTTTGAAATTACACTACCTACACTCGTATGTGATCTTCCGCCCGAGTCTTTGTTCGATCGCGATTCTATCATAAATATTCCTCACAATGAAGAGACAGACCGATGAATGTTAGTGAAAGATGGGAACTGTTTGCATAATACAATCTTCTGACCAAAGGCTTGACTCAGCGTGATGCTGCGTTGAAAAATAAAATGAGGCTGTCATGGGACAGGTCTCGTCCAAATAGATCAGAGGATCTAAGATGTCTTTAGACAAAGCGCACACCAATATGATAATGAAACCGACCTATATGGGCGGAAAATTTCATCGAAAGTAGACTCCATCGGATTCGGAAGGAATTAACGATTTACTATTTTTTTTACAAGGTAGGATGTTGCCTATAACATTTATAATGTGTAAAAATCCTTATGTATCTTTATTATTAATGAAATTCGATAGGAGATGGTGATAATTGAAGTTTCCTCCTCTTGCCATTGGAACTGATGTGAATTGATGATGATACGTTATTTTCAGGTATAAGAATCATCCGCTCACTGGAATCAAATTTCTTTGGCCCGAAGTAATCACATTAAGCGGGACCTACTGTAGTTGATGGAATTTGACTTCGAATGTGGAAAGACTACCAATTTCACTTGTGATGGTGCTTGCAAGAGAAGTTATTCAGGTGATGAGAAACTTTTGATTCCGAAAACTCCCTATACAAGTTGGATCATCCGTTTTACAACAAGAGAGGATGCCAAGGATCAAATTTACTAATTAATGAGTGACTGATGATTGGAACATAGAATTATGACAATGCATCAGTTCCACATCACTATTTACAAACCAAAAACTAGAATGAATTCGATCTAGGACAGCAGTTCATGGAAACTAATTTTGAGGAGAATAAAGACTCAATAGCATCATGTGAGACATATTTGGATTCCAGGAAAAGTGATCCTCGAAGTACACTATATGCATGTGTGGGTCCAGTCACCGGTCTATATTCGTTGATCCAGTTCCTATAATGATTGACTCCTCAACCAACAATTTCATCAAATTGGACTTACCAAATAGGAAGACGTATATATGTATATGTTATATATAGAAAATTCTATGAAATTCTATTCGAAATTTTGTGAAATTTATTCAATCAATTCTGAAAGTTCTTTCTGCCATCTAATTCCACGATTTATTATTTTCATAGTACTCATGGAAAAACTCTGAAATTCAATGAATTATTTGCAATATTCAATTATACAAAGTTGAAACTTTTGTAAAATTGCATGTAAAATAGATTTCTTCAAACTAACTAATAGCTCTAATACAAATAAAGTTAGAATGTAGTTATTTCGACGCATATTGATGGAATAGAGATTTTTCATCAACGATTTTGATAGTATTGTCTAAAAAATTATTTTATCGTGAAATGCTGTACAAAAACCTAATATATCGTCAATTCAAGGTGATATGTCGACCATATATATCACCATTGACGAAAATTACAAAAAACTCCAAAGGTCTGTGGCTTTTCAAAGTGAATTTCCCAGTGCATCAATAAAACACGTGTCTTCGATCGGTTTCTAGAAAGTTCTATATAGTTATCTAAAAATCATCTTTCATTTATTGCACTAAACTGAGATTTTTATTTGGAATAGTATTCGTTGGAATAGATGCAGTTTTGATAGCTTGTAAATATGTATATAGCGTGATTAACAGGACTTTTCAATTTCCATGAATAATTACGGTGAATATGAATAAATCATCCCCAGAATGTTCTGGAACTCTGAGGACCGAGTGTAAATAGAGCCATGACCGGGTGCTCGAGGATTCTGCCTTTCAGTCGAAAATCATCTCACAAAGCGAATAAATCGAAGTCTTCAGGGTTCCATACATAATCTTACGATTGTCATGGAATCCTGAATAAAATCGATTATATATATACATATTCTCTTTGTGTGCTCATTGCTGTGGGTAATCCCAAATGTCCCAAGTGCGTGATGGACCGTACAGTGTGACTATATAGTTGGCATAATCAAACGTTTGGATTTTGCTGGTGATATATTGCAGGGCCCTGATCCCCTGAAATTTTTGTCAGCAAGACCCACCGAAATAAAAATTACGTGTAAAGTAGGTCAAGAAGGTGCCCTGATCCACTGGAGGGCTGTGCTTTACCGTAAAAACCTATTTATAGGATTTTCTTGGAATTAATGGGCGCCCTGATCCACCCATTAGTCTGAGAAAAAACTATAGAAATACAGAGATCGTACTATTGATTCCCAAGGAGGTGCCCTGATCCACCAAATTGGTTTGAGAATTGATAGTCGATCACATCATCCTCAGAATCTTATCCTATTCTTTGTAGCATTTGACTACTTCTAAACAAGTCATGAACTCTGATATCCGGCTCTCCCCCTAGATCCAGAGCTGGATAGACTACGCATACCTCCGCCCAAATTATCCGAGGTATCGCGTCGGTCACGAGTGATTTCAGGTTTCACCTTCCCCCGATTCCAAAATGCGATGTTTTTTATGAACGTTGAGCGTTTGCCTTCAGCTTCAGGGTGAAATTACATGACCGGGAAAAATTCGGCCGGAACGGAAAAAAGCCGCCGTGAAAAAATTGTAGTCTGCTACTTGTGGAGGTTAGATCTGCCATCGAATGATATTTCAATCATTGCTATTCACAGTTCTACATTCTAACGACTTGCAATAATCAATAAACTCTATAATCTACATCAGTAGATAGCTTTATCATACTATAAGGTATTCATATGGAATATAAACTTTGATGAGCTATCGTTGTTGACGTTTGAACAAACTTCCCGTCACTGGCAAATATGGAGTTCCACAATTTACATGGACAGAAAAAAGTCCAATTTTGCCATCCGAATCTAATCATTATTCAGAAAAGCAGTACAGATCTCTTGTACTAATCATTGAAACCGATTAATAATCGACCAATGATCGATATTGACAGTCTCAAGCCACGTCAAAAGCTTCATACATTTTATAATTCGCATTGCAGAATTGACGATTCCGGCCGTTCTGGTATTTTTTCCGTCCATGTAAATTGAAATCGTCTGTTTCTCCGGCGACGGCTTCGCTCTCATTGGTCGGATTTCTTCCGGCCGAATCACTTTACCGTTCCGGCCAAATTTTTCCGGTCATGTAATTTCGCCCTCACTCCCAATTTTCGATGCGCGGGGGTTTTGAATGTCGGCAATTGGAGGGACAGTCTTTGACTGTTCGAGTTTCTTCGATCGAATCTCGGCCAAATTAGATACTCCAGCCTCAGCCCTAAAACCAATCAGCTATCACACATAAGTTCAACTTAACTGTGATTGCATCACCATAATTCTATATTCACAATCATGAGGAACAAGTTTACACAAAAGATCCAGAACTATTCTTTACGTGCTTCTCCGCCACGTCGCGGAAACTGGGCCAAGTACATTCTGATCAGAAGGTGCGCGAATGATACAAAAAACTCTCGCAGCGCTGCCGTAGCCTTATACGTATACACCAAGTTGGGGTTTTTCAACATCTCATCTTCCCTCATTTTTTATCAAGAGTGCTTCCCAGTAGCGTCCCTATATTAATGAATCTAGACACGCTTATCTCCACCCTTCCTTATGCCGCCATATTCAACGATTTGGGGACGCGGTTTATTCAAACTAGTTCGGATCCACGTAGTAAGGCTGTAAGCTGTTGATATTGTAATTTTGTGACTTAATAGTGCAATTATTTCTGAGGTCTAAACTTCAATTTTGAAACCAAATCCATAAATTGCTTGAGAAAATTTACGATATCCTGCAACTCTTCGAGCCTGTGTTTAGGAAAGCAAAGCGCTAGGTTCCTTGACGTGGCAAATTCGAACCAATATGCAAATACGTACACAAGCCAAGCTGTTGCCATGTCCTCTATTTTGCAACTGCATATGATAAAAACCGTAAGCTTGTACCCACATCCAAGCTGATCATATGTGTGGAATTATTTACTCTCATTTTCAAGAAGCAGTTGTTTTTAAAGGGACCTACATATTCTCGCTTCAGTTTTGGTGCAACTTTGAGCTCCCAATCTTATTGGAGATCACAAAGCTTTACAAAATGTTCAAACAACATAATATCACTTGGCAAGTCATTTTCCTCAAAATACTCTTGTTGGGCCCTGACAAATTTGTTGTTTTTCCAGCCTTCTCTGAAATTCTTAAGAGCATGGCAAGCATCATGAAAAAAGGGTTTTCTACTCAGATCAAACGGGTGAATAGCTGGGCTCTTAGTTCTTGATCAACCCTTAGTTACCCACAAGAGATTTACTAAGACTCCAACCCACGTGGTAGCCCAATGGCGAACAACACAAAAATTGCTCTATTTCCGCGATTTTCTCGTGAAAAATCCTGGTTGAAAATTACTTTTATATTCTTCAAACATCTCAAAATCAATATAAATTCCCTAACTTAGGTTTGGAAACCACATATTTTCTTCAAAAATTCCAGAAAATGTCATTTTTTTGTCTTCTCTCTGGGTTACGCCGATAGAAAATTTTCCAAAATCCGAAAAAAATACATAAATTGTGGCTGAGATCGTCGTGGTAATCATTTTTATATCACGAGTAAACTTCAAAGAAACTATTGGCACTTGGTTTGAATAAATATTCTTAAAAATGGAAATTTTGAGTTTTGTCGGTGATGGATTTTGAGTACTCATTTTGAGGATATTTTGTGAGAAAAAATTTTTTCCAAATTCTGTGATAAGTCCATTTGGAAGGTAATATTGAATCATGAAATTACATGTAAGTTTCAGAACCCCAAAACATGAGTTCTGACTTGGAGATGAGATTGAAATTTTGCGTGTGCCAAAAGTCTACCACGTGGGTAATTAAGGGTGAACGACCAGCAATTCGAGGTGTCCCCCGACTGTAGCACACCTAGCGGATCATGTGTCGAAGCTCTTATACCCTTCATGCATAAGTATACCTATATCGATGGTGATGCTACGTATACTATGGGTATGAGAGCTTCGCAAATCGACCACTCGTACCACTTTGATACGTGGAAACTGGCGCTGGAGTCGGCGGACATCTCGAATAATGCCGCTAAGAGACCACAACCTTTGGAAGCCAGAGCCCTCGATAGATCAGCCCATGGACTCACAAAGTCGAATTTTCTGCTCTTATAATCAATCTATCTACGATAACTTTGTAACATCTCCCACCAACTTCCTCGCAAGAAAAACAGTACTCTACAACTTGCTTCCACCTATTTGCATTAATAGCAAGCATGATTACCAATACTTTGGTCGC
The DNA here is from genome assembly GCA_029851415.1 of Eretmocerus hayati. Taxonomy (NCBI): domain Eukaryota; kingdom Metazoa; phylum Arthropoda; class Insecta; order Hymenoptera; family Aphelinidae; genus Eretmocerus; species Eretmocerus hayati. The sequence goes on from CM056744.1 coordinate 114,188,388, forward strand.
TAAAACTTTCTGATTTCCATACACAGCTAATGTGGCACAACCCACATATTTTCTACTACAAGTATTGGATTTTCCGTCTCCAGCAGTACTCATCTTATATGGTATTACTACACAGTCTTTGTTGATTTCTCTAAAATGAGATACTTTCACTTCAAGGAATTGGAATGTTCCATCGGATGGACCAGATTCAAAATTCCAACCCTCCAACTTACGGCTTGAAGTTCTAAGAGAAGGAATAGGAAAACCTCGACGGATCAGCTCATCATACCCTGAATAACCACATCATACTCCAGGGCATAAGCTTTTACTGAAGTTTCATCACACCATTGGGGTAGTTTTTGGTAGTTTCTACGTGATAATTCTATTTGGTCTCGATTTAAGGATCTTTGAAGTAAATTATGAGGTGCACAAGACTCACGTTCTTGTCTGTACAATCTGTCCACCTTTTTTCTGAGTTTCATACAAGCCCTCCGCTCCTGTACAAGTCTTAACTTGAGTATGTGGTTCATTCGTCTGGATTTCAAGTGAACTTGTCCTAGCTCTTTCAGCCTTCCATTTCCATTTTGCAAATTGTTCCGGTAGTAATGACTTTCCAGTTCAGATATCTCATCAGCAGTATTTTGCATCCTCTCCATCTTCAACAGGTTCTCCAAACTGATTATCTAGATATCCCGAACTTTGACTTCCATTCGTTGAATTCCAATTTCACTTTGGTCGGATGCAGGTAAATTTATATCCACATGTCCTGATGCTATATAACAGGCATCAATTATCCAATCACCTTCATAATCACTGATTATATTCTGAGAATTTTCAGCTAATGAATGATTGACATTGCTACAACTATTATAAGTAATGGTTTTTCCCATCATAACCGAGGCACCTTCAGTCACTGGTTTTCTTTGTCAGATGTTGGTGCCCGTTGATCATATGTGAGCATCTCACCAAAATTTTCTGGAAAATATCAACCCAGAAAAATAGTTGAAGAGCACCAATAGAGAACCATGATGTGGAAATATTAGCTCGGATTACAAGACTCGTCATTTATAATAGTTTGTAATGTTTGCTCAACATGTGGCACAATTTTTGCATGAATCTACGACCATCATTTCGATTCTCATTTGCACTCACCTCAGTATGAGCATTTTTTATTATTATTCGCTTTTATTGCACTCGGGCGCCGCAGCCGGAATTTTGTCGCCGAATCCTTCGTGCGAGTGTGTCATTGACACACTTTTTCCTGTCGGGTATACATGTATTGGTGCCGAGCCTCTAATGCGCGTATACCAATATTACACGAATGCAAACGGGTTCGTGCGCGCAGATCGAGGGAGAGCGAGAGCGTGGATGAGAATATCCACACGCAGCCTACTCATCTCTGATGCAGCACGTAGCAGCCGACAAGCCGACGTTTACACGAGTATGTTGAAGCACTGCACGCTTGATTTGCGAATGATAATTGGAGAGGTAATCGATTATTCAATAAATAATCATCGGTAATTATTGTATTAAGTAGTGCTCTCGCCGGGAGATGCCCACAACAGCCCAGTGAAGTTATTACGTGTGATGTTTCATGTGTTTCAGTTTTGAGAATGCGATGGATCTTGGCTCTGTCCTCCTGTGACTATGACCTTTTCCCAATCACCCTTCTCTAATTCGTGTGACAATCTTGCACAGATCTTCCAATACGTTCTTTTGAGTAGTCTCCAGTGATTTTCAAATACTAGGTATTTTGCATTTTTTTGAACCCCCGTAAGAAAAGGTTTGGCAAATTCGAGCAAATCGAGATGAGTAAGGTGCAATTGGGAAGAAATTTCCAAAAATTGTTGTCATCTTGCGCAAATTGTTTGAAAGTCAGACGATTGTGTCCCTATGACGTCACACGATGCAAGTCATCCTATTGTCAAACAATTTACGCAAGACGAAGAAAATTTTTCGGATTTTTTCTTCAGTTGCACAATGCTTGTCTCAATTTTCTCGAATTTGCCAGACCTTCTCCTGGAGGGATCAGAGAAATTGCAAGACGCCATAAAATAGCGGCAGTGGATGTTTATGTCGGAGTGACGTCACACAGCGCAAGTCATCGGACTTTCAAATAATTTGCGCGAGATGAAAACAATTTTTGGGGATTTTTTCCCAATTGCACGCTACGTATTTCGATTTGCTCGAATTTGCCAATCCTTTTTTTTTAAAAATGCAAGATGCCCATCTTGTGGATAGTGCACAAACAGATGATGAAAACAAGTTATTACTGAGTGGTGGATGGTTTCATCTGTTTACAAGTGCTGTCAGGAGCTCAACTCTCTAGCGTAGGATCAAGTTTTGTATCCTGTGAAAATACTGAGTGTCAGTCCTGTTTGGTAGACAATTACTGATCAACTACGAGTGATGGATGACATTTTATGAGACATTGTGTGTCACTTGATTTGTCATTGTCATCAAACTTGCTCTTAATGTCAATCTGATATACCACTGTTCAGAACTCCATTAGATCAGTGACGAAATAGACCATTTTCATTATAGATTGTCACAGTAGCTCTACGGATCCCAAGTGTTTGCTCATCTAAACTCTCCAGGATCTTTTCTACCATTTTAATATACATCACAGAAATTCAACAGGTCACTTTTAACCACATTCCATGACTACACTGTTTATGGTGTATTGGTGATGCAGAACTGTATCAGCATAGAGGGCTCAAATATCATTCAATTCCTTACATCAAGCATCACTCGACTGTTTTGAATGAACAGATATGACCATTCATGATTGAGCTGTGTGATGTAAAGTGTCATGGCACGTTCATGGATGGAGTTATCCTGATGTTCTCAATAAGCAGTCAGTCTTCTGAATTTGAATATGTAATAACTTGTATGATTCATTACAGAATTATTGGTTTGCTGGTTTTGAGGGAAGGCATAATTTGGGACCAACCGTGACTGATCGCTCTGTTTGCCTCAAATTCATTTGCATTCTACAGCCCATCTTGAAGATTAATCAAAAGTTCTATCTAGGGATGCCGCGAGACGAGATGAGACGAGGAATTGGGAGTCATCGTCTCGCTCTCGAGAAAATTAAAAAATTTGGTTATCGTCTCGTTATCGTCTCGTCTCGTGTCGTTATCGAGCGAGACTCTCGACGAGAGTTGTTCAATACGCTGCCAAAAGTGATTAGCAGAAAGCTTTCTCCAAGCGTCATATGATGATAATTAAAACCACCAGACCATCATCATCGTAAAATTGTATGAAAAATAAAATGTGAAATTCCTTTCCACATCATAATTGAAACTATGTTATACTCTTCATGTATCTTTATCAATATGAATATAAATCTTATAAATCAGATATTCGTTAAAAAATTCTACATTCTCACAATAACAATACCAATCCAAAATTATCAATATCACCGATCACTTGACGAACTTTACATCAAAGCAGAATCTCATTCTAAGGAAATCTCCTTTGGATATTTTTCTATTACTCCTGATTTTATAACTTTCAGTAGATGACTTCTCACTACTTCTGAATCCCTGCAATATGATTCTTTCGAAAAGTTCACAACCGTAGACATTTGAATAAAATTTCGGTATCAACCAATCAATAGGGTATGCAGAAAGAATCATAGTCTAGGTAATTAAAATTGAGATAAATGGATCGTAATTGGAGGTAGGAGGAAAAAATGAATATTAAGAAAAATTTTCCATTATCTTTTGAGTTATCATTATAGGAAGCTTTTTGGAAGGATTTGAGCCATCTAGTCTAAGGTTTTTTCGATGATATCTATTATCTGGTTGAGACAGAATTCGGATGCAGTGGGCTTTAAGAGGCTAAAAAAGAAATTTTTGATGAAAATTTTGATTTTTTTGAAAATTCGAGATCTGTAAAGATTCAATGAAATTTCGGTATTAACCAACCGATAGATTATGCAGGAAAAATCATAGTTTAAGTGTTTAAGATTGGGATAAATGAGTCATAAAGGAAGGTAAGAGGAAAAATTGAATATTAAGAAAAATTTTGCATTATTTTTTGAATTATTTCCTGGAGGGAGCTTTTTAGGAAGATTTGAGCCATCTAGTCTGAGGTTTTTTTGATGATTTCTTTTATTTGGTTGAGACAGAATTTGGATGCAGTAGGTTTAAAAAGGCAAGATAAGAAATTTTTGGTGAAAATTTTGATTTTTTTGAAAATTTGAGATCTGTAAAGATTGAATGAAATTTCGGTATTAACCAATCGATAGATCTCGCAGAAAAAATCATAATTAAGGTGACTAAATTTGTTGTGAGAGTGTGTGAGAAAAAGATATTTATGTATTAAAAGTCGAAATTTGAGCAATTTTGGTTGAAAAAGCCCATGGATCAAATTTGACTGGGAGCTGAAAGCTGTCAAGTCACTGGGCTCTCAGAAAGTGGATTCTGTACAACTTGTAGGAAGCCAAAAGTTGATATGGTGAAGACTAAAAGAGAAAGCGTGTCCGGTATAAAACAAGATAGATACACTCACACACAAACACGGGAAAAGGGTTGGAAAGATGAGTCTTTGGCAGATTTGGGAGGCCATTTAGGAGAAAGAGTGTTACTTAAAATTGATAGATTTTGGCGAGAGGAAGAGAATGGTCTAAGGCTTTTATAGATGAAAGGAATTTTGTTGAAGAATATGTTGGTTTTAGTGGAAAATTAGATCAAATTCTCGTCGGGGTAAAAACAAAGCTTCGTCTTTAGAGAAAGCAAAAATGATGATATATCATTACTCCTCGGCTTCATATGCGCTAAATAGCCAACAAGTGATTGTAATACCACAACTCAAGTTAAAACTCAGAAATCCAAAAACTTGTTGAATCTGAAATATCTATGGGTTAAGACTGATACGTCTGAGTCCCGGAGTTGGAAGGAAAGGATAAATGAGTATTTGAGAGCTGCCAGAGCTACTGAAGGAACAACGGACGCCCTTTTATCGTGGAAAGACCACTCATGCACATATCCATCACTAAGCCGAATGGCTAGAGATATCTTGAACATACAAGCTCCAGTCGAACGCGGTTTTTCTGATGTTTCATTGATAATGACTCATTTAAGAAATCGGCTGAGCCATCAGGGTGTCAGAGCATCCTTATGTTTGAATTCACGGACGAAATCAAATTTAATAGCGCCCATTCGTAAAGTTAATACGTACGTCAACCTGGACCGCGACCAAAATGTGACAATTGTTCTGGGTAGGACTCTAATTGTTCTGATTGTATAGAAAATTTCAGAATTTGCCTATTTTGCCTTTTCGAGAAAATCGACTTTTAAGTCGTCAAAGTATGCCCGACTTCCAGAGGCCACAGCTCTTCGAATATCGAGCCCAGATCTACGTATCTGGGCTCAAATTGAAGCTCTGAATTTGCCAAAATTGTTTTAGGTAACAAATCTTCAGAAAGATTATCACGAAGGATGATACCGTCGATTATAAGTTACACGTGGTGACAGTATACCTACACTACCGGTCAAAAGTCTGAGGACACCTGGGAATCAAACTGATGATTTTCAGAGTTGGATATCTCAGAACCTATTGGTCGTAGAGAGGTCTGCGTGGTCGCATTTTGTAGCTCGTATCGAGTACTTTCAAATCTATTTTCTGTATTTTCCGTCCCGCGTATTATACCAGAGACACACGAGTTAGAAAGATGGATTTTTTTGCAATTTTTCAGGCAAGGTACGAACGCCCGCCAATTTTGGAGAGATTGTTGGATCGCTATGAAACCTATGACATCTTCAAGCCCATGAAAAAACCTTCAAAATCCGTTTTTGAACTTCTCCCAAAGTGGTTTTGGACTCGAGATCTGACTGATTTCGCTGAGGGTGTTTGTCTTTCAAAAAATCACACGATAATCCAAAAATGATGAGAAACAGCCCAGTTCAAGGTCGGTAGTTTTGATTTCCTTTGGCAATTTCGATGTTGAGTCAAACTCTTGCAGAAATGAGGGTCAGATGCCTCAAAACGGGCTGTTTCTCGTCATTTTTGGATTACCGTGTGATTTTTTGAGATACAAACACCCTTAGCAAAATCAGTCATATCTCGGAACCAGAACCACTTTGGGAGACGTTCAAAAACGGATTTTAAAGGTTTTTTCATGGGCTTGAAGATGTCATAGGTTTCGTAGCGATCCAACAATCTCTCCAAAATCGGCGGGCGTTCGTACCTAGCCTGAAAAATTGCGAAAAAAGGCATTCTTCTGACTCGTGTGTCTCCGGTATAATACGCGGGACGAAAAATACTGAAAATAGATTTGAAAGTGCTCGATATGAGCTACGAAATGCAACCACGCAGAGCTCTCTACGACCAACAGGTTCTGAGATATCCAACTCCGAAAATCATCAGTCTGATTCCCAGGTGTCCTCAGACTTTTGACCGGTAGTGTATATATATGGTGAGATGGCGGACGGGTGGCACCAGCGCGGGAAGACAAGTCTCGCGATAATCTCGATGCATGCATAGGTTTCTAGCACCCGCTTTACGTTTGCAAGGGGTTAGATCTGCTCTGCTGGCCTCGTAGAAGGTTCCAATCAATTCCAATGCAGATATTCCCCAAGTCATCCCGTCAAACGTCGATCCGGGCGATCCCAGCCCGCAAAAGCGGTGTTGTCGTCTCGAGATCAGTTGCCCCCTCCGCGCGCCGTCTTGCCGTATATATAGGTATACCCAGTACACGCAAAAACCTTTGACCATGTAATTTATCTCTTTCGCTCATTGTGTGGTCTGTTTGACGCGGAAAACAATTTTGGCAAATTCAGAGCTTCGTTTTGAGCCCAGGTACGTTGGTCTAGGCTCAATATTCGAAGAGCTGTGGCCTCTGGAAGACGGGCATATGTTTTGACGACTTAAAAGTCGATTTTCTCGAAAAGGCAGAATAGGCAAATTCTGAAATTCTCTATACAATTAGAACAGTTAGAGTCCTACCCCAAACAATTGTAACATTTTGGTCGCGGTCCAGGTTGACGTACGTAAAGTTAATATATAGGAAAAATGTTGAGTGTTCTTGCTTCAAAACAAATATTCCTATCGGTTGTCAGAAACACAATTGAACAAATATGTTATTCTGATTGAATAAATATGATGAAATGTGATGAGCTACACTTTAGAGTGTTTTTTTTCGATATCTCGACGAGAGCGTCGGCAATAACAAAAGTTTTTATCGTCTCGAGCGATAAATTACTGATACCCTCCCGAAAATCGCGGCATCTCTAGTTCTATCTTATATTTATAACCCCCAATCACGCTCCATCCCGAATCATTAGGTATAAACTAAAAAGAAGAAAATAGAATAATGCAAAAAAAATAATTTCAAAAATTCGCTTTTATACAACGTTGAACAGAATAGCAGCACTAAATGTGAGAATGATTTGAAATCTCTCTCTTGTTACTGGCATAAACGTTGGCTAAGTCAGTTGATGTACATGCTCCAAGATGTTCATGATTTTAGGTATAAATATGATAAAAGCGTGGGTTGAAAACTCGATCCATCAACAGTATCTTCCATCACTCAACCCGCGGTTTCATCATATTTATACCTAAAATCATGAACATCTTGGAGCATGTACATCAACTGACTTAGCCAACCTTTATGCCAGTAACAAGAGGGAGATTTCAGATTATTCTTACATTCAGTGCTGCTATTCTGTTCAACGTTGCATAAAAGCGGATTTTTAAAATTATTTTTTTTACATTATTTTATTGTTATATTTGGATTAATTACTTGTGAAACCTTCGCGTTTACTGAATGAGCTGGTGGCCGTCCCTGATGTGGTGACTGACTTGCATAATATGGTAGAATAGGTCTACTGTTGATGATTGAGTGAGATTGACCCAAAGAGTTTGTCGATTCATTTCCATTCCTTGACCTATTACATTGACCAACATTTTGTTGAGAACTTGGAGCGCAATGTGATGTATGATGATTTGAATCTGATGCAGCACCTCTTTTTGCCACCTCGTGCACTTGCTCACCGACTATAGTTGGTTTAGCGTTCTATTTCATTCGAGGGTTCCATCCACTCTTGCCTTTTCCCACATAGAATCTTCAAAGTGATACTGGCAAGTGGCTGAAGATTGATTTCATGTAAGATCATGCAATGGATTCTACTTCAAATCTTGGATCACTGCGGCGATGGAATATATGATTCTATGGACAAAATAAAGAGACACGGATTTTCTTGTTCTGCCCAATTTCGATCGACGCGCCATCTATTGAGCAAAAAATCTGGATTCCCTCCGGACTGGCCTTAATGAATTCTAGTAAGACAAATGATGATTGCATAAGATATTTTTTTATTCTATTGGAGAACCCTCGAGAGGACCGCTTTACAGAATATTTGCCAGGTAGTTTCAGATAAAACAACAATACCATTCCCGCTCATTGGGCAAAGATAAATTCAGAGATTTACATTATACTATCTCAATATACAGTAAAATTTAGAAGCATTCTTATAATTTATTTTGCCGAAAATGACAATTCTGCTCTAGGAACTCCATTTTTTAATTAATAGCCGATCATTGAGTTGATAGTCGATCCTTTCAATATAGTCTGCACGCGTGAACTCTGTTTTGAAGACACTCACAGGTGTAAATATATTTTCGAAATTCAAAATGACAAAAGTCGTCTGCTGAAATATTGACTATTTAATTGTTGACATTCATATTCAAACGCTCAATTTAACCAAAGTCCATATCCATTCAGATATTTCTACGAACAAAATTTCAAGGCGATGTAGATCATAAATGCTGAATGTGTCTAAAAATACTGAATATAGACAATATGGATAGCGTTTTGGAATATCGGTATGAATAATTCGAATTTCTGTTGTGTGATTGGGGTAATATTTTTCGGTGCCGAAACCAGGATGTTGCTCGAGCTCAAAAGATCTCCACTTGAACATGAACCTGATCAGAGTCAGTGAGCTGGGAAAGCAATTTGATTACCCATTCTTCTCGAAACTAAAAATTTTGCAATAGAATATCAGTATTTTGAAGTATGATTGCATTAATAAGAAGTTTATCCTAGCTGTACACATCTGATGAATCGATGAGCATTTTGATCAACTTTTACAGTGGCTACTTGCTATCTTTTCGAACCCCAACAGTTTGAGTCGTCTGCGGAAATTTTTCTCGTTTCAATATTTACAATATTCCTATTCAAGAGCTCAATTGAATTCCATTGATAGGAATGTATTCATAGTCGAAAGTTCGAACCGAGTTTGAGATGCGTGAATTGTGAGTGATAATAGTGTGAAGAATGGTGAATATCGATCGTTGAGCATGAACCTAGGATAATGAAATCAATGATCTATAGCTGATTTTTCTTGTATGATTGTGGTATCGCTTTTCATCTTTGAATTTGGGGTGTCACTTCAGGCTTGGAGTTCCTTGTTGACGAATGAACTCGATTGTAATATATCGACAACTCTCGGCATCAAAACAATTTTCAGCACGTCGATTCATTCAAACAGCTTTCAGTTCGAACAAAATTGTGGGATACTAAAAAGTCAAGACAATGACCTTATTGCACTGATAGATAAAACTATGAGTGTTCAAAGTAGAATTATTCCTGAAAGTTGATTTTTTATCAATGAAATATTCCAAAAGTCGTCGAGTCTAATTGAGACTTTAGAGCTCAGAATCTACAGAATTTTTGACAAGAAAATTGCGAATAAACGAAGGATGAGATTTACTCCTTTTGGATATTATATTTTCAAGATGGGTCGCATCTTCCTGATAATTGTCCTTTTGTTGCGAGATAAGAAGACTTTTCGGGTTTCCAGCAGTATGAAGAGATTTTTGCCACGTCACATCAATAGTCGAGATTTCTAAAACTTACGAGGAGGGGGTCGGGCCTTCGCTTCACGGATTCACCTGAAACTTTGGGAATAGTTTTCTTTTGGAACAGAAAAAAGATATCCAAAACCGCACTTGCCAACGCTCAAGCATTTTGGAGTTACAGCATACGACCCATGCATTACGGTACAATTTTTGACGAATATGGGTATACTGTAACGCATGGGTTGTGGCCTGTAGCTCGGAAATACTTGAGCGTTAGACTCTGCGGCTTTGGGTATCATCTTTTGGTGCCAAAAGAAGACTTGTCCCAAAAATTCAGTTGAATCCGTGATCCGAAGGCTCCTCCCTCCCCCTCCTTGTTAGTCGATATAACTTTATTTTGTATCAAAAACAAACATTTTAGTGTCACTTTACAGGAATTTATCTGATCTAGAGACAATTTCTTCGAGTGAAGATTCATGTTTCAATTCCTTCGGTGCATAATGAAAACTTCTTTGGTTCATTGTTGGATAATTGTTTATGAGAATGTATGATGACTACAATAATGAATTCTTGGGGATGTGTGGATGATCTTAATAAGTTGACTGTTAAATAAAAAAAAAAAAAAAAAAAGTTGACTGTTACGAATGAATGAGTGAGATAAGAAACTACTCTTGTCAAAACTAAAGGAAATATTGTGCGGGATGAAACGAATTGATATAATGTGATACATTCGAGTGAAGCAGAGAATTTGAATGAAAACCGAGAGTTTGAAGAAAAAATCCAATCAACACCAACCGGCATAGATCGAACGCGATTGAATGAAGAGTCTAATTCTTTTAATTCGAAGTATAATTCTTCCGATATCATTATTCTACGCACTCATTCAGGATTTCATAAAAATTTCAAAGTATAATTTCACAATTTGAGAAGTAGACTATTGGTTCAATCTCTTACAAAGTATCGAAAAATTATCTGAAGATTTTTCTGGACATTTTGCACGATTACCTTTCATAATATCACTTTAAAATTTAGTTTCCAATCTGAGAAAATGCTGTTAACAAGGTTGAAAGGTCTTACGCATTTCGGTATGATTCTAAAACGCTTAGATTCTGTCATGAATTAAAAAATGTTCTCAAGTTATTTCCATAAAATTATCTCTACGGGCATCAAGATGAAAAACAAAAAGATTTGTAAAAGTTGAATTGTAAAATGTTGTGACCGATATTGTTAGTATGAAGATTTGAAAATGATGTGAGATATAATTTTAGATTCAAGGAGAGTGACGTATCGAAAGAAAATTTGTTTCAGCTCGTTCACATTTCAGGTATAGAAATGTTGGTTGGGAAGATCGTCAACAATTTTTTCCTCGATTTTTTCCCGCAAGGGAGGAAGTGTAATGAGCTGATATATGTGATGGATAACGTATATAAGTGATGAATACGGTATAAGTCCGGTGTCTGATTCAAATAACCGATTATACATGGTCACTATAGCTAGCAGCGTAATTAGTTGAGAATACAAGCCATCCCATTTTGAAACCTGAAGATTTGTCTCCGAAACATCGATCGACGCTCTCGCTAGCCAAGCAGCCACGTGTGCGAGAGAGACACCAACAAGGCCCAAAAGGTTGGAAGAGTATAAGTTTGAAATGATTTTGAATAGAAATCGAGTCAATAAGTAGAAATAGTCTCGGAAACAGTGCTTAAGGTGTGCTTAAGGCTTGTCCGGAGTCCCCGCAAAACCGCAACCAGACACACAACGGCGGACTTTCAGGTTGCGGCTGCATGCAATGATTCTGAGAGCGGTATTATTGTTTATACGCTTTCATTGGTACTGAATGTGTTACTCAGATACTAGGCCACCTGTGAAATCTTATAACACGATACCATGCAAAGTTTCATGGCATTTTGTTCATTAGGAATCGAGAAAAACTCGAAGGCAATTTTTTGGCGGAACAAAGCGCGTCCTCGACTATTCCGATTTATTCCTCAATAACAAAACAGTTTTGGCCAATATCAGATACTATAGGCCATCTGTGGATTGGAATTTCCTGTCGAATGAGCCCTCCCACGCCCGAAAAATCTGAATCTAGCTCGCAAAAAATTTGAACTAGTGTGAGCATCGAGCAGTATAACTTGCCCAGCGAGCCAAAGAACTACGATTTTCTGGAGATATAGAATGAATCCCCGGGTGTGGAACAACTCATTTGATGGAAAATATGGTGTTTCAGTTGCCATATCTCGTTTGGGTCGGAAATGTGAGGTTGAAATACTATGAGGCAAAAAAGTGGTTCATAATCTCTCATCGCACATGTAGTATGATCAAAGCGCCATCTATCGGGCAAAATATCCGGATTCTCTACGGACTAGCCTTAAAACATTCGGCTTGATAGCCCGTAGCTCTGTACCTATGGGGAGAATTCGAAGGCACATTCTCGAAAAGGGTTCACTTTAGGGGTAGGCCTTATAGAGTACCGTGGCACAGTCAACGCGTGATTACGCTTAACACAAAAGACCTTCAAAAGTATTATGTCACGGCAAAACGAGTTTTGTGATACATTGGAAGCGAAAATCATTGGATACGAAGAACATTTGCCGATACCTCCGTGGAAATGACGGTAATGGGGAGAGGGACATATTTTTCTTACACGTGCGCATGTTCAATTTATTGTATATCTAGTCATTTTATTTCAGAAACATCTGTGTCAAGTTGAATAAAGAATCCCAATGAGACTTCGATCATTCAATTATTTTACAAAGTTCCAACGCTGATACTGATAAGTATAGCATCGAGAACAAATATCGAGTTTTGAGCAGGTATAAATACGAGTGAACCTCCCTGGATATCGCAGAGCCTCATTATCGCGAGATATTGAGATCCTATTCCGAGATCAGATACTGGCGTAATCTCAAAATGCTGCTCGAATATTTAACCGTCTTCGGCGCTATTTTGCTTGTTCCATCACACGGAGATTCTGAACCTCTACCATACAATGGGTGAGTTGGATTCTGATATATATATATATATACTGTATTACCAAAATGGTCATTGTCTGCTGAAAAAACCGTTGCTGGTTTCTAAGGTGACAATATGCACGAATTGAGATTGCATTAATGATGGTGTCTCCAAACCAATTCTTCTTCAAATGAAACAGACGTCCCTCCGTATAACTGCGAATAAGGCCGGAATTCATTATATAGTCGTTAATCCGAGATTAGAGTCAGCGGATTTAGGGCACTGCGATTGCCACGGCGAGGTATTTTACATCTGGGTACAGCGATCGCAGCGCTCTGAATCCGTCGATCTTGATTCCGGATCAACGACTACGAGCCTAATAAGAGTCCCGGTGAAGATAAGCATCGCGAATGCGAAAGTTGCAAACAAGATGACAGATTCACTATTTCAAACAAGATGAACATTTGTTAACAAGGAACTCCAAGCCTGAAGTGACATCCCAAATTCAGCAATACCACAATTATACAAAGAAAATCAGCTACAGATCATTGATTTCATTGTCCTAGGTTCATGCTCAACGATCGATATTCACCATTCTTCACACTATTATCACTCACAATTCACGCATCTCATACTCGGTTCGAACTTTCGACTATGAATACATTCAGAGCAAAGTTGTCATTTTTGGCAGGAACGCACCTGCGAAATTCAGACTGACGCACAGCAGACGTCGGCAGAACACATGTATTTTTTGATCATCATTCTAACTCAACTCAACTAATTTCATTGAAAAGTCGAGTAAACTTCCGAAATCACACCTTGATGAAGTTAATTACATGCGCTAGAAGCAGAACTATAACGTTCGGGAAGGTCACTAAATCTCGATAACTACTAAATGGATCCACTATCCACACATATCGGATCCACAGGAGATAGCGATGAGAGAAATTCGCGCACGATGGCGTGTACATACCTTGACGCAATCGACGTCTTCCATACGTTGTATAGCTCCGGGCCTTAACTGATGGAAATTTCTTCCTGAACTAGTCATTTTTAAGGAAATTTCCTTGGCTCCTCAAGGAAATTGATTCCACGAGTCTCCGAGTCTAACTTTCTGCGCTTGCGCAGCGAACAAACGATTTCGAATTACATCGAGAACTTAAAACACAGAAAAGGAGAGTAGGACCATTTTTTCCTAATAGAACACAACATTTTACATCAAATAGTTGATTTTAATAGTACATTACGCGACAAGGGCCGAAAGTGACCCATCGCGGCCCGGGTAGGTTGCCGCACGAGCCGGCAGGCGAGGGCGGCATACCCGCGGCCGCGATGGGTTATTTTTGGCCCGAGGTGCGTACACTGTTTTTCGGTGACACTTGTATCGAAATTCTATGCTTTCCGACGCGATGTCGGGGCAAAATGCCGCTCCGCCGTACAGGTTAGAAAACGTCGGGGCATGCAATGTAGTGGCCCGAGGGCTACTGCGCATGCTCGCTCGTTTTCTAGCCTGGGCGGCATTGCGGCATTTTCTGCCCCGGGATCGGGGCGGTAACCATAGGCTTTCGATGCCAGTGTGCCGAAAAAAAATGAAGGGGATAGGTTTTTGAAAAATTAACTTCTTGGTGATTTTCATATTCTTACCCTACAATCGTCCACAACCTCCATATCAACTCTTCTATCGCGATTCTGATAGGATCTTTTGAGCCCTGACAAATGAGATCAAGTACGTTGACGTATCTAGTGTCAGAATGATGATTCTTGCGTTTTAGTGATTAAGATTGTCAAAGGACCCCGCCATAAACCATAGGATTTTGGGTTCCAGCTAAATGTGATCGTATAGTGGTTGAACGATAGATTTCAACGAGCTGGACAAAACTCTCAATGGGCGCAAGAACCCACAACGTATCGTTTTTGAGTAATTCGTGATGAAAGTTGCCCGAGTTATAAATAGGGTTATGCAATGTTTACAAGATGTTCTACGCACTTGAACTCCTTGTTAGTCTGTTCCTTTTTCAATTTGTGAGACTGGCAATATAATTGCAAAGGAGTCGATTAGTTATTTTGGATTTTTTTACCTTCGCTATTCGAAGGTCTTCGCAATGAAAATAGTCCAAAATCGCTCGAGTTCGAGAGAGCCAGGTTGGAGGCATTGTCTGCTGCTCCAGCAGCTCACCCTTGTCCACAAAAATACTCAAAGAAGAGCTTTAGGAAGGCATTTTCATAATCAACAGACTCTATCGATCCCTGAGCAATCATCTTCTACGAATTAACAGTTCTCTCTGATAAATCGATTTACTAAGTTCCGAAAAACAATTTTCGGCACTCATATTCTATTGATGCGTGCGGTATTCATTGAATGCCTGCAAATCTCTGACTAGGATATGATAATTCTTTTTAAAAGAGCTCTCTCTGAATGAGCTCATCTGAGGCTTTCCTTTTGGTACTTTCCTGGACAAGGGCCAGCTATTTTACAGCTCTGCTGGAGCTGCAGACAATGCCTCCAACTTGGCTCTCTCGAACTCGAGCGATTTTGGACTATTTTCATTGCGAAGACCTTCGAAAAGCGAAAGTAAAAATTCCAAAGTAATTAATCGACTCCTTTGCAATTATATTGCGAGTCTCACAAGATAGAAAAGGAACAGACTAACAAGGAGTTTGAGTGCGTAGAGCATTTTGTAAACATTGTGCATAACCCTATTTTAGCTTGCAAACTCGGGCAACTTTCATCACGAATTACTCAAAAACGATGCGTTGTCGGTTCTTGCGCCCATTGAGAGTTTTGTTCAGCACGTGGAAATCTATTGTTCAACTACCAAAGAGACAAGATTAGCTGAAACCTAAAATCCTATGATTTATGGCGGGGTATTCATGGCGGGGTTATTTTGTCAGGGATATTTTGAGTTGCCGTACGCATATAGTTCATATTTTGGGTTATAGAATCGAATGAAGCTGCCAAGAAAAAGATCCGAGACTTGGCCCTTTTTTGTAAGCCGCTTCCACGCGGAACTAATTGCTCATATCGTATTTTAAAAACCATTTGAGTCAACTGCCGCCCGATTAAGCTTGAGATGATTAATTTCTGCCCATTATTATTGCTCGTATTACTGTGTCTCACAATTGATGATTTTGTTGTTTCAGAGCCGATTATCTGATTAGTGGGATAGTGAGAGAGAATCAAGAGTCGTGGACACAACTGATAGAAGTGTTGGGTTTTGAACCTGCGAAACTCCCCGACAGACATGAAAATATTACTGTGGTATGATATTGGTACATTGAAATTTGATATAGGAGTATTGTGTGACAGTGATACTAGAACTAGATAGATTTATCTATAAAACTCTTCTCTGGAGAAGAATCCATGGAATTCTCTCCTGTCATTACTATATGGAGTTACCACCAATGAGATATTCTCAGGCTGTTTTCATCCCTCTTGAGGCCAGTTCGGAGAGGATCCGGATATTTCGCCCAGTAGATGGCGCTTTGATCGCACTACATATACGGTGGAAGATTATGTACAAAGTTTTTGCCTCATAGTATTTCAACTCCACATTTCCACCCAAAAGAAGTTTGAAAGAGAAACACCATAATATTTCCAGCCGAATGACTTGTTTCACGCCCGGGAATTCATCATGTATCCCGAGGAAATCCTAGTTCTTCGGCTCGCTGGGCAAGTTATACTGCTCAATGCTCACACTCGTTCAAGTTTTTTGCGAGCTAGATCCAGAATTTTCGGGCGCGGGAGGGCTCATTCGACAGGGGATTCCAACCTCCAGCCGGCCTACTATCTGATATTGATCCAAACTGTTTTGTTATTGTTGAATGAATTGGAGTAGGGGAGGATACGCTCTGTCTCGCAAAATATTGCCTTCAAGTTTTCCTTCTTCGGCAATGAACGAAATGCCATGAAACTTTGCATGGTATCGTATTATAAGATTTCACAGGTAGTCTACTATCTGAGTAACACATCCAATACCAATAAAAGCGTATAAACAATAATTCCGCTATCTCAGAATTATTGCATGCAGCCGCAACCTGAAACTACGTGGGTGCGTGTCTGGTTGCGGTTTTGCGGGGATTCCGGACTGGCCTTAGACTTCAAACACTATAAGAAGCCAAATTTAGGCTATCACTCGACATACTATAGCTTATTTTTCTTGTCAACCATAGTGGTTCACAGGAAAAATTCGTATTAGATCAGTTCGGGACACTCATGCGACGCCTTACGGGCTGATTCAGAATTCTGTGCTCGGTTAGGCATCTACTTCATTTGACTAATACTCATTATGGACACTACGGCAGCGGCTACATGCATTCGTTTTTGGCAGTTCTGAGACAGCGGGACAGCGCCTCTATCGGAGGCTGCGGTGGTGTTTGCTTCAAATTGCGTGGGCAAAATAGTGCAAAATGGCTCAATTGCCGCTAGAGGCGCTGTCCCGCTGTCTCAGAATACCCAAAAATAACTGCATGTAGCCGCACCCTACCACTTGCCAGATGTTGGCTCCGTGGATGAGCTGAAGCTTCCCGACACCGAAAATGGGAAGACTTCTGAGCCATGACGCAAGGCGTCGCGCGAGGGACGACTATGAATTTCAGTCTCCGTGACCTGGTCCTCTACCGGGAATATCACTGTCCAGAGAGTTTTAGGTGGCTCTCTAGACAATGTGCTTCGCCTTACTCAAGTGGTATCGAAGTTCTATGAGTGCCCATTTCGACGACCCCTAGATGGTTCAAAAATTTAATCAATACGCTGGTTCATCATCGATTTTGTCCGAAACATGTTCCAATGACTCCAAGATTGTCTGATTCATGGAATGATGGATTGTCCATTCTCTTGGCCAATAGTCTCTCGGCCAAATATTAGGACTTCGATATCCTGGTTTGTATTCTGGATGGGAAATATTTTCTTGCAGTTTTTTGATACAGAACTGACAGGAAAAATTTCCGCGGATCTCTCCTAGATCCCTCTGGGGACGGTTTCATTTGGCTTGCTTTGAACCCCCTCCCGCCCATGAATATCCGTCGAAGATATTTTGCTTCAAGTTCGCACCTCAACACTTGTTGAAACCGTGCCCGTAACCCAACCTCAACGATTTGACAAGGGTATGATATCAAATATGGTGGGAGCCAGATGTGAGACTGTTATCTAATATTGTAAATTAACGATCTAGTGAGAGTATGTACAGAATCTTTGACCAGCATAGACTTCCTTCTACCAAAGGAAAATTTTAGAAGTATTGCTTCCGTACTCAATTTTACAGAATTTGTAGTTACTCATAATTGAATGAGCGCCAGTTCTCGTGAGACTAATTAAGAGCTGGCATTGTTACCTCCTTTCCTCATCAGTATTCCATCTTGAGCTCTATGAGAAGGAAGCATCCGATCATAGCCCGACAAAGATGATCACTGCCTAGTTTTTTAGGAGGAGAGTATCTCTATGCAAGATGTCTTATTCACAATAAACGTGGATCGTTTCAGGTCGGACAATTCCTTCCAGTTACTGTGTCCTTAACTGATGGATATTTGGATGGACTCAAGAATGCGATTCTTCGCCCAGAAGATGAATTCCACGTCATCGCTCAGAAACCACTTCTTATAACTGGTAATATGACTTTCCCTGAATCAGAGGTTGAGTACGTTTACACCACACCCGTGAACTCAGGAAGAGTTAATATCGCATTCAAGAATGCGACGTTTGAGCTAAGAATGTACGTGACACCCGAGTCAAAAACAGAGTCCATCGATCCAAAAGCAAGATTTGTATCTTATGGGTGAGTTAATTTATCTATCTAGGCAGAAAAGGGTAGTTTATGGAGTTGAGTGCGCTGTCAACGCACAGTCAAGGAAAAACTCTTCGAATCCAGTCTCACATCGACTGACTTTGTGACCGTCTGTGCGCAAATGACTCGTTTTCGCACAGACGACCACAAAATATATTAGGATAATACCCGCGCGCGGTGGTTTCTGCTATCTCGGGAATATTTAGTCCTTCGCCTGTGGTTCGGGCCTGAAAAAAGTCACTTGAAGTGCAAAAACCATCATTTGCGCCCTTGTTCATAACATACTGTTCTGCTATTGTAACAGATTGCATGAGAGGACTGCAGATAGGTTTTAGAATTGTTCTGTCATTGTGAATCTTTACGGCTCACCGAAAGGGTCGAATCAAGTTGCGTAGAAGTCAGGAATTTCGCTGGGGTCTGTTTCGAAACTATTTGGGCATTATTTGTCAGTGAAAACGGAAGTTTTTCGCTGAGGATTTTCCAAACAGTGTTTTTTTTTGCATTCCACCTTGTTTTCAAAAATTATAATTTCGCTCCACCTCCCTACTCGTATAGTAACCGGCTTCTAATAATCATGAGTATACATGAGCTCACGTGAAAAGGTCTGATCTTTCGAATTATACGATGTTAAAATTCAGCCCAAAGGCTGACCAAGTCGTGAAAATTTATATAGAGGTAAAAAATCTCGGCCTTCGCAAAAATTCACTTGAAAATGATTCGAGGAAGGTTCTAAACATGTCTGTAATCCATGTGAGCCCTGTTATATGTTAAAACAATTTATGTCGATATTTTGCGATTGCACCACTCGGGTACTTAATCTACTAATTTGTCCGGAATGCATTATCTCTATGCTGAAGTATAAGAATCATTATTTTCAATCAGGATATGACGAGAAGGTCCAATTGATGTCCCATTTACCGAATGAATAAAATAAATTTTCGTCAAGCGGTTTTGAAATTTACTCTCAATTACTGAAGACCGATTCTAGTTTTTTCATTTTATCGAATAATTCAGAATGGCTACCCTTCTTAATCTTGAAAAGCTGGTAATATTCTGACTGCAAATACTTACAAGAAATTTTTGTACATAATAAACACTTAGTGCACAGAAATGAGAGATCAGAAATCATATTTCATGCTGTAGTATCGAATACTTTGTCATTTTTTGCCAATCCTACACGAAGACGTACGAAGATTGGCCAATCGCAGACTACCGATGTTTCACTGGGGAGAAGTTAGTGGAAATACGAACTTCTAATATCAAAATTTATCACCGATTGGTAAAGTCATTGAAATTTTTCTCAATTTATAATTGAGAAAAATTGCTTCAAACATAGTCTATAATGGATTTCCATCTTTTGGCGATCGTAAGAAATCAATAATATGTCATACTCGCAAATATTGGTGGAGACTTGCATTGATTTAAACGGATTTGTTGTATCGCGCATCCGCGTACCATATTCAAGTTCCAGGAATGTGTTAAATAAATTCGGATCCAAGGAACGCAATCTTATAATAGCCTTATTTTCCAGAGCTGCTGAGATAACTTTTTCGGAGAGCAGTCTGGATCAATTCATGCAGCTCTTCGAAGGCAGGATACGGAAGAAGCTCCCGGAAATTGTACAAGTTAATACAGCCTTGATCACGTCAGCGATCAAAGAGAAGGTCAATAGACTCTTCCCAAATCTGGCACAGAAAGCAGTGGACGTGGTCAGACCAAAACTGACCGTATAGGCAGAAATATATCCATTTAGTTCGAGCAGCTGACATTCACCCCAGCTATCCGTGCGATGATGGAAGGTTGATATTTCTTGGATTCCTCTAACTCAAGAAAGTCGTAGGAATTTTAATAAGTTCAGATTGAGTAATGGAATTATTGAATATATTTTTAAAGGAATACGATTTTTTCCTGTGAAACTGATTATACCCAATGTGAGGAGTATTTGATTACGAATCATTCGCAATGTAGTTTTTCACAAGCAATGGTCAGAAGTCATGTCATGCACAAATTTTGAATCGAGTGAGCTCCTTGGTTGTCCGTGGAATATGCAAAAGTTGAAATATTAGGTAGTCGGATCCACAAAAAGGTAGAGATTCAGATCATGAGTTTCTTGCGAGACTGCACGAATGAATCCGTAGATTGATACCTATAGCTCGCCAGCTAAACATATCTCACTTTGAAGCGCCCACACTATACTTGTGGGGACCCAACTCTGCCGGATAATCCGCGTCACTCGAATTCATGAGCTATCGAGATGGAACAAAATGGATTTTCTTCGTAATTTCCTAAGCTAGAAGATATGTGCCTACCTGTTTTTCACTCAAATGCGAAAGGGTGGAGGGGGGGGAGGAGTTGAATGCAAAAAAAAATTAACACGGATTATACCGAAAAATGAATTTGGGGTGTCCGAGGCATGAGTCCTACTGCCACCTGGAAAATACTTCATAGACATTCTTTGTGCGCATACATGAAGTTTCAGCCCAATCCCTAGTCCGGGAACAAATGCTGGGATCCTCGAGGCTGAATTTTGGTAATGATGGAGTGCCAAAATGTAGGAATTTCACAAAAATCACGGTTTTGAGGTAGTTTGCGGTTCTGCTGCCATGTTGAGAATACTTGTGGTTCATCACGTTCTTGACTAACAAGATTTTGAGCTCAATCCCACGTCTAGGAGTGGGTGCAGACAGCTTTGAGATCTACTATTAGCTCGAACTGTCCCTCGAGCACTGCCAACATCGCTATATGACAGTTTCTAGGTAGGATTTTGATATGCTGCCAAGTCGGAAACGGTTTAGTCATATTCTGAAAATGGTTTGCAGAAGTTCGAGCCCAACCTTGATGTGAGGAATTGGTGCCAGAAATTTCTAGATCAATTTTATGCAAAAATTAACCCTATTCCAGTCCGAATCTGATTGAGGATGATCCATTTTTGACAAGATTTTGACTTGCCGCCAAATTTGCGAAGATTCTATTACATTTCGATTTGGATGAAGAAATTTTCTAACCCAATCCCGAGTCTTGGAATACGTGCTGGGATCCTGGACACCAACCTCTGTTCATAATCGAATGCCAAACTGTGAGAATTTCACCAAAATCACGGTGTCGAGGTAGTTTGCGGTTCTGCTGCCATGTTGAGAATACTTGGGGTGTATTATGTCCTTGACTAACAAGATTTTGAGCTCAATACGACGTCTAGGAATTGGTGCTGACAGCTATGAGATCTACTTTTAACTCGAACTGTCATTTGAGCTATATGAAAGATTCTTGGTAGGATTTTGATAAGCTGTCAAGTCGGAAACAGCTTAGTCATATTCTGGAAATGGTGAGCAGAAGTTCGAGCCCAACCCCGATGCAAGGAATTGGTGCCAGGAATTTCTAGATCAAGTTTATTCGAGAGTTGACACGAGTTTGGTCGAAATTCGATTGAAAATGCCTGATTCTAGATAAGAATTCCATATGCTGCCGACTTAGAATTCCATATGCTGCCGACTTTCAAACTATTCCATGACATCCTGGGATGTGAAGACTACATTTTGAGCTAAATTTCGATCCTGGATATGAGTGCCAGGGGATCGCGCACGCACTCCATGCAAAATTTGACGCGACTGCTGTTGAAATTATTGAGAATGCTGGATTCTAAATGAGATTCCGATATGTTGCCAACTTAGGAACTATTTCATAACATTCTGGGATGAGTGAGCAACATTTTGGACTGAATCCCTATTCCGGAATCGGGTGCCAAGAAATCTGAGACGCGATTCATGCAAAATTTGACGCGACTCCGATTAAAAAATTATTGAAAATGCTGGATTCTAGATGAGATTCCGATATGCTGCCAACTTGGCAACTATTTCATAACATTCTGGGATGAGTTAGCAACATTTTGAACTGGATATCTATCACGGGATCTGGTGCCAAGAAATTTAAGACGCGATTCGTGCAAAATTTGACACTATTTCGGTTCAAATGTGATCAAGAATGGTGGATTCTAGATGAGATTTCGATATGCTGCCAACTTAGAAACTATTCCATAACATCCTGGGATGAGTGAGCTACATTTCGAACTGAATCTCCATCACGGAATCTGGTGCCAAGAAATTTAAGACGCGATTTTTGCAAAATTTGACACGATTTCGATTCAAATATCATAGAAAATGGTGGATTCTAGATGAGATTCCGATATGCTGCCAACTTAGGAACTATTCCATCCCATGCTGTGATGTGTGAGCGATATTTTGAACTGGGTTTCCATCCCGGAATCTGGTGCCAAGAAACTTAATGTTAATATTTTGAACTGATTGTCGATTACGGGAATCGATGCTGAGAATTATCACATGTATATTATGAGAAAATTTAGATAAGCTCAGTCCAAATCTGGTTGAAAATGCTTGATCCTAGATCAGAACTTGATATGCTGCCCAAACTATCATATGACATTCTGTGTTGAGTGAGCTACATTTTCAGCTGAAATCCCATACAGAAATTGGTGCCAAATAATCCCGGATTCATCCTCCTTGATGAATGACATGATATCAGTTAAGATATGATCGAGATTGTCCCGTTCCAGATGCGAATCAGATATGCTGACAACTTGGCACCCATTTCCCGACAACCTGGAACAAGTTAGCCCAATTCGGAGCCTAATCTTGATCCTCGGAACCCGTGCAAAAAAATTCAAAACCAATTTTTAGCGAAAAATCACATGAGATCCGTTCAAATCCGATCGAAAATATTACTGCTAGATTTGTGTTCTATATGCTGCAAACTAAAAAATAGTCCGTTCAGTCTCTCTGATGAATAAAAGAGATCAGAATTATGAGGGAACATGCATATTTCACAACTCGGGTTCCTCCTTATTCCCAGTTTCACTTAAATCCCAGTCCGTGAACAGTTCTGTACATAATGAGATGCGCCAAGAATGAAGTACCATTAGGAATCGAAGGATAGAAAATCGGACGATAGTCATCCGTTTGTAACATAATAAGATGAATGACAAGGATAGTCCTACGCCCGTTGATCCAGAGTTCCACTCATCCATTCGTTCAGCCACCCAGGCAATCGTTTCTCGGCCATCGACCACCCTCCATCAATATAAAACACCTATAAATTATTTACAATTCGTGCGATAGAGCTCACGCTTCTCTGATGTCCCGAATGACTTTCTTGACTCGCAAATCTCCATTATTCCTCCAGGAAATCGGGATCACAATATTCACGATCATGGCGAGACGAATAAAAAATCATCGATTGGCTGACACTCCCTCCGGAATTGAATCAAATGAGAAAAAGGCGACAAATAATCACAAAGTCATAAGCATTCATGGACTAGACAATCCAGTAAGCATGGGTGACTCCGTATGAATTGCCAATACACGAAAGAAAATCATATGATCTGATGTTAGTCAGGATCTATCCAGCCGTGGTCATTCTCTTCCTCTTCTTCTCCTTCTTCTTCGTCATCAATGCTATCATCCCTATCGTCATGATCACCGCAGATACTTTCATCGTCACTCTCATCGCACTCAGTTGCATCGTCATGTCTCTGTTCGTTGCAATCGTGATCAGGTGGTCGGATTACATCTGTGACACTCTCATCGCTGCTTTCCACGCTATCCACAATCGGGGCAGTTTGTTCCAGAATCAGCAACACCATTTTCAATCATATCTGAATCGAAATCGTGTCAAATTTCGCTTGAATTGCGTCTTAAATTTCTTGGCACCAGATTCCGTGACAGAGATTCAGTTCAAAATGTAGCCCAATCATCCTAGAATGTTATGGGATAGTTTCTAAGTTGGCAGCATATCGGAATTCCATCTAAATCCAGCATTTTCATAATTTTTTAATCGAAGTCGCGTCAAATTTTGCGTGAATCGCGTCTTAAATTTCTTGGCACAAGATTCCGTGATAGAGATCCAGTTCAAAATGTTGCTCACTCATCCCAATATGTTGTCGGATGATTCCTAAAATGGCAGCATATCGGAATCTCAACTAAATCCAGCATTTTCAAAATTTTTTAATCGAAGTCGCGTCAAATTTTGCATGAATCGCGTCTCAGATTTTTCGGCACCAGATTCCAGGATGGAGACCCAGTTCAAAATATCGCTCACTGATCACAGCATGGAATGGAATAGTTCCCAAGTTGGCAGCATATCGGAATCTCATCTAGAATCCACCATTTTCTATGATATTTGAATCGAAATCGTGTCAAATTTTGCATAAATCGCATCTCAAATTACTTGGCACCAGATTCCGTGACAGAAATTCAGTTCAAAATGTAGCTAACTCGTCCCAGAATGTTATGGAATAGTCTCTAAGTTGGCAGCGAATCGAAATCTCATCTAGAATCCACCATTCTTGATCATGCTTGAATCGACACCGTGTCGAGTTTTGCATGAATCGCGTCTTAAATTGCTTGGCACCAGATTCCGTAATAGAGATCCAATTCAAAATGTTGCTCACCCATCCCAAAATGTTATGGGATGATTCCTAAGTTGGCAGCATATCGGAATCCCAGCTAGAATCCACCATTTTCAATTATATTTGAATCGAGATCGTGTCAAATTTTGCATGAATCGCGTCTTAAATTCCTTGGCACCAGATTCCAGGATGGAGATCCAGTTCAAAATTCTACTCACTGATCCCAGAATGTTATGAAATAGTTCCTAAGTTGGCTGCATATCGGAATCTCATCTAGAATCCAGCTTTCAATAATTTTTCCATTGAAATCGCGTCAATTTTTGCATGAAGTAGATGCGCGATCCCCTGGCACCGATGTCCAGGATCAAAATTTAGCTCAAAATTTAGTTCACTCATCCCAGGATGTCATAGGATAGTTTTCAAGTTGGCAGCATATCGGATTCTCATCTGGAATCAGGCATTTTCAATCGAATCTCGACCGTACTCATGTCAATTTTCGCTTAGAATGAATCTTAGATTTCTTGGTACCGATCCCCAAAATCGAGATTCAGGTTAAAATGGAGCTCAGTCATCATAGGAGGTCATGGAATAGTTGGAAGTCGGCAGCACATGGAATTCTTATACAGAATCAGGCATTTCCAATCGATTTTCGACCAAACTCGTGTCAAATCTCGAATAAACTTGATTTGGAAATTCCTGGCACCAATTTCTTTCATCGGGGTTGGGCTCGAACTTCTGCTCACCATTCCCAGAATATGACTAAACCGTCCCCTATTTGGCAGCATATCAAAATCCTACCTAGAAACTGTCATATAGCAATGTTGGCAGTGCTCAAAGGACAGTTCGAGCTAATAGTACATCCCAAAGCTGTCAGCACTAATTCTGGGTGTGAGAATGAATGAATGTGGAGTATGGGATGTGTCTGGAATTATGAAAGGGAAGAAGAGTTACGGGGTTTTCTGCGACTTTACGGAAAGGGCGCATCCAAGGAGAGAGGAGGTGATGAGGTGGATGAGAGAGGAAGGCGAGGACGACGACACTTAAGTGTCTAGTCCTCAAATCGAGCCCGCAAGGGGGACATTGTGTCCCGGGATGTGACGACCCACCGGCCCCAGTTACTGGGACACCGTAACCGGGCTTAGGCCCGAAGCCGGTAGGGACAAGACTGGTCCCGAGACTGGAGCTCGGTACTTGAACTTCTTCCGAAAAACCGCAAGGGGGGTTGGGGCATGATGCCTCATCCCTGGAGTCTGACGAGCTCCCGGCCCCAGTCGTCGCGCGCCGGAGCGAGAAGACCGCACATCTCCATCCGGCACCACGGGAATGGGTGAGTCTAGGGACTCGTATTGGAATCGCCCTTGGGCCATAACAATGCGAGCCCGAAAGACTCATCCATCATCCCGAGGGACTCCCAGGGCTCTTAGGAAGCCTAGACGAGTCCCAAAATCCCCCACCGAGGGGTGGGCATCGGCCTTGTGCTGGGGGCTGAGCCCAGAATTCGGTAGTCGAGAAGGAGGACTGAGTCATTATCGAGCCTGGCTCGACGTTGGCCATCCTCCAAACCGACGCGCTGGCAAGGCGTATCCCTGCCCCGCGCCCATGGAGGCAAGCCGGGGTGAAGGTGAGAGCCAGGCACCCGGGATATAAAAGTTAAATTCCTGTCAGCACCAATTCCTATCGGTGGGATTGAGCTTAAAATCTTGTTAGTCAAGGACGTAATACACCACAAGTCTTCTCAACATGGCAGCAGAACCGCAAACTACCTCGAAACCGTGATCTTGGTGAAATTCTCACAGTTTGACATTCGATTATGAACAAAAGTTGGGGTCCAGGATCCCAGCACGTATTCCAAGACTCGGGATTGGGTGAGAAAATTTCTTCATCCAAATCAAAATGTGATAGAATCTTCGCAAATTTGGCAGCAAGTCAAAATATCGTCAAAAATGAATCATCTCCAGATTTGGACTGAATTGGGGTCATTTTTCGCATGAAACTGATCTAGAAATTTCTGGCACCAATTCCTCGCATCGGGGTTGGGCTCGAACTTCTGCTGACCATTTCCAGAATATGACTAAACCGTTTCCGACTTGGCAGCATGTCAAAATCCAACCTAGAAACTGTCATATAGCGATGTTGGCAGTGCTCGAGGGTCAGTTCGAGCTAATAGTAGATCTCAAAGCTGTCAGCACCAATTCCTAGACGTGGGATTGAGCTTAAAATCTTGTTAGTCAAGGATGTAATACACCACAAGTATTCTCAACATGGCAGCACTACCGCAAAAGTACCTCAAAACCGTGATTTTGGTGAAATTCCTACATTTTGGCACTCCATTATGACCAAAATTCAGCCTCATCGATCCCAGCACTTGTTCCCGGACCCGGGGTCAGGCTGAAACTCCAGGTATGCGCGCAAAGAAAGTCTATCAAGTGTTTCCCAGGTGGCAGTAGGACTCATGCCCCGGACACCCCAAGTTCATTTTTCGGTAAAATCCGTGTTAATATTTTTTTTCCATTCAACTCCTCCCCCCTCCACCCTTTCGCATTTAAGTAAAAAACAGGTAGGCACATCTTGTAGCTTGGGAAATTACGAAGAAAATCCATTTTGTTTCATCTCGATAGCTCATGAATTCGAGTGAAGCGGATTATCCGGCACTCTTGAGTCCCCACAAGTATAGTGCGTCGGAGAGATGAGACAAATGGTTCCACCATCTTTGAACTCGTGAGATATTAGTTTGTATTGATTTCCATGTACATGTGCCAAATCTCTGATATTAAGATGGGGAGTGACTCAACGTCTAGCAGACCTAGAAATTGTCTCATTAGGAATGATCATATTTTGGAGACCAGATTGCCAAGATTGATAATTGTAGAACTGATGATACGATTTGATGTCAACGTATTGAGAAAATCCAGGGCAATGACACTGCTCGATATTGAGTTCACGCGAGTAACGAAGTTCAAGCAATTGCGTGAGAGGGCAGGATCAAGACTCGTCAAATATGCTCGGTGCTACTTAATGTCAATCATCGTTCATTATCACACCTCTATACATACGCGTCATACATTGGCACATCTCAATGGAGAGGAATATGGATTCCCTGCTTCGACCCGTCAAGAGAGAGATCACTATGTTCTTTTGATCATCCATGCCTCTTCAGTTGTGGCATTGGCAATAATCTCATTGACGGAGCTCCGAACTCAATGTATCGCACTTGGAAAGTCAGATAAGTACATGATTAGGCCAAAATTTGTAGTGTACATGTTACGGGCAATGTCCGAAATCGGGCACTGTCGACAATGTCCAATAATGCAAATGTGAGCTGGTCATTGTCAACGATGCCCGATGGAGCCCGGATACCATCGAATCGTACAGAATCAGTTCAGAAACCTCAGATTAACTCTCGACTGACAAGGAGCACCCAGGTGTTGTGGCCTTGGATTGGGCTGAAACACTGGAGATAGACTCGTCTCATCACCAACAGGTGAAAACCAGAGACGCACTCGCAAACCCGTCCAAGAATACCTGGTGTACTATCATATATGATAGTACACCGAAATTGGGAGGCCGCTATCATATTAAGTCACACTTGATCATACATACTCATGATGTTCTTTTATGATCCAGAAAAATCCCCAGTGCCGTGCAAAATTGATCATACCAAGCTTGAGGAATCATGATCCTACGACTACAGCATATCCCATATCGGTTCAAATGTATTTTGAGTTGTACCCCGCAAAATAATGTCTCAATATTCTGTTATTAGTGGGAAAAAATTCAACATTTGGAGAATCTACCTTGGTCGGGTCTGATCTTAGCAACGAGTCATTTCTGAACTAATTTAGCAGTCTATTATGAAAAATATTGCTTTAACTGACTCAATCGAGGTCCGAAATTTGAGTTACTCCCGAGAAATATTGATAAAACGCTCATTTCACAAATTCTACTTTATCGCGTGGATGAGTTCGAGGCGGTACTAAATCTTATTCTCGAAATATTCGGGATATTAGATAATTTGTATTCAAATGAGGATCGAACATTTTTGAGATTAATGGTGAGGTTGGCGAATTGACAGCTGACAAGTTTTACGCTTTATTTTGAAATAAAATTGATTTATTCGAGAATAGTCAGTCGCACTCCTTTGGGATATCAGTATAGTCTTACAATACAATGTTCTTACTTCGGTTGAAAATTCTCTCCGACAATCATTGTAAAATAAAGTGGAACCAAAATGAAATCGAATTCACTCACTAATGAGAAATTCTACGAGAAAACGATAGACACAAAAACGGGTCGGGTCTCAGATTCCCTCATGAGTCAATATTTTCGATTGTATAGGTCACAATATGAACATCTGCCACCATAAAAAGAATTGGAAAATTTTTTTCGGACCACGGCGCACAAATCAAGATTCGGTTTTAAAATAATTTTACAAAACTTTCGTAACTTTTTCTTAATAAAATCGTTATAACTCAGGAACGACTCTAAGTAGAGGAACGGGGTTCAGGGCCCGTATTGTAAATTTTGCGGTAAAATTTTCCGGCAAAATTTTACCGCAAAATTTAGAATACGGGCCCAGCGTATCTGAAAAGTGAGTAAAAATCCATCAAGAACCACTCCGGAATTTCGGTTTCCATATCACCTCGATTATACATGGGTGATTCCGTGAAAATTATCTTTGATTCTTTTCCTCAAAAAGCTATTCTCTTGAATTATTCAAAAGTACATTTTCCGGTGCAAAACGTTATGTTCTTCTTGAAAAGAATAATTTCATCCTACATTTTTGGGTTCTAAGGTGTTTTTTGGACGTTTTTTAAATTTCAATGATAAAAAACCTCATTTTCCTGCGCATGCGCGAGATTTGGGGATTCCAAAACCAATTTTTTTGGAAAGCTGAAAAATTGCCTTGGAAATCACCACTTGCCGAGTTCAATTTCGTTGATTTAAACCAAAGTTTCAGCCACTTTTGAAACCGAGTACAAAAAGCAGCTTGGTGCGAGGTCCCTATTCGACTGATAGATGCCTTCATGTCCTCGCTCAATGCAACCTTTATCTTTCGGAGGCTGCAATTCCGGTTCTAGTTGATGAAATTGAACTTTGCGAGTGGTCACTTTGAAGGAAATTTTCTCAGCTTTTCATAGAAATTTGTTTCGGAATCCCTAAATCCCGCGAGTGCGCATAAAGTTGAGGTTTTTCAACATTGAAATTCAAAAAACGCCCACAGAACAACTTAGAACCCAGAAATGCAGAATGGAAGTATTAATTTTGAAAAGAGCACAACTTTTTACATTGAAGAATGTACTCTGAAATATTCCAAAAAAATAGCTCTTCAAGAAAAAGAGTCGAAGATGATTTTCACGGAATCACCCATGTGTAATCGAGGTGATATGGAAACCGAAATTCCGGAGTGGATTTTGATGGATTTTTACTCACTTTTCAGATGCACTGGGTCCGTATTCTAAATTTTGCGGTAAAATTTTGCCGGAAAATTTTACCGTAAAATTTAGAATACGGGCCCTGAACCCCGCCCGTGTAAAAATGGAAACCCTATGATCATATATAAACATGGGGTCCAAGAAAGCTATGAGTGAATTGATTTTCAAAATTTTCTAAAATCTGAGAAGTTGTTATGTATGGTTGCATTTTCAGGGAATATTACATCAAAAAGTCACGCTGCTGATCTTGCATAACCGAGAAAATCTCCAAGAGTTCATTAAGTAATCGAATCAAAACGACCTATAAGTGATATCATTCTCCTGCTAGAAAAAAAAATTTCCAAGATTTAAATCGTTTGGCAAATCGGTGGCCAATCTGCACAATTTGTTATATCTTGAGATCATCATTCTGAGAAATACTACATTTAAGCAGGTTTGTCACGCATATGCCAAAACGTTTATAATCTTGGCAATTAAAATCTTTTTCTATTAAGATATATAATGATTCTTGGAGATTTTCTCGGTTATGTAACAGCATTGTGACTACTTGATGTAATATTCCCTGAAAATGAAACCATAACAACTCCTCGGATTTTAAAA
The DNA here is from genome assembly GCA_029851415.1 of Eretmocerus hayati. Taxonomy (NCBI): domain Eukaryota; kingdom Metazoa; phylum Arthropoda; class Insecta; order Hymenoptera; family Aphelinidae; genus Eretmocerus; species Eretmocerus hayati. The sequence goes on from CM056744.1 coordinate 114,219,362, forward strand.
AATTCTGAAAATTGTTTCATATAAATGTCTTACCCTCTCTCAATAATACTTGGATAGGAACAGATGAACCCTGTACAACTTTTCACGCGTATTTGGATATGCCAGCTGGTTTTCAATCGAGTCTATTTGCTCCGAGCCACGCGCTTTTGAGATTCAAAACGGACGATTGTGCGCTGTAGGTGGCCACCGCATGCACTACGCTGTAGTTTAACTCAGAAACCATAGCTCAAAAGTGGCAACAGTATACAAGGAAGTTGTAGAGTTTTCAAAAATGAAGAGTTTGAGAGGTCGTGATCGTAAATCCGAGCCAAAATTGAGTTAGTTGGAGCGATTTCGAGATTTGGCCTAGGGCAGAGTGGGGCAAAATTGGACGGGGGCAGAATTGGATAAGTGAGATAGCTCGGTCGGAGGCGAGTCTAGGCTTTCGCCGCGTAAATTCTCTTTTAATACCGTCACAGACAATGGTTTTTATGGGGGGTTAGACCTCCTGAAACGATACTGGGAGTCCACGCTGACATAGGGGTGCTTTTCGAGGGCCTCACGCGGTTTATTTTTCAAATGCAAGATTACACGCTGCTCCTACCGAAGTGCACTGGCTCTATCGCCATTTGGGGGTCAAAAACTAGGTCACAAAACGAAGATTTTGAGCCGTCGTGGGTCGAAATCGGCCCACTTGAACCTAAGTTATCGCAATTCTGCGAAAAAAACGCCTGGGGGCATTTTTGGACGAATTGGTGGGGGCGAAATTGGACAATGCTAAATCCCATCTAAAATCGGTCGACCCATCGCCTGTCCGTGTTTTTCGATGGTAATTGCTCGTATCGAGGCGCGTATGCGTTTGCGCAAATTTTTCGAAGTGCGCGAGGTTGAGGGTTAGTTAGGTGATTGAAAATGGGTGAGAAAATGAAGTTACGATGTCCAACGACCGTCTCAGGAGTCAGTTTAGAGGTCAGAAGTCGCTTTCAACGTGTTGAGAGTTAGTGCTTGATTTAAGCATTTTCACTCTCACATTCGGTGACATTGCCTCGAATGTTACACACTATCAGCGGGATCGTTTATGTAGGGGCGAGTATGAATACCTCCAATATGAAGAAAAACCAATGACAGTCGACTCTTAGACGCTGCGAGTCGATTGCTGATTTGCTGAAGATGATAGTGCACCAATGAAGCGCCTATCTCATTAATGCCGAAGAATGACACAAAAATGGTCTGCTTGTTGAGACTCGGGGAGGATGTAAAGGTCACAAGTGGGGTTCCCTCTTGATTTGGGGTTATTACCACGTGTTTTGGTGGGTAAATGCGACTAATATTGCCGTATACCTCAATTTTGGAAGGCTGTCCAAATTTGCCCCCAAAACTTGTCAAAAGTGCCCCCAAGCTCGGGGCAAATTTGCACAGATTTTTGTTTTTCAACTTCAAGAAAAAGTATGAACGCTGAGACCTAGGGGTCTGAAAATTTTTTACAATGTATTCAATAGTTGAACTTCAAAGTCCCGTAGCGCGCCTATCTCCAAGTATCGCCAGATAGCCCCACTGCAAAATCCGTCCAATTTTGCCCCACTCTCCCCTATGCTTTTTGCATTGGCGTCGTGGCCGCCGCTCAAGCCACCGGCTCAATCCGATACTTTCGGAATACCCAACAACTTTCTTGCTCACTCTTGGTGGGTTCGAGCCACGGTTTTCTCACAAAAAGACGAAAACCACGTCCGCGCCTGATGATGCATATGCTATGATCCCCCAAGGGTGCGTCCCCAAATGATGCATATGCATATGCATATGCATATACAGTGCACGCTGCACATATGCACTGCACACGTACACATGTGCAGCTCATCAAATTTTAGCCAAAACCAGACGGAACTCGTCTAGATCTGCTTTGGATCAGCCGGTAACGCAGCAAAGATAAAACCCCATTCATATCAGAAGTTCTCTGATATGAATGGGGTTCGCCCCCTTCGGGCGAGCCCTTCAATCTTTGCTCAAGTTTGATGAGCTGCACATGTGCACATAAGCAACTCATCGAAGTTGAGCAAAAATTGAAGGCCAGCTCGCATCAGAGAACTTGAGAGAACTTCTGATATGAATCGGGTTTCGTCTTTGCTGCGTTACAAACTGATCCACAGCAGATCTAGACGAGTTCCATCTGGTTTTGGCTAAAATTTGATGAGCTGCACATGTGCACGTGTGCAGTGTGTATGCGCTGTGTGCACTGCATATGCATGCATATGCATTATTTGGGGACGCACCCCAATACTTCTGCGTGCAGACGCTACTGGGAAGTTCGGAAGAGGCCGCTTGACAGCGCTACGCTGAATCTCGGAGCGAATAGCAAGAATGTGAGTGGCATGTCAAGACAGTAAAGACCCATTCACCATATCTAAGAGTATAGCTCAGAGTATTAGATTAGAGCAATGCAGAATGGAAGTCTTTACACAAAAATATTCAGAGCAGCGCCAGAGATCACTGCATACATCACAACAACTGCTCTTAGACAGCAATCAGCAGGACTGTAACATGACACAACATCTAAATATGAAAAATGATCCCTCTTGAGTTGGACGTGAACAGGTTTTTGGTGAGGTACGAGAAGCAGCATCAGAGAAATTTTATTGGTCGCAATCTAATTCTTCAACGGGAGTCGATCATGGATCACATTTTTGAGATGCACAACTCATAGTATCAAAGATTGGGTCTGTCTCAAGTATTGGGGAAACTAAATGTCAGTATAGTGCTCTGAAATCTGAATGAAAGCTGCCCATAGTTTCTTGAGATCAAATCCTAAGATCTCGGAATTTACTTGGAGTTAAATTCTTGATACTGCATAACCGAGAGAATGACGCATATTTTTGGGTTATGGGCCATCAATCTTAAAACTACTAGATTCCTCCGACCAAGAGAAAATACATTAGGTGACTGTTTTCCTGGTGCACCAACATTTACTATTCATTAACCTCTTCGCGCATTTGTCCACATACGTGGACGCGTCTTTGGATGATGCCAGTAAATTCCACTCTCAAGATATCGCAAATATTCTTGTGGGGCTTTCTTCACTCGCCCAAGATCAATGATTCATTCGAGTTTATTCTTCGGTAAACTCATTTCCACTACCTGTTCGAGGCAGATTCATTGCATTGAAGAATTCAATTTTTTGAAATAGCTAAAACTTGAGCTTGATACTCGAATATAAGGTCTAAAAATCACGCAGAAGGATTTGAACATACTCTTTGAGTACACCAAACTATTGCCACAAGAAAGGATACATAATGTTGAAGTTAACGAAATAACGAGCCTCGTGAAGTCTGGACTCATACGTGTACACCGTGCATTCGAGGAATTCGAAAGAGCCAGTTATATTATATCCAGAGTATACAGAGAGTTTGCATACAAGAACGTGTAGAGTTTTTCTCGTCGTACTCTTTGCCATGATCACTTTATGGAAATCGATTATGATTAGGACTTTTCAGAGAATCATTCATGTCCAAATTTTTATATAGTTATGATGTATCGACAATGAGGATGAGACGAAGTGGGATAGTCTCACAATAGAAATGTCATGTTATTAGACTATGTTATACGCTCATTTGTTCTTACTCATCAAACTTGTGCAGTCGAATTCCCTCTATGATTCTTTTCCATGACTCCACGGTGTCCACATACGTGGACATGGTCAAAAAACAATATAATGATGAATTTTTCCATCTGTTTGAAGCTCAGAGAACTTTTCAACGTTAGAGTTGATGAAATTCATCGAGAGATAATTTTTCCTAGCACGGGAAATAGGTGCGTGCACGAAGAGGGTAAGTCATTCAATTTTTGTTGTAAGTACTCATGATGAGTAAACAAACATTTATCGGGTACAGGATCCGAATCGTGAACTTTGATGTAAATCGTCTTCTACAGTCTTGCAGAGAAAGGCATTCACATCCACACCGATTGTGGCTGGAATCGGAACCGAGGCGAGAATCTCGATCGAGATGAGTCGTTCAATCGACAATCGATTCGAGTTTCGTAACGTGGCTGAAATCTTGACGCGGAAAAATTGGAGAAGGTCGAAATTTGCAAGCGAGATATCCAAGCTTTGAAAGCTGTCAGGAGGAGAGGCTCTGAAAGCTGTCAGAAGGGGAGTGACTCAAGATTACACATGTTTATGACCGAAATAACGGGTTCAGATGGATCAAGGACCCTCTGAACCCAGAAAAGCATGGAATGAGTAATTTGGAACGAATGTGTGAGGTTAAAACGGCCCGACTCAGCGTATATAAGGTACGGTGGCCTCGTGCGCAGTTCTCCTCTCTCTGACACATGTTCTTCTCTTTCTTTCACTCACCAGCAAGGCGCTGCCGCGGTTTTCGATCTTCATTTGACGAAAAATCACAGACATTTCTATATTCACCATCGTTACGTACACTGTGAAAAATTTGTTGAATTTCCTACTCGACTGGTTGAATTTTCAATCAAGCAATTATACTCCGTGATGGATGGATAGATGGTTGGATGGGTGATGGGTAGATGGATAGGTGAATAGACGGATGGATGGACCCATCACCTTTTCATCTATCCATCCATCCGACCATCAATCCACCCATCAACTATTCATTGACCATCCATCCATCATGCATTCGCTCATTATTCACCCATAACCATCACTCCATCAATACATCCATCCGTCCACCCACCATTCATTCCTCGATCCATTCATCGACCCCATCCATCATCCATCCATCGACCATCGATCCATCATCCATCAGTCCACCTCTTCATCCATCCATATCCATCCATATGACCATTCACCATATTCTACCCCTCACACGTAGGCAAGCTGATATGCAGGAACCGCACGGACAGATTTCGATAATCCTCATTGGTTGAATATTCTACCAAACTGGTTGAATTTTTACCCAGACTGGTGGAATTTTTCATTCAACCAGTGGTTGAATTTTGCGTTCAACCAGTGGTTGACAGAAAATTCAACTAATTAGTTGAAGTTTTTCGGAAAAATTTTCTACAGTGTGGATTCGTCGTGCATTTCGATATCATAACCTCAAAGAAAGAAGCATCTCATTCAACTCCTGATGCGATCAAGATCGATTCACAGATCTTCGCTTTGATTTTTCACAGAATATATCGACCTCTATGAGATCCATATGATATATTCCTAGCAGTTTCATTTAATTCCATACCATTAAAGATTCTAACGATCAAAGATATTTTCCCTCTTTCAGCACCGTCTTCCAAAAAGTGTAATCCAAAGTACGTACCAACTATGTTGAACCATTTGTTCACATGAGGCAAGAGACACAGGTTTGCTCCACCTACGAGAGCTGCTTCACATTGCCCATCATTTATGGCCCGGTAAGCAGTCTCAAGTGCGGACATACTGGAGCTGCATGCGGTATCAATGGCACAACTTGGACCGGTGAGTCCGAGACAATAAGATATGGTGTTAGGAAAGTGACACCGGAAGAACGCATATGCCCGCATGTCATCCTGGTGAGTGAAAATTGTTGCAGAATTAAAACGATTATCTATCAAATGCTCGATGAGACGGTGGATTATAAGATAGAACTTCACTTTTGTCTGATATTTCCTAACATCCGTTTCATTTTGCTAGTTAGTCAAACTAGAAGGCTTGCATGACATACTACCAGGATGTTATAATTGCTCAGAAAGATCAAGTGATAGGGGTGTTCCAGTCAGTCATAAGTCAAAAATTGGTAAGCATGCAATTTTTGTGTGAATTCTTGGGGCTAGTTGAACCGTTAGAAAGAGTTTGCTATTCTGCGAAGTCTCACTTTGTCGGCAAAAACTTCAGTTATTTGATGGAGATCCACTCCGAAAATTGTTCTCATCATGCTGTGCTTTGAAGATTAGCATGATGAATTTCTCACAGAGGAGGGCCGATTCCTCATCCCTTGAAAAAACTTTCCGGTAGAAGTCTTTCTATCGGAATCTCCTCCACTAGAACTGTTTTGATTAACGAGGATAAGGACCCATACAGACAATACCACGTTTTCCAATTTTTGATTTTTCAGACAATCAAATATCAAAAAGTCATACTTGATCTATCAATCGGATTCTTAATCTGGATTCTTCAATTTTCGGCAAGGTGAGACCAAGACTTGAGTATCAAAGAAACCTCGAGTAACAGGAAAATTCAGCCCTCGAATTATTGATGGCTACAAACCAAAAAACTTCTCGAAAACTATGGAAATCTCAATTGAGTTCACTGGTGGATTCGATGGACATTATCCATGTGCACAGGCAATCGGACCAATCCTCACGATACCACGTAAGAATGACGGAACACGGACACCTTTGCCAAAACAGCAATATCTCCGATGCCCTTAGGGTACACAACAATTTCACAAAAAGCATAATGAGGTATAGGAATTTGGGTTTCGGTCTAACTTTCTTTGAATGTCCTCAAACAATAGATTTCAGAACACTGGGAGAGAGTTTCCATGGCCGCAGAACTCAGTTTCCTCTCAGTTTTGAGTTATTTCATGTAAAAAGTATCCTTCATTGCATAGGAATAGTGGAGTTATGTGTTGATTCTGATCGAACTTGACTCGTGTGTGGGTGCGTACACCTGACCTTTGGGTTAGTTTTGAATTCCAGTATCTTTGCACGAAAAAGTGATAAGATCAACTATGGAAACTCAGAGAGGATGAGTTTTTTCACAACTAAATTCGGCAAACGTGTGGGTCATTATGCGCCCATTTCTTGGGCTGGTTTTGCAATCTCGTATTTTTTTGTATTGGGTCAAGATTAATGATTATTTCAACAAAACGAGAATATGATGATTTTTGAAATCTGGAGACAACGTGAAGAAACGTGTCTAGTTTTGATCTGAATCAGTTTGATTCGATATCATTAGTTCAATCGAAATCAAACTCACTTTGTGATATGTATAGATTCAGAAAATGTATAGGCAAAAGTTTGGAAAAAAGAAAATTTCGAGGTCTTGAAGAACTTTTAGATTCGTGTAAGAATCTTCACACTATCTTCATAAGAATTGAAGGCAAGTGGTTGAATTTGGAAATTGTTTGTCTATTACGGGTATGTAATTTTGATTGGAATGATTCTGGAAAAACATGAGTCAATACTTTCTTTTTAGAATCAAAGATGTTATTTTTGTGGATTAGACGAGCAATGAATTTTTGATCGAATTAAATTTGATCATTATAATGCATCTGAGTTCCATCAAATCTACATGGAAATTCGCAGAGCATTTTTCTTGTCATTTCTGGATTCTAAAAATACTTTCTTGTCATTTCTGGAATGCAAGCGCAAGGGTCTTCGAAGTATCGCTGTTTTGGTGATGGAATACGTGTTACATGTTTTCTAGTATTCTTCTCGATCTTTATGACTAGGAGAAACTCCTGCAAAATCCGACAACAGAGTATTGTTGGGTGTACGAGGTATTTTGATAATATTATCACCAGTTGATCTGACGGCATCACCGTAATTTGAATCATGATTGAATATATGTAGAGCTATCTCTATCCAAATATAAGGCAAAACATTCCTTCATATGATATAATTTGGTCGTATGTAAAGATTGGTAGAAACTCCAAGGAATAATGAGATCGTACGATAATTGACTCACCATGTATCTTTCGCTCATTAACACCGACTCTGTTTCTGATATAGAGATGCCTATGTAGACGCCTATTTTGCTTCCTCGCAGTTGTCGAGGGTTGAGGCCGGCATCAATTAGGGCTTCGAAGCTGTGCTCTAACAGCATTCGGGCCATGGGATCTTGGAAATGCCTTGCTCGAGTCGTGATGCCAAAAAAACGTGCATCAAATTTCTCCAGATGATTTATTTTCCCCGTTGCTCTTGGAGTATTGGGATGATCTGATAGAGAATGAGATCACAAAATTATACAATTACTATTCTATGATCACATTCGTGAATTTTGTGCGAAATATAAAACATAGCTCTGGTGAATATTTACCCAATTTCCAACGGCGATCGTCATTCGTAACCATGTGAATTTTATTCAACAAATTCTGGTGCAACTCCTCAATATTATCTGATTCCGGAAATCTGCCCGCCATTCCACTTATAACTATCTCTTCTGCCATCTTTGGGTTCGTCTCTGCTCTAGAATCATATGTTCCATCCATGTTTGGTACAACTGGATGGATACAAAAGGTGATCTGAAAGTTAGTTCACCCGTGTATGGATCAGAAATGGTTAAGAATCCGCACGTATGGGGAAAAATGGCACACCTAGTGGTGAGAAATAGTACATTACGCGACAAGGGCCGAAAGTGACCCATCGCGGCCCGGGTAGGTTGCCGCACGAGCCGGCAGGCGAGGGCGGCATACCCGCGGCCGCGATGGGTTATTTTTGGCCCGAGGTGCGTACACTGTTTTTCGGTGACACTTGTATCGAAATTCTATGCTTTCCGACGCGATGTCGGGGCAAAATGCCGCTCCGCCGTACAGGTTAGAAAACGTCGGAGCATGCAATGTAGTGGCCCGAGGGCTACTGCGCATGCTCGCTCGTTTTCTAGCCTGGGCGGCATTGCGGCATTTTCTGCCCCGCGATCGGGGCGGAAACCATAGGCTTTCGATGCCAGTGTGCCGAAAAAGAAATTCTCCGAGGTAAAAGTAGACAGTAAACAGAAATTAACAATATCTGGTAAGGTAACTGTGCCTAATTTGCCCCCATTCCCTAATTTGCCCCCACTCAAGTTCTCACATGTACGAACCCGCGGACCTTGCCGCGCATTTTTCCACATTTGTTACGTTGAAATATGAGAAAATAAATGTTTCGGACCGATCCTAGATGACCCGCGCCTTTCTTAGAACAGAAAAACTGATTTCGCTACTTCCGACTTCTTTTTTGTTATTCACTAAAAGTTATGCCAAACAAAATTGATGGAATTAATTTTAACGTGCCTTAACTCATTTTCTTTGTCTTTGTCCCAACTTTAGAATGCTTTCTGCAGAATTGCAAAATTCGATTTTTAGCCGATTCTACGCCCATATCAATAAAAAAAGTGCAGTGTTCCTAATTTGCCCCTATAGTTTTTTTCCAAACTCATTCCTCGCTCCATTAAGATGCACCAATTTACCTCAAAAAATTTTAAAGGCGGTAAAAAAAGCTACAAAATGAGCTAAAGTACGTCTCATTTGGAGGTCTGGGAGCCGAGATATCCCGATTATACGAAAAACCCGTATAATCTCATAAAAATAGGCCTCTTTTCCTTGTGGGGGCAAATTAGGAACACACTGACAAAAACTCGCAAAAAATCTTCTTTCGCATTAAATCAAGGTATCTCGGCTCCAATTCGTTCAAATTGAACGTACCTTAGCTCATTTTCAAGGTCTTGAAACAAGCTTCAAAATGAGCTAAAGTACGTTGAAAAATATAGCGATGAGTTGAAATGGCGAGCAAAACAAAAGTAGTGGGGGCAAATTAGGCACACTTACCTTATTAAGCGATTTATCACCTGCCTCTATGAAATCTCCCAACTTGAACTCGCCATTGACGAAACAACTTTCTATACCAATTTTGGGGTGGGTGATTACTTTTTTGTTGTGGATGGGTCAAGCAGTTGATTTATTCATCACAAAATGCTCACGTTTCGCCTATCAAAAATATATGGGCCTCATCAGGGCTCGTATTTAACGACCAATAGTAGTACAACAATAGGTTGTACCAGGAGTACCTGGTACAACCTATTGTTGTACCAGGTACTCCAGGTACTTGTTGATTTGAGAATCAACCTGGTATTAAAATTGAATCAAATCAAATCAAATAATCCCAGAAGTTTTGAAACATGTTTAAGGGTACTTTGGGGAGTGATTCCACACAGATTGGTGTGCATCACTTCAAATGGACGCATATGCTAGCCATATGTGCGATGTCGTTTTTAGCTATATGTTAAAATAGGGTGTTTTGAGTTGGCTGAATAAGGTCGAGAATTGAATGGCCCGCCCAGATTATTATTCTGATTGATAGTGTCTGTACTGAAATACATATGTATTTGCACAGATTCGGGGTCGACGAAAAAAAATGATTCTTTCGAATTGAGCTTGAAGTTTTGCATTTCCACGAAACTTCCCAACTTGTAACGACTGTAACTTTCTGTAGTTCCTATGAGTAGTACGATAATCGACTTCTGCCAGTAGTCCAATTGTATATTTTTTCAATGCCTCAAAAATCACCATTCGTGAGAGTCGATTATCACATGTCTAACAGAAGCTATATCACTTTGAAGCAGACCAAAAATTGCCAAAATCTTCTCTCAGCAAATAGCTCCTGCAATCCGCTAGGCTCGTGTATTGATTTTGAAATATTTTTTTCTTGAAAGTACTAGTCTTAACAGAGGAAATGCGCCCAAGCATGTGGAAAAAGCTGAGCCTAGTCGGAGATATCATTTCCATAAATGGGCTAGAAAGGGGCTTAGAGTGGACATTTTATGGGCCGGGGAGTACTATTTCAACATAGTACTAACAAAATAAGACTCCTTGGGATTTTTTCCAGGCCCCCTGGTGACGATCCTGGCTGAAATGCTTCGAAATTGCTTATGTACACACTTTTCATTGTCCGTAAATATGTTCATATTTTAACCTACAGAGTTGGGAACGATAATTTAGATGAAACTCAAGAACATCAATTCCGATGCACCGTTAAATCAAGGAACTAATCGTATATGTGGAACAATTCGCAGAGAGATGGGCGTGCAGCTTACCTAGGGATACACACAGCTCACAGTGGCTTTGGAATTGGTTGGACTGTTCTGAACAGGCGAACGAACTCCTTACATCTGAATAGAAAGACACTTCGATCGAGTTAGAATCATAGAATTCTCGATTCCCGCGATCTAAATTTAGGTGAATTCAGTATGACGATAGTTCATTATCTCATTCTGGTTTTAAGTAGAATTCCGTAAACAACTTTGATTCACTCAACTCAATTCTAAAACATTCATATCATGCGCGTATATCTATTCATGCCACATTCTCAGCTCCAGTATTACTCGTTCCTGCCATTGGAAAATAATACTGGATAGTATGAGTTGTTTTCCCATTCGTGTTGAATACTAATGTTCACAGAATCATAAGTCTCAAGTGATATTAATTGACACATGAAATATTTTATCATTTACGTTGTTCCGGAGGAGATGGAGGAGGACACAAAGTTTGGTTGAAGCTGTGGATGAAAGAATTCGTGAGTGATCTTAAAATACCAGGGATGCTTCTAATTTTTCTGAGTCCAGGATGGGAGGTTTCAATCAATTGAATGAGTTGATTGAATCCAAAAGTTTGATTTTGCGTTGAAATGATGTCAGCAACAGGAAAATTGATCTCTCTGCTGAAATGGGGACTTGGTTGCCTGAGGAATGAAATTCATTTGAACCGCTTCACCTGCGAACGCATTCCGATCCTAACTGTATCTACGGCGTAGTGTAGGTTCATAATCTCCAAGAGAAAATGCCTTCCGCTTCTCCGATCAAACTGAAACCTATCGCATACTTTGAGTATTTGCCAAGAATTTTGGAAACCCATTCTGATTCTAACCTCATCTACGGCGTGTTCCAGATTCATAATCTCCGAGAAGAACTGCCTTCCGCATCTACAACCGGACTGAAACCTGTGGCAAATCAACTCTCATGAATGCCTGAGTATCTGATGGGAATTTTGCGAACGCTTTCGGGTCCTAACCCTACCTATGGCAAAGTACAGATTCATAACCTCCGAAAAACTGCCTTCCACATCTCGGGTCTACCTGGATTTTGTGTCACTTCTGATTACTCACTCAGAATCTTGTTCTCATGCAAAAAAAAATTTCCAGTACAAAACTGGTTTGAATCTGATCTTCATGAAACACGAGGATGAGGAGTCTGAAGCACGGCAGGCAAACTATCCAGTGATTAGTAGAGCTTATAAGTGACTTTACAAAAAACCGAATTCATTCATTGAATCTTATATTATTAATGGATAACTTCGATATTCGAGATTCGAGGCGTTCCGATCGAGATTTCGCGCGCCACTTACGAGTCGTCTCAATGTGGGGTGCTGTGGATTAATGACATTGGATTATTTGAATGTATTCATAGGTGGATCAATATAGTTGAAAGTATCCAATTGTATCCAGTTCGGTCTGCTTCGTTGTCAACATTCAGCAGGTGATTGGTCGCGCCTGCGCATCATATCGAGTTTTATTACACCTGCATGTTTAATCGCGGATCGCTCCTGAATGAGTGATAGGAAAGTAGATTGCTGCTTGACCGACAACCGAAATATCGGATATCCCGTGTAACAATGAGGTTAATGGTAATCATTTGAAAATTTATTTTCTGATATTTAATTCATCGTTCTTCAACGATCGAAAAGATCTCAGGAACGCTTATCTAAATTCTCAAAATGATTCATACAAACTTCAAAGTTGCATCTATACTGTTCTTTGATTGGGGTAGATTAATTAAAATTTTTTCGTGAATGATGAATGTTTCAACTTAATTCTTAAATTGCATGTATACAATTTTGTGATTGAGGTAGATCAACTAAAATTCTCTTTGTGAATGTTGAATATCCTTACATCATTTTTAAGAAAGTTTTTAATTCGTGAATATAATTCTTCAAGTTCTAAAGCGTAAAACAACTCTTCAAATCGTGGATGGCACTGAATTGGACCGAAAGGATTGGGGAATTTTTTATTTGTGAATGATGTATTTTTTCGAATTATAGGAGGTGCAATAACTTTCTCATTCCTGGATCCAAGTTCTAATGCGTAAAACAACTCTTCACTTGGTGGATGGCTCTGAATTGGACCGAATGGATTGAGAGAATTTTTATTTGTGAATAATGTATTTTTTCAAATTGTAGGAGGTTCAATAACTTTCTCATTTCTGGATGATGATCAATTGGATGTCGAATAATCGATCGAAAATTTTTCATTCGTCGACTAAAAGAATTTCTACAGAAGCATTCAAGTCATTCTCGCTCTACAAAGGCTGATTGGCTGATCTTTGTGCATATCCTTGAAAAATATTTTCTCCTTCTCTTTTATAGCCGACTTAGAGTAGAAGAAGAAGGAGGAGAGAAATATGTCTCCATCCGAGTATGAGTAAAAACCGTTGAAAATCTCAATCGAATTAGAAACCCACATATTTCACGTAAATATTGAAATTGTCATGCACAAGCGTTGCATAAATTGAAATCATTGACTTCGGATTTGAGCTCAATTCTCCAGTTCTCAAGATGATCTTCGTTCCTTGATGGTCACCCTCAATGATATTTTATAAAAATTGGATAGTTTTTTGACCCCACACCATACGGGTGGTTGAGCCATGCGCGCGCAGCGCGCGCACTTCGTAGATCGAATAGTTTTTTGAGATCATTCGAAAAATCCCTCAGACAGTCATGAATTTTTGAACCAGCAATCCATAAATTTTGATCTTGAGCCATGTTAGATAGATAAAAATATAGTCGGATGACATTTCCATTCCATTTTCTTTTACTATATCATATTTGCTTCTTTCTGGTACCATATATACCTGCATAATTTTTTTTTTTCGAACACAATAGCCTCTTGTCGTATGTTCCAGAATTTTAAGTCATCGTAACCATCCGCGCGCAACGCGCGCGTTTTAGAGTTCTAGTGTATGGTGTAATTACACAGTTGGTCACTCGCGTAAAGTCCTTCCAATAATCGTACAAGGATGCACTCTTCTCACAATCCGCGGGCACACAGAGAAAGTACTTGGTCCATATGAAGAGTTTACCATGTAAGATTACGGTTCAACTGCAGATCGCTGAAAAATTCTGACATGTGCGCGCCATCCAATAGTGTTACTAAGTGATACCTGAGTTACAAGGCAAGTCGGGTGGGTCCGGGTCATCAAGTCTCACCAAACTTTTTTCAAAGTCTCGAACCACTTAGAATATGATGCATCCAGAGTAACTCCGTCAAGTGGGCCTTCTGCTCTAAGCCACAGCCTATGATATGAACATTGCTCATATAGGTCCGCGTTGAAAAGTAATATATACAGTCCATGACAAAATTGAGAGGACAGTATGCGAAAATTTGCCAATCAGCGGACCAGGCAAACTGTTGAGGACTCATGATATTGAGTCATGCACCATTGAATCCCCGAAGATCTCATCTTCACTCATGAGGAGTGGCAATTCCTAAGATTCGCGTGGTGAAACTGCACAAGGTATGTTGTACGAGCAGCCCAATTTTTGGTTGGACAAAATTGAGTGGACATGCACTAAAAGCCATGAAACCTATGGAAGCCTAAATAAAGCATCCATTCAGAGGTCTCTAGTGACCGAGGCAATCCCAAAATCACTGATATTCATCAATTCATTATTTGGATTTTGCGGGAACTCGTCATACATCACGAAAAAACCAGGAATGGCATTCACCAGATTCCTCTTGAATCCGATTGCAAAAAAAATCAACTCGCTGGATTGCAATGGGAGGACTCAAAAATTAGAGAAATGGTGGACAAGCAGTCCCGTAAGTCCACTCATATTGCCGTATCGTCGATATTTTGTATAAAAAGTGTCCCAAAATTGCCAGTAAAAAAACCGGATGAGAGAAAATACTCGGAAGAGAAAATTAACCTCACAGGAGCCAGACATATTCGAATCGAAATCATCAGTTGTGTGCACTCGTGGAGTTCTTTCAACTGTTGAGCCCAAAAATCTCGAGCGAAAATGCTAGGAAGGTGGGTGCAAGCATGACCTCGGATGAAGGGCAGGAGGATACAGCCCAATACGTCAGCGTAGATAACCAAATGGATGCCAAATTTTTTGAAATCTCAATTGGTTGGAATGTGATTCAAAATCTCATCTCAGAGCTCATTCTCATCAATTCCAGAGGATTTGTGATCCATTCGATCATCCACGCTGACGTATTGGGGTGTATCCTCCTATCGTTCATCTGAAGTCATGCTTGTGCCCACCTCCCCAGCATTTTCGCTCGAGATTTTTCGGTTGAAATAGTTGAAATAATTGAAAGAACTCTATGAGTACACACAACTGATGATTTTGATCCGATTCCGTCCAGCTCCTGTGAGGTTGAATTTTTTTCCAAGTATTTTCTCACCTCCATTTTCTTTTACTGATGCTTTTGGGACACTTTTTATACAAAAACTCGACAATACGGCGATATGAGCGAACTTACGGAACTGCTTGCCCACCATTTTCCTCATTCTGGAGTCCTTCCATTGTAATGCAGCGAGTTGATTCATTTTTGCAATCGAATTCAAGAGAAATCTGGTGAATGCATTGTCTGGTCTTTTCGTCTTGTATGATGAGTTCCCGCGAAATTCAAATGATGGATTGATGCATGCTAGTGACTTCGGGATTGCCTCGGTCACTGGAGAGCCTTGCAAGGATGGTTCATTTAGGTTTCCATGAGCTTTTCAGTGCATATCCGCTAAATTTTGTCCAACCGAAGATTGAGGTGCTCGTACAACATACCTTGTGCAGTTCCACCATGCAAATCTTAGGAATCGCCACTCCTCATGAGTGAAAGTGAGATGCTCAGAAATTCAATGGTGCATTATTCAGCATCATGAGTCTTCAACTGTTGGCCTAATTCGCTGTTCGGCAAATTTTTGCATACTGTCTACTCAACTTATATCAAATGCTTGAATCGGGGTATGCGATAAATTTGAATCAGCAGAGTTCATTGATAATAGTGATATAGACAGATATCAAATATTTCTGATATCTAACTATGCACCTTCAGCCACCTCACAATTTGATGGAAAATTCTTCAAGTTGCGACACTCAACTTGTGAGGTGCCTTGAAGGTACATAGTTAGATATCAGAAATATCTGATATCTGTCGTCACTAATATCAGCAAACTGTGTTGATCAAAATTGATCGCATGCGCCGATTAAAGCATTTAATATGATTAGAATTTCCTGCGATCGAGTCAAGTTGTTCACATTGCCCACTCAATTTTGTCGGGGACTGTAGATACACTGTCAATGCTAACGTTTCCGGGTGTAGCTCTGAACAGGAAGCCCATTTGACAGAGTTACTCTGGATTCTTCATATTCTAATTGACACGAAACTGTGAAAAGAGTATGATGGGATTTAGTGACCCGGAGCCCCCCCCCCCGACTTTCCCAAATTTGGGAAATTCGCTCGTTATAACTGAGTTCTCGTTATAACCAAGCTCGTTACATCCGATTTATATGGTCACAACTCGTTTCGAAGTGCAATATGTATCACGAAACTGATTCCTAAATCCATCAATAAGGTGTTATTCGAGAGACTGTACGCTGTAAGAATTCTTCTAGACCCAAATCGTATCGGTTTCTGTTTCAAAATGAGGAGTAAAATTATGTTTTTTTCACATAATTAACAAGGGATGAGAAGTATCGATTTAACCATCAAACACCGTTATCCCCCCATAACTCGAAAGGTATTTATTTGATCGGAAAATGTGTGGAGTAATTTCTCGTAGATTTTTTAGAGCTCTACAAAAAAGATCTGATAAAAATTCTCCGAATGATGCGTCCATTTCGAGTTATGAGGCAATCTTGTTTGAATGTTCTGAAATTTGCAATATTTCCACCGCATTTTCACTCCATGGATCATATCCCTAACATATTCAGTACACTCCGAGGATTTTGTAAAGCTTATTTCTCTTTGTTTGGTCGAATGTATCAGAGCATTCACAACTTCATTATGCAAGCTAGTGTATACTCAATGACCATTTGAATAAACGGGAAGTCAAGTTTCTATCGAGAGATATCAGATTTGGAAGTAGTCGTAAAAGTTGCGTTCTAGATCTTCCAGGCATGATCTAACGAGTCGCCATCGGAAAATTTTATCGCAGTCGAAGTGAAATTTGTCATTTATCTATCGATAAAGTATTTTTTGTGAGATATCACTCTTCATAATGGGCGGTGTTACCAAGAACATCAAGAATTTTATATTTTATATCAGTGCATTGCTGCTAATCATCATATATTCACCAGGAATCCCTCCTCATGCAAAGTTCACAGTCCTCAGGTTTGTACCCAGTGCATGTCAAAATTATGAAGTACACACGATAAGAATGAAAGATGAGATTGTAAATGTTTGTTGCTGCAAGACTCACCAGGGAATCCATAACGTAGTTGATGTTGTATTCAAAGATTCTTTACAGTTTTTTTTTTCATCATCTTCCTAACGTAGATGAAGTCGGATATGTAGTAAATGCCACCAAGACCATATATAATTTTCTCGAAGATATTCATATAGTCCATTAAAGATTGTGAGCTAATTGAGTGAGATCGAAATGGAGAAAATTGTTATATCGATCAAATTGTTCCCAATGATTTCAAATATAGTGTTTCGGAGCCACGAGTATTGGAAAGCATTCCAAATCTGAAAGTGGGAGGACTCGATGGAGCTGAAATTCTGTTTGAAAGACAAATTAAGGGACCACAAACATATGCGTCATACGATGGTAAACTTTACACGGGACTTGACAATGGTTACGTCGTTAGAATTGATGCAGAACAAGTGGTACCAATTGCCAGATTCGGAGAAAATTGCGGTAAATCATAGAACTCATGATTCACGAAATAGGAATTTGGAATTTCTCTTCATTCATTTGAACGGTTTATCTTTCAGATTCAAGAAAACCATATCCCAAATGCGTGAGGCCTTTTGGGATGAAATTTGATAAGAATGGGTATCTATATGTGTGTGACGCTTACAACGGGATATTCAAACTTGATGTGAAAACTGGAGAGTATGAAAGAATCATAGACAGCCGAGATTTTATCGAAGGAATCCTTCCCAAACTAGTCATATCTTTGGACATTGACAGCGATGGAAATATTTATTGGGCTCATTTCAGCTCAGAATTCAACATGGATAATGTCGTTTGTGTTGTTTCAGCTGATCCATCAGGAAGGTCAGTTTGAAATAATCTTGTGGAATATTCAATAATACATTACGATTCTTAGACTTTTGTCGTGGGATTTTATTATGCAAACATGCCATGTTCGATATGATTTTAATTTCTTCCGGAATCATGACTTCATATTTATCTACTATTCTGAATTTGTGGGAACAAAAAAAAAACTACCTCCCAAATTTTAATTTTTGAATTTGAAGTTACTTACGAATTTAAACTCAAACCCCTCGAAAGAAAATCTATCAAATGCTTTAATGATATCCCTCATTTCAGGCTTATCCGGTACAATGCCACTACGAAGAAGAACGAAGTCCTCGTCCGCGATATATCCGCTCATGGGCTTTCTCTGAGCAAAAATGAAGATTTCATCATGATTTCGGAAATGTCAACTTTTCGCTTGACAAAATATAATATTCGAGGACCAAAAGCAGGCGTCTACGAGCCGTTCATCGATGGTCTTCCTGGATCACCAGATAATATTTATCCAGATGGTCAAGGTGGTTACCTCTTATCACTTGTAAAAACTCATAAATCTTCATCATTCTTCCTATCTCAACCAAACATGAGACGGTTTCTTGCTCGATCAATATACATCCTTCAATTACCAGTCAAATTTATATTGGCATTATACCCGAATGATTTTGCGGAGTGGATTCTCCATTACATTGGGAGTTTGGAAAGTCTATCTCCCTTGCTTGATAGAAGCGCCGTCGTGCTCCGAATTGATGAAGAAGGGCACATAATTGAAGGAGCCTGCAATACTGATGGTAAAATGTTTGTTCTAAGTTCAGCTTGCATACACGATGGATTTTTGTGGCTGGGTTCTCCCATTACAGATTTTGCCGCTCGAATCCCAGTTGGAAAGGTATTCCCTAGTCTCCTAATCCCAGATAGCATGAATAGTACTTTGAATGAGTCTAGACTGTATTGAACTGAAAATTACATCAATGAGAATTCATTCCATCCTCACGTGGCAACGTTCCATTTGGCTTGAATCGGAGAAGATTACGAGGAAATTGAAAACAATCAAGCCAGAGGCGCGCATGCTGATTTGGACAAACTTTTTTCTAAAATTCCCGTAACCAGTCTACTTTTACTGAATTATTCCTCCAAATTGAGCCAAATGATGAATTATTCAATATACGCTTTTAATCTTTCCAATTGATCTACTAACGTTCATTCGGAAGCTTCAAATAGCGAAGACTGTCAAGAATGATGCCAAGAACCATGATGAGAACTAAGATTCGATAATATTGGAAGTTTTTTGGCATATTGATTGGGCAGACTTTGGAAGCTTCGTATTCGTATTCCTCAGAAATTCTTCATTATATCATGCATTACATTCGTGATGAGGTATCCAGATGTACACTCTTATCAAGTAACAGAGTTGTATTGGAATGTTTTGGATAATGATGTGATAAAATTTATGTATTATTTTTGGATAATAATAAAGTTGGATTGTCACTTGAGGAAATCTATGAGCCTTACATGATACAATTCATAATTTACATCTAACACACAGATACTTGTAGAAAGTGATCATCGCACTCTCGTCTGATGGAAACATTGAGGCAACTTGTTCATCTATTTATATACAGTACCCGCCAAAATGAATGGAACACAGATTCCTTTACTCAAACAGCGATTACTTGGACGTCCTTGGGTCTACGATAATTTTGAAGAAAGCATTGGAAAGATGAGAAAAAAATCTATCAAATCATGTCCTTCAAAATATTTAATGGAATTGGCATTCCATTCCTTTATGCACTATAAAATACGGGGTCGATTGAATCGCCTCAAAAACTATCCACGTAGCTGTCCATCAATAGAGTACATCCCTGAAAATTGCTACAGGGCCATTCCAGTTAAGACCGTCCAATGAAGTAAGGTAAACAAATTAGACTCTCCGCGATGAAGTATATGATTTTTGAGCTGAAATGAAGTGTCGCGTGTTTTTTTGTTTAGCCCAGATCGACTTTGCATCGGCGCTATGCGAATTTCCAGTTTGGAGTCGAAAATTGAGATTGGCACTCTGAAATTGGTAAAAGATCCACAACTTCACTCCTAATGGGTCTTTTGAGACGGGACTTGATAAGGAATATGAAACGGCCTCCATATGAAACACAAAATATTCTATCAGAAAAGAATCCTATGGTGCTCAAAAATTCGCATAGAGTCTCGAAAAGCGACAATTTGATGGAAAAATGGAAAAATGTAATTACATAAAGAGTTAAATTCGTATCATTTTGGAATTTTTTTTAGAGTACTTTGAACGATGCTCCTGCTCCGGTAGACGCTAAAAATTTGTTGGAGGCGCCAGGAAATTTTTCTGAAAAAAAATTTTATTAACCAAATTATTGTTGAAATTCGATAACAATTGTGAGAATTCAACAACTATTGTGAGAAAGGTCAATTTCCTTTGCCAAAAGTATCGTTATCCCTTGGATGTGTCCCAAGATTATTAATTTCGGGAGATGTCACTAAATTCCGTTTTGGCTTGAGTGCTCAATTTGGCGATGGATCCCGAAATTGGTCATCCAGGGACACTTTTATGGAATTACGATACTCTTTCCAGAGGAAATACACCTTTCCACAGTAATTCTTACCGAATTTCAACAATAATTTGGTTTTTGACATTTTTTTCTAGAAAAGTTCTTAGCGCCTCCTACGAATTTTTAGCGTCTACCGATGCAGAAGCATCATGTTTGGCATCGTTCAAAGTACTCTCAAATGAAATCTCAAAGGGATACGAATTTATCTTTTTGACCAAGTTCATTTTTCCATTTTCCATCAAATTGTCGCTTTTTGGGACTCTATGCAAATATTTAAGCACCATAGGATTATATTCTGATAAGATACGTTGTGCTTAATTTTCCTCACCAAGCTTCGTCCCAAAAGACCCATTAGGAACAAAGTTGTGGAGCTTCTACCAATTTCCGAATGCGAATTTCAATTTCCGGCTCCAAAGTGGAAATTCGCATATCTCGGATGCAAAATCGATCCGGGCTAAACAAAAAAACACGTGGCACCTCATTTCAACTCTAGAATCATGCATATTCCAACCTTTAGGAACTTGAGGAAACTCGGAACACGGAAAATCCCACTTTCAACGCAATCACCCACACACAGAAATAATAAGAATGAGTTCTTAGAGCACAAGACAGATATTCAGTTTTTCTCTGAGTAACCGTGATATACTACGTTGAAATATGCACTAGGAGAATCAATTTGTTCATTCTTCACTCTTTCGTTCTAGGCAGACTCTAATAGCTGCATAGCCTCGACTCCTTGGAGAGGTCTTTCAAATGAACTTGTTTTCTTCGATCACATTCGAAGTATATGTATTTCAGCAATGAAAAACATGCTTTTCCCGTTACAAGATGGACTAAAAGCATAATATGAAGCGCAAACTAAAGGTTTGAACAATTATCAGGATAAGAGCTGAAAAGAGAATCTGGATTGTGACTTTTTTCGTGAAACACTTTCACATGGAGCTACTTATATTGAACTCGCCCGTGATCCAACCATGGAAGGATTTGTCTAGGTCTCGTGCACATCAGATTTCCATCGACACATAATTTCGTTTCCAGAACTCGATATATCACGTGCTCAAAGTTACCTGCCATTCGTGTATCCCAAAATCCGAAAACTACGCACATTTGCGACTCGACGATGAATGGAGGTCCAACCTAGCGGAACACGGATCCCGATGAAACTCTGGGAATCATCTTTTTTTTTGGTGAGAAATGTAGGTATCTCCAAGGGTTCAATTCCATAGGTTTCCTATTTCGAGATATAGCTGATGTAGCAATTAGCATTGTTAGTATATCTATACATACGACTTTTCGACATGAGCCCATATTGGCAATGCTAATCTCTTTAGCTATATCTCGAGATAGGAGGCCCATGGGATTGAACCCTTGGAGATACCTTCATTTTTCACCAAAACAAGATGATTCTCAAAGTTTCATCGAGGTCCATGTTTCGCAAGGTTGGACCTTTACTTGTCAGTCTAATTTGATGTTTGAATTCCAATTCATGCAGATGGGCTTCCAATATATTGAATATGGTAATGATGCAACTCATACCTCTCAAAATTAGAATATTTTCGCTCTGGAACTAGATACCACGGGTCATTTTCAAGCGATCGTCACTATTTACGAAATGAGTTAAGATACTTTGAATAATAGCGAAATTTGTGAGATTTAGAGATCCAAGGCCGGAGTCTAACGACTAATAGATTTTCTTTTTCATTTTTATAAAATTCCACTAGACAGGCCAATTTTGACATGCATTTCATTGATGCTTATGAAATTTCATGTGATTCGTTGGAGTGAAACCCGAGATATTTACACGACGGATACCGGTCGGTTTTCCTAGACTATTCAACATAACTGCCTACTTCGGCCTCATGTTAAGAGGATGTGGCTGTGATCGCGGTCGGCAAGGTAGGGTGCGCACCGAGTTACCCTTCAGGTAATTCCACCGGTAGGTGGCGCTACCAGAGATCCGGCTGTAAGTTGGCAACACTGAAAGCGTAGCATAGGGCGCGTAAACAGACGATTAGGTTTGATAGCTTCAGACAGCCTCCATCGTCCCGTGAAGGGTGGAAGGGACTTCCACCCGCAAACGGATCTTACTCCATGAATCATTGGAGAAGATCAGGATATTCATATTGCATTCTTCAATGAGAATGACACATCTTCGGAGATCCACCAGAAAACGATTAGAAAATTCGTATCCAAAAACATGAATACTGCTGCAAAAATTTCAAACCAATTTCATATTTTTAGACGCCAAAACGACTCAAAGTCAGCATCATGTTCACTAAAATGTAAGATTATTGATTTCATAAAATCATTCGAGCAGATCTAATAATGATGTCCAAAAAGATGCTCCAAGAGATGCAAAATTACCAAGGAATTGATATTTAATATCTGGTTTCATGCTCACTAACATGATGTGCTCCATTGATTTCAGAAAATCATCTTCTTTCAAAAACCTGATCATGCTCAAGAACATGATATCTTCTACTCCACATGGGCACACCTGATCAAGCCTGAAAACATAGTCCGAGGGGGGATTGATATTTGCTCAATATCTGGTTTCAAGCTCACTAACATGATATGCTCCATTGATTTCAGAAAATCATCTTCTTTCGCAGACTTGATCATGCTCACAAACATGATATCTTCTACTCCGCATGGGCAGATCTGATCAAGCCTGAAAACATAGTCGAAGGGGGGCAACAACTCCAAGATATTGTTTCATTCACTTGATACCTGGATTCATGTTCATAGACATGATATGCTCCATTGATTTCAGAAAATCATCTTCTTTCGCAGACCTGATCATGCTCACAAACATGATATCTTCTACTCCGCATGGGCAGACCTAATCAAGCCTAAAAACATAATCCAAGGGGGGCAACAACTCCAAGATATTGTTTCATTCACTCGATATCTGGATTCATGTTCATAAACATGATCTGCTCCATTGATTTCAGAAAATCATCTTCTTTCGCAGACCTGATCATGCTCAAAAACATGATATCTCCTACTCCACATGGGCAGACCCGATCAAGCCTAAAAACATAATCCAAGGGGGGCAACAACTCCAAGATATTGTTTCATTCACTCACGAGGGGAGCACCAACCTTGTGGGTCCTGAATCTCGAAACCCTCTTGGGACGTACCCAAGAGGATTTCGTCCAATGGGGCTCCTATCCAGAGATACAACCATGGAGGTTAGATTGACAGTATATCTATATATGTGTCATTTTAACATTGGCCTATATGGACAATGCTAATTTCCATAGCTGTATCTCGGGATAGGAGGCCCATTGGACGTAACCCTTCTGGGCACCTTCATTTCTCACCAAAACAAGGAGATTCCTAAAGTTTCGTCAAGATCCAGGACCCACAAGGTTGGTGTTCCCCTTGTCAGTATCTGGATTCATGTTCATAAACATGATACGCTCCATTTCCTCTCGCAGACCTGATCATGCTCAGAAACATGATATCTTCTACTCCCCTTGAGTCAATGGGTCTTGAAAATCTAGAACAAATTCCAGATACCCTCTATTTAAGTTTAGCAAAGCCACAGGGTTTTGCTCTAGGCACTTTTTTCAAATTTCCGTCTAAATCGTTATTTCGCTACGGAAATGACAGGTACGCAAATGACATTGCGTGTTTGATCGGTGAATACGGATCGGGGAGTTGTTTTTCAGCAATAAAAACATGCTTTTCCCGTTACAAGATGGACTCAAAGCATAATGTAAAGCGCAAACTAAAGGTTTGAACAATCACCAGGATAAGTGTTGAAAAGGAGAATCTGGATTGTGACTTTTTCCGTGAAACACATCCCATGGAACTATCGTAAACCGGGGTGAATGTGTCCGCTTTCGCCAAAAAGATGAAAATGGATTCTAAAGTACTTTCTTTGCTGTTTAATGAAGTTTGAAAACTAATGTCCCCAAAAAACAGGTTTTTTTTGTGGCTAGTAGAGAATTTTGACGCGTTAGCTAGAAATAAACCACGTGATCGTGTTTAGACGATAATTTTGTGTTGGGAACTTATGGTGAGGTACCCCGTGCAAGGGAAAATTTTTTTTCCTCGTGATCTCAACACAGCGAGTATTATGCAAAAACAGGTTTTTATGAAGAAACAGCTCTGAAATCAATCCAGTGCCTCAACGGCTAACGGACAATTTTTTTCTGAAAAGTATGTGATAGAAAAAAGAAAATGCGACCTTGAACGTTCAAATTGATCTATTCTAGCCCGTATTGTGATTTTTCGAAGATTTATTGCAAATTTTGATTTTTTTTTCCAAATACCAGGTGGACTGATTAGATCATATGACCACAAGGTTGCCTTGTATCGTTTTGAAACCGCTGGGATCATATTTAGCGGGTCAAAATACGTAGGATAACGTATCTTGATATGCATTCAAAATCTTGAATTCACGAGCTATGCGCTTGAAACGCAGGCAAGGCACCCTGTTTTTTGCAGTTTTTGAAAAACCGTGGGGTCAAAGTCAAAATCTGACAACGGGATCTTGTAGTTGAGCTCAAGACTCAAATTTTTACTACCCATACATTATCTTTTGGCATGAATAAGACCAAGAAAATCACAGTGGAAGTTCAAAAGTGTACCACATTCACCCCGGTTTACGGTACTCATATTGAACTCGCCCGTGGTCTAACCGTGGAAGTATTTGAGAAAGTCTGGGTCTCGTGCAAATCAGATTCCCATCGACACATTTCGTTTCGAGAATTCGATACATTACGTGCTAAAAGTTACCTGCCATTTAGGTATCCGAAAACCACGCACATTTGCGACTTGACGATGAATGGTTAATTTACTCATGTGGTATGATTCTCTCAGTCTAATTTGATGTTTGAATTCTAATACATGTAGATAGGGTTCCAATACATTGAATATGGTAATGATGCAACTCATACCTCTCAAAATTAGAATATTTTTGCTCTGGATCGGGATACCACGGGTCATTTTCAAGCACTCGTCGCTATTTACGAAATGAGCTAAGATACTTTGAATAATAGCGAAATTTGTGAGATTTAGAGGTCCAAGGCCGGAGTCGAACGAGTAATAGATTTTCTTTCTCATTTTTATAGAATTTCACTAGACAGCCCAATTTTGACATGCATTTCATTGATGCTTATCAAATTTCATGTGATTTGTTGGAGTGAAATTCGAGATATTCACAAGACGGACCCCGGTCGGTTTTCCTATAGACAATCCAAAATAACTGCCTACTTCGGCCTCACGTTGAATAGATCAGATGACTCTCAGAGGCTAAAATCAGGCTAACTAGGAGAATGTCTCAGATCCGGGCGAGGATCCGGGTCACAGATTTGTTCAAACTTTCGAGAATAGTCTCTTTTTGGTACTAAAAGAAGATAGGCAGGACTATAGACCTTCACGTTCAAGTGTTCTTGAGCTATAGCCGAGAACCTACGCATTACAGTATAACTCTATACGTATAAGATCGGTGTGCGTTATTTCTCAACTTTCGATTTTGCATGATATCATCGTTGATTCCCGATCTGTGATATCAAAACAACGAGGAAGATTCTTGTCGCGCCCTGTACGGCGCACTTTATTTTACCACCCGTACATTATTTTTAACATTGAAAATCCTATACTGAAAATTTCGCCTTGCCAACCCTTTGTGTCTCCGAGATCGCTGTGATTTTTCACAACTCCTTTCAGAGATGGAAAAGTATCAGAATACATATATTATTTCCACGTGAAATTCTACGAAGGACACGATGGAACTGTCAATTTTGAGTTTCAAATTCGAGAATGATGTTTGTGCGGCATAGCAGGATTTGTCAAACCAGGCGCGGCAAAAGTTCCTTCCCATTTTTCATATCAAATATCGAAAACCAACTATGGCACCGTGGAAGATTCGAAAGTTGAGAAATAACGCACAGTGTGCTACAGGCAACCCTTGCTATTCGCGGTCCTGGTATTCGCGGAATTCGCTTATTCGCGGTTCGGATCTGGATTTTCGAGATAACTGCACTGTAAAAACTCCCCCAGTGTACTTTTACAGTGCTGGGCATTGGAAACCTTACGACCAGAGCTGAGCATGGTAGAAATACTGTGCTGAGAAGGTGACTCTTACCGGACCGGCGTGGATTTTTACCAGTTCGGAAACTGCAAAATCACAGGTCGACCGCTAAATCACAGGCGCCGTGAATTCTGCCCTTTCTAAAACTGGTCGTATCGTTTCCAGTGCCCAGCACTACGAATTGATGGGCACCCGAGATTTGACAGTTCTCAGAACGTTATGTTGTACGGGCTTGCCTGATGGGAATTCACAGACGCGCTCATGAATTCACACCGGCGTTTTTGAAGTGTGAGATTATGAAACGTGAATTTTCGATGGGTTTCATTTATATGTGACATTCAAAAACAACTTGTGATTAACTGTGCATCATTCTGAGGGTGTTGGTATTGCTACCGTTTTCCAAGAATGATCGATTGGTTATGTGACAGATTCATCATAGTGTACTTGTGTAATATTTGAATTCTAGTCATGGCACCGTACGTAGAAAGAATGCATACTCGTCAATTAGGAAACATAATAATACACTCTGAGCCCCACGGAAGAATTGGAAATGTTGAATCTGCTTGTCACCACAGGAAAAATGGCCGAAGTCCTCAGAACTTTCAATTGCAACTCACCAGAGATTGTGTGTTCGTCAATCTCGCCAGTCAGAAGTGAGAGCTCTTCATCCGCACCTTTGTCACGGATTTCTCGATAGATTCTGGAGTGAATCACAGTCATTTTCCTATCATATCAG
Source organism: Eretmocerus hayati (assembly GCA_029851415.1). Classification (NCBI taxonomy): domain Eukaryota; kingdom Metazoa; phylum Arthropoda; class Insecta; order Hymenoptera; family Aphelinidae; genus Eretmocerus; species Eretmocerus hayati. The sequence goes on from CM056744.1 coordinate 114,246,595, forward strand.
ACTGTTGATCCGCATCTTTCATTGCAGTCAACTTACTAGTCCTTTCACATGAATCTGTCATTCGAAGATGATATGTGGATTTCTTAGTAACTCCATTTTCTTATATTTGTCATCACTTTCCTCCCCATCACTTACAAACTCACCATCTGGACTCTTCTTCCATATATATTAGGGTGACACTTATTTTCCGACTTTTCTGGATCCTTCGCGCACGTGTGGATATTCCAATTCCAAGATAAAACCAGATCAATAAAATTTTTTCCTGATTTTCAGAAGTAGCCTGTATAGTGCCCATTTTGACGGACATTTTCGACTATTTGCAGTTTTGAGACGTTTTTCGACAAAATTCGTCAGATTTACTTGGCAAGCACTGGCAATCCAAGTAGAATGAAGCAAACCGAGCTGAATAATGTTGTTACGAACGTCAAGAGCGCCCCAAAAGGAAGTATTATGTGAGACCAGGAAGCAAGATCTGGCATCGTCGAGCGAGAAAGAGAGGAACGCGTCGCGCGAAGATATGCGTCATCTAAACAAAAGACCAAGGCACGCGGTTAGCTGTACCAACTCACTCGAGTTTTTACGGGGCTCGAATCAGTGCGATTTATGGCTCGTCGTGTCAAGTTCGTTTTCGTTATTCAAGAATATACGCCGACCCGTGTTTAAACATGCGAGCCGTTTCTGTCGAGGTTCTCGCAATGAGCCGATTAGAGCTAGCGGGGCATGCTGATTGTGAATTAATACGAGATGGTATGAAAGGAAGGTCGCTCAATCGTTCATATTACGATAACAGATTGATCTGAGGAAGTGGTGCGGGATGAGTTGCACGCGGTTACCAGGGAATCGTTGTCACCGGGCCGTGGTATCGAATGATTCTTACTGAGTACCAACGTAAGAGTGTGTATGGCATCGTGTCGCAAGTTTGAATATGATCATAGCAAAATTCTGTAATTATAATTAAGTTAGAAAATTAAGCCTATTTGTGTCATGTGGACAGAACATTCATTGCAGCAGCAACCCATGGTTTTGAGGAAGAATTGTCTTGTAAAGGAGTCAGTGATAAGCTTAAGATGTTGAATGCTGATGAAACCAAGCAAGTAGATCATGATTATCGATTCGATGTGATAGTAACGTCAGTATAAAATCATAACCGAGATTCGATTCGCAAAGTGTGACGAACCAACTAACCCCACTCAGCCGAGTCGAAAATCTAAGCCCAAGCATCTAGCCATCGACGATCTCGTGCGTACGGAAGAACTGCGAGCGTAAGCTGAGGCGATTTTTCCGAGCAAGGTATTGTCGATTTCAGGCCATGCATTTTTGCTGCGAAAACGTCTAAGACGCCTTGCGTTGCTCTAGCGCTTTCTGACAAAGATCCCATGGCTTGTCCGTTCCGAAGCATAGCCTAGCGAGTGGGAGTAAGCACTTGCGAATCGTGTCACAAAGCATACGTCAGATCAAGCCTCCCTGCGTATGAGCGTTTTAAGTCTTATCGCTGACCCCTCCCTAACGAAGCTCGGCAGAGGGGCACCATCAACCCGAGGTTTTAAAAGACGAGGGCGGAGGCGGACGCGCACTTCTTTCGCCTCCGACTTCACGGTGGGTTGATCTAATATTTGCTGCTAAGTCCAATTATATGTAACTCCAATTGTATTGAATACCTTTGAATTTCTCGAGTCACATTATATTCACATTCAGATCCAAATTCGATCTTATTCTTCATTTCTCAACTCCACCCAGCCTGACCCTCATTGAGTCCGCTACAAATATTGATGAAGATGATCTTGGGAAACTTTCAACGCAGGGACCGTTCAGTCTCAGTTGAACTCAAGGGTCACAACGGGGTGAGAACGGCGGAAATACAGTCCTAAAATCACTTTTTATCGCAGTTTTCGAGTTTTCCTGCGCATGCGTGATTTTCTACGGTTTTGATAATATTTTCAATCGATAGCCCGTGGGATTTCCTGCAAAATGACCACTTTTGAAAGTCAATTCGATGCAATGGGACCGGATTAGTGAATCATTTTGGATAAGGTGAAGTCTAAGATGGAAATCCGTGCAAATTGGTCGAGATCACCTGCGATGCTGTTTATCTTGTTCAGCGTCTTTTGCTGGTTCTCCTACACCAAATTGACTCCACCAAGAAGTCATTTTGAAGGACATTGACCGAGCTATCGAAGTGAGTGAGCTACGGTGTGCTAATTTGATGGTGAGTTATCAAAAATTGAACATTTGATAGTTTCAAATCGAATAAAAAAGTGTTTTCAACTGTTCTGCGCAACTATATTGTTACTTACCAGCCACTCAACACGGCGTAATCTACTAATTCCGATAGCTCAGACAATTCCCTTCAAGATGACCCCTTGGCGAAGTCGATTCGACGCAGGGAAACCAGGGAAACACGCTGGACAAAATCGAAAGCATCGTAGGCGATCTCGACCAATTTGCACGGATTTCCATCTTGGACTTCACTTCATCCAAAATGATTTACTACTCCGGTCCCATTGCATCGGACTGACTTTCAGCAGAGGTCATTTTGAAGGAAATCGCACGGGGTATCGATTGAAAATATCATCAAAACCGTAGAAAATCACGCATGCGCAGGAGAACTCGAAAACTGCGATAAAAAGTGATTTTAGGACTGTATTTCTGCCGTTCTCGCTGCATTCTGACCCTTGAATTCAACTGCATCTAACCGCTCCGTGCGTTGAAAGTTCCCCAAAACCATTCCAATCAATATTATTCAGCTGGGTTTGCTTCATTCTACTTGGATTGCCAGTACTTGCCAAGTAAAGCTGACGAATTTTGTCGAAAAACGTCCCAAAACTGCAAAAAAATCGAAAATGTATGCCAAAATGGGCACCATATAGGCAACCTCTAAAAATCTGAGAAAAATCTCATCGATCTAGTTTTATCTTGAAATTGGAATATCCGCACGTGCGCGAAGGATCCAGAAAAATCGTGAAATAAGTGTCACCCTAATATATATATATATACATATTACGGCCACATTTTCATCAGAATTCCGATCAATTAAAATTTTCAGATTCACGCCCATTGTCTGAAAATAAGCCATTCACCTGCTGTTGGATCAAATAACAAGCCATCAGGTTGCCAGAAAACATCCAGAAAATTGTGTCTCGTAATTGAAAGAAGAAAATGAGTATATCATAGAATGCAGTGACTCTCGAATCACCACAACACGGGTACCATGCAGTCTGATGTCAAGTGATGTATTTCATTGTCCAAAAATACGCTATTCACCTGCTGTTGGATCAAATAACAAGCCATCAGGTTGCCAGAAAACATCCAGAAAATTGTGACTCGTAATTGAAAGAAGAAATTTAGTATATCATAGAATGCAATGACTCTCGAATCACCACAACACGGGTACCATGCAGTTTGATGTCGAGTGATGTATCCCGTTAACCCACATGGGTGGCGGATACCCAAGATCTACTTCAAAGTAAATTTGTGGAAAAACTTTGATATCATCGACTATGCAAATGTGAGATGAGATATACAATTGATTTCAAGTGGCACTATTTTTTAGTTCTATCATTCCGACCGTGATGGTTACCGACCAGTGTTTCGAGGAAGGGTTTTAAATGACGAATATCCCAAATATGTATCTGAATGAATTTTATATAATGGAATGTTCTGGGTAAAATGGGTTTGTAAGAAACTAAGCACATACAACCAATGAATCACTCTGTTCACCTGTATTGATGAGAGCCAAACTTTATTTTTAGTCTCTAATAATACAAGATCGTTCAAAAAATCACGATGATCTAAAGAATAACGTAAATTGCGCATCCTCACAAGTATAAATCTATAATTTGTACTCACTCTATCATTCTTCTCATATTCATATGTTATATAAACAACTGGAGCATAATGAGGTCCACGCACTTTGGTGGATGGAATGTCTCGATAAAAATTCATGAAATTTCTGGGAATTTATTTGGTTCCTCACCATCTCCCAAAATTGACAAAACTTTGAATTATCTCTATACAAGAGCTGAAGGACCTCAAAAACTAACGATATTCTTTTGATGAATATATATAGAAAATATATTATTCCGTCAACAACTAGTTTAGCATGAAGTATCTTGTGCTATTTGATTGATTACAGCGGCTATTTTTTCATCTTCCAACATAGTTACATGATCTCCATCGGCGTACAAGATACTTATCTGGCCCTCTGTCACCTGAAAGATTAATGAATTCATGTAAGATGAGTCTGATCTCAACGCTCTTATTCTAGTATCACAAAAATGAAAGATACACATCAAATTTATAACCATCGATGAGCTCGCACGAATTTTGACACTTGATCCATGTCACCTAACAGTCGGAACAAGTTGAATGTGGCTATTTCAAACATTTGAAAATAGGAACAAGCAAGAGCGTTCCATCTCGATTTCAATCGTTCATATTGAAGTCCTTTTCAGAAGTACGAAAAAATTATGTTGAGTGTAAATTGATTACAATAAGTCTATCCTTAAGAAATCATATGTCGGATTCTATAACTGTATCAGTCACTCTATTTTAGTGAAACAGTTCTGATTGAATCATCTACATTGGAGGAGAAATCTGTCAAAATGTGGAACCTTACATTTCCGAGCATGAATGAAATAGATAGTGGAACTGAGCCCGCTTCTATTCAAATAAGCAATCGGTCTCATTCGATTCAATCACGACACAAGTGGCATCAAAAGATTCATTTGTGGAGGAAGCCTGCGATGGTCCACACGCGATTGAGTTCTATGTACAAATCGAAGACTGAGCTGTTCACACGATTGCCTTTGTAATGCCATGATGATTGAGAACAATCGAATATAATATTTAATAAACCTGTCATCTTACCTGGGAAAGACCGTAGTCTTCATTGTCAAACTGAATACTTGGAATGGTTGGTTTGATCAAGGTGATTGGTCCCCGTAGTTTTGATGAAGAATCAAATTCATATTCCATCACAGCTTTGAACCTATTGTACATTGCTTCGATGCAATTTTTTCCAGTATCTATCGGAACACTCATCTTGATGTCAGAGTGGAGATTTAAGTAGGTTTGGAGCTTATCTTCCCATTCACTGATGTCCTTTAGGGATTCTTCGAGCTGTAAGATAGGTATGGATGATATTTTTATTCAATGTAACGTTGAGCAAAAGATTGGAAAAAAGCAAGGATATTGCTTCACGTTGAGTTTTACCTGTGAAAGATTTTCCAACGGCGATAAGCTAATCAGAGAGGATGAGAATTGATTTTGAAGATCATCATTCGGGAGATTCTGATTATTCGTGGCAACCAGACGTTTTGAGTACAGGGGAGCTCCATCGATCAAGATTAATTTTCCCTGTAAGCCCATTTGCTCAAAAAATCTTGCTATTTCTATCGCAAGTAATGAACCAAAATCATATCCAATCAGTACAAATCCTTTCTTGTCTACAATCTCGTGATGCATGTCCTAAAATAAATTGTTAGACACTTTTACATTTATTGTTTGGGTCATAAATTCTGCCTATCCAGTAGTTTTGGGTCTGTTCGGAACTAGAAGCATTTGAACAATTCAATTATAATGTCATCTCAGTGTCTGATGAGATTAAAATAGTAGACAAATTTTGTATCATTAAAATTTTCACTCAAGTGGTAATTGGAACTCTACGGCCGTGCTGCACGGCTACCGCATGCTCTTAGGGTGATGACAGACAAAGCATTACGCCATGATTTTGCGCCACGCCACGACGCGCTATCGCTCGCCACGACCCAAAAATTTATTCCAGCGGACCCAACCATCGATGGATTTGATTTATTCCCGTAATCAACGACTGATACTGTAACAATAAATCGAATCCATCGATGTTCGGGTTCGCTGGAATAATTTTTGGAGCTGTGGCGTGCGATAGCGCGTCGTGGCGTGGCGCAAAATTGTGGCGTAGCGGTTTATCTGTCATCACCCTTAATGAAAAGTAGTCACGCGTGCGACGGGATATGTAATACGATCACTGATGGCTGACTGATTGATTTATGGATGGTTTGTTAGCGTATTATAAACACGGCTGATTCGAATGTCCTTTACACTGCGGATAATGTGATATGGGGAGGGGGGGGGGGTTTATTCACCCTTGTAAAATTAAGATCAATCTGCTGAGGATAAGATATACACAGCGCATCCACACGTCAGGGTTAAATATCACAACTCTGAATATCAGAAATTTGTATTTACCTTCGAGAATCTAGCTGCCATATCCTGAATATTCCTGTCACTCTTGTTCAATCCTAGTTGAAGGCATGTAGCAGCAGTTTTGAGACTCTCCTTTAGAACATTAAAATCAGAACTGAGCCCCGAAACTCCAGGGATCAACACAATTTCCCTTCCTTCAAGTTGATTCAATCTCAGAAGTGCAGGTGTGCTGTCAAATTCTTCGCTCTTGCATAATTCTGCTCCAAATAGTAGATCTTTCAAATATGAAAAAACAGGATTTATTGATTTTTTTGGTAACGCTGATTCAATTTTTATCTCTGTTTGTGTTGCGTTAGTCCCACTCATCTTCTGTAGATCTTTGATAGTCAAAGTACGAAGATCTTGAATATTCAGGAAAATTCCGTGTGACATTTCAACAGCCTGTTTGAGTTCTACAGCCACCATTGAATCCATGCCCATTTCTGCTAACGGAGTAGAAATACTCACACCCGTTAGATCTTTGAGACCTGTGAAAATTGTATGTTGCACTTTGAAATGAGAAAATGGATAATCATGGCCTGAAGGAGATCGGATGTATACGGATTCATTATGATCCTTGAAATGAGTTGCCAAATTTGAGTTCTCAGGTTCTACACACAAATTAAAGAGTAGAACGAAGAAATTTTTTCAGGAATCTACAAATTTCTTGAGACTTTGTGAGGTACTTGGGGGATAAAAATTTTCTGAGGTATGAAATTCCTCGAAAAATTAATCTTTCATAAGTATTTCATTCGACTTGTTCTTGGATTAAAGCCAGGCCGTAGTCAGCCGCCATATTGAATACTAGTGCTGAATCCGTTCGGAAGATAAGTCGAATTTCAGCCGACCAAATGAATTGGGATTGGACAGGCACCTACAGAATGCGTGTCTAAAGGGGGGTACGAAGCCAAATATGTCAATTTCATTCGAATGAAAGTATCCAGGCGATGTTTACTCGAGGCGTCGTCGTAGGTTGCTGCTCGTTAGCAGACGACAGTTGTCTACACCTCGTTTGGATACTTTTTTGTAGGAAATTGACAGATTTGGCTCCGTAGCACCTTTTAGATACGCATTCTATAGGTCCATGTCAAATCACAAGTTATTTGGTACACTAAAAATCTCGGTAAAAATCGATTTAACCTCCAAACGGATTTGGAGCTTTTGGCGGAGTACGGCCTCACTTTGCTCACAAATACCAGCAGCGCGAACTTACCCAAAATACTCATAACGGTTTCCATGACGGTGGCCTTTGTTGATTGTTTCGATTTTTTCAAGGTGGGCATTACGCACGATACAACAGCTTTCTTCTGATTCATAAACTTGTCTAGATCCTCTAACATGGACAGTAAACTTTGCGTAGTGTAGCCAAACTCCCTGATGTTGTGTTGCGATTTTTTCTTCAAGTTCGATTCATATAACTTTGAAAAGATTCCAACATCGCCAATCGGACCCCACTGTATGGCTAAACCTGGTAGACCTTCCAATACTCTCCTCTCGCAGATTCTCTCCATTGCCTTTATCAATGTAATTTATTCATTATTATCTTTTGAATACAATCATTCCACTTGAAAGTCTACACTGTTAGAAATTGCTTGAAATTTCAAGTACTCTCCGAAAAAAACTTCCAGTACCTTACTTGAAATTTCAAGCAAAGTGCTTGAAGATTGTTTCAAACATGTGCTTTTTGAGGAAAACTTCAAGTACTTTGCTTGAAATTTCAAGCAAATACTTGAAGTTTTTTTCAAAGGGTACCTGAAATTTCAAGGAATTTCCAATAGTGTACGTATTTAACAAGTTAATCTATGGAGATCTAACTGGCTAGAATCGTTTGAGAATCCACGAAGCGCTTGGTGATGTGCTACTTTGAGTTTTTGTGATTTTTAATGGATAACATCATTTCTTGTTCACTTTACACATAACTTTATGATTTTACAAAGTTTCAAGAAGATGGGACGATGATTAGAAATTTATCGCACTGGTTACTATAGCCCAAGTCGACAGCAATTTTGGCCTTTTGATGGTCTAAATATACAACCACTGCAGAAACTAGTTCGCAGTGAGCTGTAGATCATCGATTTGATTCTTGCTCAATGTATGTTAACGAAAAAATTGATCTCTCCCATAATCAAAGAATGACGTACTAAACTATCTATACTGCCGTGGTACGGGAGAACCCGCGTATCTCCATTTCGGTTGATTTGAGATAATTGACCTTGAACATGTTTGATTATAACTTTACCAATTTTGATAATCTGGGTCGAGTGAATTTACAATTCTTACTTTTTCTACCTTCTATCTATTTTTCGAATGAAAAGTCAAGTTCATAAGCCAATTCCCCACGAAAATGCATGGATCTCTAACGTTTGAGGCATCGATGATGATACGGAGGAACCTACTTATCGACAACGTTTTCACCTGACTGCACTGTCTGGGCCCTGCGCCGAGCGGAAATGGTACGCAAGACCCATGCAGCTCCAGGCACTTGATAAATTTCGATCAATTATGTTCTCTCCGAGTATATCACATACACTAAAGAGTCATTTTGGTTGATTATTATCACATCCAACAACAAAATTTTGGGTCTGAAATGTTTACCTCAAGAGAACATGATTTTCTTGTGTATTTTCTGCCGTACGGACCGATCAGGCCTTAGTTCTACGCCTACACGTCAGGATTTTTTCATATCGCAAGAGACTGATTCTCCTCAGAACAGCGATTTTGACCTTTTTTCGTCAATTTTGTAAGTTAATGACTCTGGTGGAAGCTCATTGTAGTTTACTAGAAGCATAAAAAAAAGAAGAAAAAACGACCATCAAGGCAGCGGTTTTACAGAGCTTGGATGCGCTCAAAACGAGTGACAAGTGAAGTTTTCGAGTTGCTATCAGAACAATTTACCATATCTCGCATTAAATACCAGAGGCTCACAAAATCGACCAGTGACATTTTTTTTGAGCTCATAAAGGTGCAGCTTCTTCGTATCCATATGTACACAGGAGGAAAAATATTTGCAATAGCCCAAAAACAGCTAAGCTCAGGTATCATACCAAAAAATGTTTTGAACACCTTCTGAGGTGAGCCAAAGCTCTCTAAAAGTAAGTCAAACCTTGATTCCTTAGTCTCCGCAAGTCCCTGAAACGGTGTTATCATGTTACCATGATATACTATCTGAAGTCCCGAATAGTTATACTTTAGTGATGCCAAATAACCCTCGATATATCATCAGGATGCAATCCATCATGTTAATATTCTTTCCCTGAACAAGAGTTGTAAGAGTCTCAATATTCCGCTCATCGAGTGTGTGATGGCAGCTGATACTGAATAGAATGTCATCTAATACCCCACACGTTCACTACTGTCAACTTTCGAACGCATCGAATATTCAATTCAAAACGATGGAGTGGCGTGGCCCGGAAAATTTTGACCCGATGGTGCTTACGATATCCGCGTGAGCTCACTCGAAAATGGTACGCCTAGGGCTGGAATTTATAGTCGTCCCCTAAATCGCGCCCCTAAATCGACACCTACTTTCTGGGTTCAGAATTTTCCATGCGGTGGCGCATCTCCATGCATTCGCATTTTCGGCGGCGGAAACCATTCGGCTGCAGCTCATCGATGAGGCAACATCTGGCATTTTAGCAGTGTCTGGCAGTCTTTGATTAATCGAATGAGGCAGATGCGCCACCGCATGGAAAATTCTAAACCCAGAAAGTAGGTGTCGATTTAGGGGCGAAATTTAGGGGACGACTATAAATTCCAGCCTAACTCACGTAGATCTGTCTGTAGGCTTTTACGTGTCACAGCGGTCTCATGCTGCATTGTTATAGAATGGCTCGTGACACAAAAAAAATCTCGTGAGTGCCAAAATAACGTGCCTCCTACTCAAGGCATCGAGAGCTACGGTGCGGGATTTTTTTACATAATTATCATGAACACTCTCTCACATCCAGTTTTTCAGATGATCCGTGACTGCCATCATTTGAACAATCTTGAAGATTCTTGAGTTTGGTCTGGATAATGAAACGCAAAGTTTCTGGCGCGTCGGAAAAAATGATGTTACGTAGATTCTCCCGTACCACAGTAGAATGAATCCTATCATATTTTGTGAGGTCTTTCTGAAAGGAATTCTAGCCAGATTTCATATCACATTTGGAAACTTACAGAATTGGCCATTCCGTAGTTGGATAAGCCCAAATAGCCTCTGCCACTGACGGTAGATGAAAATGCCACAAAATGCCTCAAAGATGGACACATTATCCTTGATAAAGTATCGAGATTTTTTGTGGCTCGAACTTTGGCTGCGAAAGCACTTTCAAAATATTGTGGAGTCTGGTTCTCCCAAATCGAGTCTTTCATCACAACTGCCAGGTTGAAAATTCCATCAATTGGTGCTAATTGCATTGCTGATTCGAGAATGAACCTGCAATCCTCATAAATCGATGCATCTTTTCCAGTAATTATCAAAACCTGAGCACCGTGTTCCTGCCATCTTTTCAATTTTAAATGTTCATATCCGCTCTTGGAGCCCGTTCGAGAAGAAAGAACTAGAAACTTAGCTCCACGTGAAATGAGCCAATCCACTGAAAAAAGTGTGAGAATTCATAATTTTTCCGAAATCTTATTGATTGAGATTACCATACCTAGTTCGAGTCCGACTCCTCCAAGCCCACCAAGAATCACATAACTTCGTTCATGTGAACAATAATACCGTGGAACAGCTGCGACCGGAGCCTCGAGTATTTCCTCATGATCTTGCACCTTTAAAATGACTTTACCAATGTGTTTACCATTGGCTACATATCTGAGTGCTGTTTCCATGTCATCTTTCGCGAACACTGTTCTGAAATGTGTAAATGAGGATATGAGATACAAGTTATCCCCTGATTTTGCAAAAGTTTTGGTTGGCAGGAATTAATTAGATTAGGAAATAAAGTAGAGTCCATATGAGATCGAAATTTCATTCTATTTGCGAAGAGTGTGTGGAATCTTCCTCTTTTGAAATTCATTAGGATAATTTATCGATCAATCAGACGTGAGAAAATCGTTTCTGCGGTAAGACTGATGTCTAGGATTCGATCCAAGGATTTATCTTCACAAGATGAGACGCCATAGATGATTTTGCGAAAGATGTACAGATATCAAGTGAAATTGATGGATTACTCATCACAAACGTATTTCCAAACAAAACCTCGCGCATATCGTGAGTATGAAGAGGAATAATTCGTATATATTGGTGAATTTTCGGAATCATGATGGGTCTCGAAACTCAATTTGAACAATTAAAAGTATCCTCTGTTATCTTTTGAATATCTTTCACATTCTTGCGAGTGTCTATGCGAGTTACAGTTAGACAGTTCGGTTAGAAGATTCTTTCGTTTTGTGTTCATGTGGTTGTTGAATTTTATAGTGAAGTCTCGGCAGATTCGATATAAGAACCCTGCACCAGATATCTGGATATTTTGTTCACTCATACTCTTGATCTGCCTTCTATTCTCAGATTCATGCACTCTGTGCTGGAGAAATTAAAAAACCAGCATCTGTGCTTTCTCAGTCATTATACTCAAAATTGAGCGCCTGACTCATAGTCTGATTATGCTTTTATGTAGTGAAAAAATGTATCAAGGATGCCAATACAAATCTGTGTGAAAGAGGTTAAAAGAAGTGCAAAAAATCGAAATTTCGACTCAGGTCCAATTCGATATTTTTCTTACCTTACAAGAGGCTTCACAGCTCCAGTTTTCACACCATCCAACAAAAACTGGCATACACCAGACATTTTGCCATCAGAATTGTACATGAAACGATCCAACATGACACCATGGAAGCTGATATCTTTCAAGAATGCTTCCAAACCCAAAGGATTGTTGACGGATAGGTCGTACCTTCCAATTTCTAAGAACCTCCCACCAGGTGCCAAACATTTCACGGATGCTAGTAATTTTTCCTCAGCGAGGCTGTTCAAAACTACATCGACGCCCAAACCATTTGTATTTTTCTTGATCATATCCAAGAACGAAGTATCCCGTGAATTACCAATGTGATCATCTTTGATTTGTGGAAAGTGATTCCTTATGAATTCTCGTTTCTCCGGCGTTCCAACTGTGGTAAAAACTTCACACCCTTCGTGAATTGCCAATCTGATAGCTGCTTGTCCTACAGCCCCGGAACCTGCGTGGATAAGTACCTTATCTCGTGCCTTCAGACCACCTAAAATGGAATAAGTATCCTATTATTGGTCAATTGAGACAGCCGTATTGATATAATACAGATGATTTGATTCGATCTCGGCCCCATACTGTCATCCCTCGTTGATTAAAACACCTTTAATCTCATTTTTGACACGAACTCCTTCGAAGAGAATTTTGGTCCGGTTGGGATTGCATTGATTTTCAGGGAAATTCTTTGAGCTAACACGGATCTTGAACAATTTTTCGATAATGTCTAACAACAAAATCTTGGTTAGAACAATATCAAATCGTTAAATAATAGTACATTATTGCCCTGGGCGCGTTCGCCCAGTTCGGGCGCTAGGACAGTTTATTTCCCGAGCGACGCGAGGGAAATAAGTCCTCCGCGCCCGAAATGGGCCTGCGAGCACAGGGCAATAATGATTTTTCATCATGAGAATCCTAAAACCGCATTCAAATGCGGCATTTTTAGGTTAGAATGATGAAAAGTCAATTTCCACGAGGGACGACAGTTAATTGAATCGCAATCAGTCTGCGCAAGCAGCCGTGTATCGATTGAAGCACCGAACTTGCGAATCTAGAGGAAATAATAATATGTCAGAGGAGGAGTGCAAGGAAATCCTAGTTGACTAGTGAGATCACTCAAAACAAGGTTTTGGAAATCGCAAAAGATCTAGAGTCTGGAAGTTTCAAAGGACTCGGTGCAAGTGTCTTCTACATTTGCTGCTTCAGCAGATCTGGAGGATCTATGTAATTCTGCTCATCTACGCAAAGTGCATTGATTGGTAGTTATCGATATTTCAGAGATGACTGTGTTCCGAATATTATGAGGAATTTCCTGTGGAATGACGTCACGAGGAGTGTAGATTGTAGGGCTAGGGAAATCCGTCTCGTGGAGTCCGTATTGACTAATGATGACTGTAATATCAATTTCGTAAACTAGTGCAAATCATCTGTTGCAAAATTATACTGAAGGGGCATTATGAGTGGAAAGTTCCTGTCAATAATGACGAAACAATGAGGTACATCCTCTACCGATCGTGTTCGAAACTACCTTCCATACATACCTCTGATATGGAGAGCGTAATAGGCAGTTGTATATGCCACGAACACTGTTGCAGAATCTTCAAGGGTCCAAGATTCAGGTACTGGGACTGTAACCACTCCGTTTGCTGGCAGAAGATTTGAAAAACTAGTGGTTTTTGAGATACCCATGACACGTTCACCCGCAGAATTATAACCACTAAACTCGAATCCCATAAAGTTCTCTCGATTCTTTCCATTGTCATCAAAGTACTCCCGAGAGAGTTTGCCTGTCGCCAGCATGATATCCCTGATGGAAGAAAATCACAATTCAGCTCGCTAAAATTGAGTGATGATCAATAATATGACAGTATACTTTTGTTTTGTGAGATGCAAAAATTCTGCCAAGAAGTCATTTTATGAGACTTAGGATTAGAAATTTCTGAATCGAATACTTCAATTGGGATACCTCTAACCATAGATTGAGAGTGACTTATTACACATCTAGTTTCACTCCCAACTTCTGTGGTGGTCAGACTAAAGGGCGTAAGTCCAATTTTCATATAATTTCAGTTAAGGCATCTACGATGTTCTACTGGATCATCTCCATCACTTAAGACTCCTTCCGGCCCAAAATGTTGCATTGCTGGCAAAAAAATTCCATTCGTAGAAGGGCATAAGCCCACTCTCTTCTATTATAATGATAGCATTCAAACGCATTTTTCTCGATTTTCATTCAAATGGACTTACGCCCTTTAGTTCGACCGCCACAGACTTATCACCAGTTCATCTCGGAACTCCAGATGAAAAACAATTTTCAAGTTCTCAACCTTATTTCTATAACCCCAGCTGGAATGTTCTAGAATCAATTCTACAAAATTTGGAACAAACGTGCGGATTCGGTTCTCGTGCACCAGCAAAAAGAGACACAAGGAAGCAATAGTATCAAAGGAAACCTCGAGGATCTGAATATTCGTGCAATCGAAGTGTGAGGCCACGAAGTTACTGATGAAGTATAATGAAAACTAGGCCAATAGAAAAAACTAGCTCCAATCAAGGTAGTAGATAGAACAAATTACAAATCAAGAGAATGGAGCATTGTCTTCGAGTTTCGGTAAGCTTGTGCAAGCGCATGGTGCATCCCACAAATCAGTCAATAGGAATAGATTTGGACGAACAAGAAACACGCTGACACAAAAAAATGTATCCAACGACCTAGCACCAAAAATTTCAGATAGCAGAAGAGGAGCAAGGTGCACATCACATCTGATAGCACTACGGAGTAGGTTGAGGAAAAAGTAATACCAGAGGAGGCAGGTATAAAGTGGGCAGAAAATGAGGTGATAAATATCTGAGTAAGCTAAATCTGGCTTATGAGATGGATGAAAATACATGAAAATCACAAGATGATGAATTGCTGGAAGTCATGATGGAGAACGATTGAATTTTATTGATCGGTTTATGAAGGAGACTAGGTGGACCCCGCGCGCAAGCGCGCGGATCGTCTTCGTTTTCATCGGTAATTTTTTGAATGCAATATGCAAGAATATTCTAAGGTTTTGAGCATATGCATCTCAGACAAAATTGATATTGATGGCTTATCACTGGAATCATATACCGATTTGCAGCCCCCGTATAAAAACCAAACTGTCATTCTCTCGATTCTTGAATCCACTGACAGAACATTGATTTTGCCGAAACAACGAT
This sequence comes from Eretmocerus hayati, assembly GCA_029851415.1. Taxonomy (NCBI): domain Eukaryota; kingdom Metazoa; phylum Arthropoda; class Insecta; order Hymenoptera; family Aphelinidae; genus Eretmocerus; species Eretmocerus hayati. The sequence continues at coordinate 114,261,732 of CM056744.1, forward strand.
GAGCTTCCCGTTTCCCAAAATAATTCAGAATGGTTTATAATTGTTATTGCGATCATTACATAGTGCTTTCATGACTCTCAGATAACAATATGGCGAGCAATATAGCGTGTGATATTCTCAAAATAAATCAAAACTATAAACATGGCCGATTCTTCACTAAGTGCTCTCAATATCCCTCGCTCTTTCAACACGATGAACACTGTAAGGTGAATTTCATGGAATGGAAAACTCCTCAGATTCACAATTCATCTGTTGTAAGACTCCACAACATGCATATAATTTCTTATTAGACTTATCTTCATTGCTCTCATTTTTATTCAGCAACACATGAAAGAATGCAGACTTGTCGACTATTTTACCGAGTGGGTGAAATCAAGTTATGCATATAACTCTCACCAAAGATGGGAGGCAGATCACAATCAAAGGGTCAGACCATGATTTAGTCATCCTGGAAACAGGCAACCGGACATACTCGTCTGATAGACGGCCGCTTGTTGGTATTACACGTGTACCCGGCATCGACGCTCATATACGCACGCCCATACGAAGCAATCCAAGATGACGAATATGTTGTCATAATCTTTTGGTAGTGGTCGATAGCTTTCGAATCTAAAGATATGGACATTAGATTCCACTAACGTCAACGTAGCTGCACTCCGAATTCGATGCTTTCGAGAAATTAATCGATAGATCGCACAATCGCAATTTGTGATAGGATAGGGGATGATATCAAGTTCTCAGGATGGAATTACAGAAGGTATAGATGAGAATTGAGGATCTGAAATAGTACATGTAGAGTTGTTTACAGAGATGAATAGCAAACTGATAAAGCTGCAGGCAGAAACACTAGTCGTAGGAAATAGCCTTAGAAATGGGATGGAGGAGCTAGAGAAAGGATAGGATGAGGAAAGGGTCACAGACTGGAGAGATAGCCTAGCCTAAGAGGAATTCAGGAACCTTTGGAGGAGATATGGAACTGCTTGTGAAACTGTGTTTATGTAAAGTGTGGAAACAGGTAGCGGGAGCAGAAACATGAAATATGATGATCAGTGGACTTGAAATCTCTGGTTATGACAAGGAAAAATAATGTGAAACATCGATCCAACGGAAAATACAGGTGACAATAAAATTAAAATTATATGGTATATTATTATAGAAAGCTGTGAATAACCATCAGGAGGTTGAGAAAGGTGAGAAAGCCGCGTGGTTGATGGAAATTTTGTGGTAGAATAATCGTAAGAACAGTACATTTCGATACAAGGTTGTGAAATAGTATTTTTCGCATTCGATTACTGAAATCCGACCTGAGCCGTAGGCGAGGGTCAAAATTATCACGATGAAATGAGAACAATGGAATATAGAAGTGAGTCTTCAGAGTGTCTAGTGAACAGACTGGTACTTATCTTAGAATCACACAATATTGGGATAAACTTCACAGGAGGAGATATAAGAGGAAAAAGAAACACAAATAACAAACCGCGTTTTTCGTATTGTGAGACCTCTCCTAGAAGTGATACCTCAGTAAAAAAATTTTTAGTAAAAATGTACTCTAAAATTTTAACCATACATAATTACATGCTAACGGTTCGAATGTTTTGAGCAATAACTTCGCATCGTCCTATGACCCCATACAAGATCATACGGTTTGTCCTTCTCAGAGTCGTTCTCGAACATATTTCAGATGAAACTTCTGATCATTCATACGAGCCAAAAAGAATATGAAATCAGTCTTGCAATACGTGGAACCTGATCGAAAAATTGAATTGATCAATAATTGATGTTTGTCTATTGAGCTCCGAAAAGTTTTTGCAAATATTTAAAAATTAGATATTGTTGGAAAATTTGAATGTACTCTGGTGCGTGTCTGGTTGCGTTTCTGCAAGGACTTCGGACTGACCTTAAATGAGTAGTCAAGAGCTTCGAAATCCGTTCTTGGAAGTTATTCTAGGTTATTTATGGTGCGTAATGCGACTTTCTCTGTAGAGAAAGATTCTTTCCGAAAAAAAGACCAGTCATTGAGAAATTATGAATGGACTCATTTTTTCACAGGTACACGCCATGATCCTAGTACCTCTCCCCAACAACACGAAAAAACTTGGTGAGAATCAGAGATATATTATAACCATGAGCCCGATTTCTCCACCTTTCATTAATATTGGGACTTTTTTTCTAGAAGAATCTTCCTTTACAAGAACAATCACACCTCGTATCAAAAACAAGCTAGAATAATTCTCAAATGCGGATTTTGAAGCATTGAATCTTCGTTTTCAAATGCTTTTTGTATCGCCGTGATCTATTAATTCACGTCTGACTTACAGAAGTTTCAGTGTTGACCCAATGTTCATGAATTTTTTCAAGAATTCGACTTGACCTACTGAAATCCTGTTGAACCGGAAGAGAGAACCCACCAAGAATCATCAAAGTGTTAAAAAAAGCTACAAAATGAGCCCAGGGAGAGTAATTTTGGACCAAAGAGATCTGAGTAATTGAGTGATCATAATCGAACTTTTCTTTTTTAGCGGTGCACAAACTTTTGACCGGTAGTGTACATTTGTATTATGGTGGAATCTCTTCTCGAACTAATATCCCATTCTCTCCTTCAAAATATACGTGCAGAAATTGATTCCAAATGTGCTTAGAACCATATAACTCTTGGACTTCTGACTCCGACTTGGGGTTTGAACAGTTTTCTACAAAATTCAAGAGTCCTGTGATCCGAGGATACGAAGTATCAACAAACGAGGAATAGAACTCACTTCGTATTTTTTTCTCAAAGATCTCTGATTTCACTAATATCTTGACAATTCGTGGACTCACTTACTTGAAATTTATCGAACTGTAGACTACTCGAATGGGTTGTATGGACCCAGATCCAGCATGAATAGGTCCTTGAATCCATCGAAATGAGGATAGATCTCCAGGAACCGACTGTTCCGCAAGGATATGATAAACCTCTTCTGGCTGCTGTTTTGCGATGGGGAAATGTCTGTATGTACCCCAAACACCATTGTGACGAAGCACACTCAATGTGAGATCTTTGGCCAAATGTTCCGCGTAGAAAAGATTATCCAAACTGAATTTTTCCGCACTTGGGTCTTGGATTGTGATTCCCCTGATGATCTCTCTACCAATCTCTCGATTCAGACAAGTAATATATCCCAGTAGACCTAGAGAAAGATGACATTGTCACAAGTTCAAATACGAATAAATTGAACACGCTGCTTCATATACTCTCTATGCTCCTCTAATGAAATTTTCATCAACGTACCACTATCAAAGTCTCCCTCACTCACAAACAGTACGCGTGAAGATATGAAATCTTTCTTCTCTAGAGTCTCCGACATTATACGCTTCATTTCCTCGACCCACCCAAAATCTTCATTGCTGACCTTGATCACGGAGATATGGTTCACGATTACATTTTTTTTTCTCAGTAAGTAAAATGTGTCTTCACCAGACACTTTTCTCATGATGACTTGCAATTGTGCGTCTTGAGCTATTTTTTCTAAATCACAATTCGTAGTGGATTCTCTAGATGCTACAAAACCTGTAAGTTCCAGTTTGGAAGTCAGAAGATGCAGATTCTCTGCTTGATCTGCCTTGAGTAGTCCGCAACCAATAACGATTGAAAGATTTTTCAAAGTGTTTATATCCTTGGGATGGACCAAGTTGAATGCTTCCTTCTGAAGGTCATCATCTAGATTGTCTCTGACCGTTATGACATTCATATTTGCCCGAGCTTCAGGTATATCACGGATTGCTGCTGCAAAGTCCTTGCACATGAAATCTGACATATTATCAGTATCTTCTGAATCATTGATAAACTCTGCAAATTCCATGTATGTGCCGAAATGATTCTCATGAACAATCTGAGTGATCATACGTATGATGTCACTTGTATCCATCTCATCGCCATCCATGTAAGGTACAAATTTATATTCTTCACAGAGTGTTTTGACTGCTTGTCTTCTTCGGTTTATGGGGTATGTCTTGATTCCAAGAATTCGCACACCTTTTGATGATATCATGTCTTTCAATGGATCACCGTATGTCTCAAAATCTGAAAATCGTTATGGAAGATATTGAAAATAGTTCACGAAGAGTGAGCATTGGGAGGCTACAAGTACCGTGTAGGTCAGGATCTAAAGGCTTGAAGTATGGTGTACCAAGTTGAAAAATTTCACTAGAATATTGCAGACGTCCAATTTGTAGATCAAATCATGAACCCAGGAGCAATCTTGTGATAGATCGTGCGTAATAGTATACTTTGCGTCCGTGTTGGTAACGTTCACTAACAATTCATTGAAACAGTACACTCTAATACAAGGTGGGAGCTTTTCTCCGCGTCCGATTGACGGATTTATGATCAGCCCAAGCCACAGGTGAGGGTCGGAATCATCACGAGGACATGCCTAAACTAAGTCTCTTTTCCACGTATCAAACTAAACTTTTTGATAAAGTGCGAATGGAGGTTAATGAACGATGCTCAAAATGAAATTTTTACGTACAGTGTATCAAAATAGTACATTTCGATACAAGGGCGTAAAACGTTTTATTCGCGTCCTCGCCTGCGGCTCGGGCCGGAAACCCATCACTCGGACGCGAATAAAATGTTTCACGCCCTTGTATCAAAATGTACTATTATGCAATTTCACGAGCGCCCGAACATCGGAGAATTGCATAATAGTACATTAAATAACGCAAACAAGGGCGCAAAGTACTTTTACGCACGAGCTTCCGAAACGAGTGTGCAAAAGTAAACTTTGCGCACAGTTGTAATTTCTGCGCTGTGCGCAGAAGTACCTTTGCGCACGATTCGCCGAGCGCGAAGCTACAATTGTGCACAAAGTTTCACTTCGCGCACGAGAATTTCGGGAACGAGAACGCAAAAGTTGCACCCGTGTTGCGTGCTATACTTTTTGATATTGGTGCAGAAAGTTGTTACCCGTGTCATGTACCGTGAGAAGTGGGAGGAGGGTCGGGCGCGGGTGGGGTCCAGGGGCGGAGCCCCGGTGGGGGTGCAGGGGGCAAAGCCCCCGCCCCCGTGTGGAATAAAGTTCTGAAAATGTATCATAAAATAATCTTCCAATTGATATACTATATGTTACCGTTTCGTTTGAAGATATAATTCTCCATTCTCAAATTTACTAATATTAGCCATTATGTGCAAGCTCCTTGACTCAAGAAAAGTTCTCATAAGTATCAAATGAAGAATTCCGATCATGAAAAAATTGACTTCGTGGAAAAATCCATCGTCGAATTCCATGACAAAATTTGACGATGTTCAAGGTATTCAAATACTTGTGCTGCAGAAACTCAGAGTTCAACACTATGTTAAATTTTGTAAACATGAACAAATTCGATGTATATTAGTAAAGAAGAATCCGAAATTATTATCCAGCTATCAAAAATGGAATTCAAATCATCATATGACCACGCTGTGATTTATACAAGATGGGAATGTAAAGTGCAGAAGTAATTTTCATCAGTTCATGATCATGCAAAGGGTGTGACACGAATATTTTAGTATTTAACAATTTCCAAATTGAAAACATCTATTATCTTCATGGGGATGTTTATCATCACCTACATCGTTGAGTACTTAGCATCAGACCAACCAAAATGAAAACTCCGTGAGAATTCAGGATTTAAATCGTCTCTTGTGACGATCCATAAATTGATCGGATCACGTTAACATGAAAATGGGGAAGAATCTGAGATATAATTTTACTGGCACGCTCTCAACTTTGCGCACGAATCAGGGAACTTTGCGCGCGTTTAAGACAACTTCGCGCACGATTTTGAACTTTGCACACTGAAAATCGTGCGTAAAAAAAAATCCACTCAACTTCGCGCACCGCACACCCACCTGCAAAGTACTTTTACGGCACAACTTTACGCACACAATATCAAAAAATATAGTTCAATGCACAGAAGTAGTGGTACATCTCGCACCGAGTTCATGAAATTGTACCTCAGTCCTGGAGCGGTTGATTCTCAGCCTGAGCCGCAGGCGAAGGTCAAGATAACCGCTCAGAAGTAAGAAACTGGTAACAAAGTGCAAGCACCATTCTCCATAAAATTTGGACGTAGAGTTCATAACTCGTCCTTGAATTCGGGAAACTTTGCAGGACCACAGTAAATTCAATGGGATCGTACTGGGAATGGAGACGAATAGACAAATTCCGGTCCCCTCTCAGTGACAAGTCCAAGAGCCTCAATTCCAGACAGTGATGCGAGTGGAAGCTCGAATCGCGCCTGTGCCATTCTCGTCGTTCATTCTCTTCCCCCACAGACGAATCATTTTCGTTCGAGGGAATCGATTAGAATTACTGGACTAGCGACAAATCGACTGATATCGAGATGAGCCCATATTTCCAGATCAAGGGATATCATTTAATCAAGAGTATAACAATGCTCGCTTGTTTGTCGTCTGGGACCAAATTCTCGTTGAGAGAATCTCGGTATTTCTGTATTGATTCCTTCTAAATATCACAACAAAATTATACAAATCAATTTTATCTGATAGGTTAAGACAAGGTATTGTATGAAAGAATTATATGAGAAAGTTATGAAAGGAAATCTTCTCTCGAGATAGATAACTTTGAAATCAATCACAAAGCGAGCTCTAGTACCCGAGTGATTTGATGTAAACAATTGTTGATTACCTTAATATAATTGCATGAACATTTTGAAAGTTTTCAATGATGAGTGATCATTTCAAATCCCTATCGCAGTTTCGCGAATTTTCAATACTGCACTTCACAATCGACAGGAAGCTCCGTTCCGAAGTAAAACGCTCGATTTCATCTCAATGAATTTCGACCCACAACAGCTCAAAATTTTCATTATATGATATAGTTTCTAACCCACGAGTGGCTATTGAATCCGTAGATTTGCCCAGAAAGGGCGTGGATTCCTGAATTTCGAAAATGAACCACGCGATACCGTCAAAGAGCACCACCTGGTTGGCTGTCTAATTCAACCAGGTGATTGGGAATTTAACCACTGGTTGACTTTTTCCTCTCAGCGAATATGGTTATTATACGGGGCCCATGAGATTGGTCTATGATGGTCCCCGGGTGACACTTTTGGGTCGGAAAAACAAATTTAATCATGTGTTCCCATAAACGAAGAGGAATTAACATCAACGTCGGCCATGCGATCATTTTCGAAAAATAATCCAGGTTAAGCATGGTTTTCGCGATTCATCATACGGATTGGTGACCGCTTGGCAGGGGCTACCTTCTTACCTAAACGAGCACATAATCTATTCCCATTTTGCAGCCTCACTCGAGTGATCACCAATCCGGATGATGAATCGCGAAAACGAGGCTCAACCTCAATTTTTCTCCGCCAATGCTCGCGTGGCTGGCGTTGAGGTTTATTCCTGTTTGTTGGTGGAAAAACACGATGAAGCTTGTTTTTCCGACTCAAAAGTGTCTCCCGGGGACCACCATCGACGAACATCGTGGGTGCCGCATTCATTCTTATATGTATATTAGTTGTGGGGGTAAAAATCAACCAATGGTTGGATTGATAGTCAAGCAGTGGTTGATGCCAATAATCAATCAGCTGGTTGATTTTTGGCCCAAACCAGTGGTTGAGGGAAAGAATTCGACCACTGGTTGAAGTTTTTCCCACAAATTTTTTACACTGTACTCATAATCCTGGATACACGATCCATGAAATGGATTGGTGGTGGAGCTTCAGGAACATTATTCGTACAAAGAGAGTTTTTTGTATGCAAATAAAAGGAAGTATTCAGATAACCCTGGACGTCTTTTTGAACGATATCCGGAATTAATCAAGGTTGCGTCTGAGTTCGTGAGTTGATGGTTAGCTCTCACGGGAGTCTGCAAAGCTAAGCTTGATTGGTATTAGAATTTAGGCAAACGGAAGACGGTTGGTCGTCATCTACGTACAAGCCCCGGCCGAAAATACGTCCAGTCGCTACATTATTGTGTATTTTTATTTATCTGAGAAAAAAAACTGTATCTGTCTTTCGATCCAATAATTCCCCCCGGGGTCAATTACCAAATCACCTCATGAATCTCGTGTTCATTGACCTATTCACCAGAGTTTTCAACGAAATCCATTTTGGATTTCGTTGAATTTCGTTGAGTTCTATCTAATGACCAATTCCATGACAAAATCCCACTCTAAAAATTATAACGGTCATAATATGATGATGAAGATTTTTAGAGTGGGATTTCCTTATGAAATTCGTCATTAAATAGAACTCAACGAAATTCAACGGAATTCAAAATGGATTTCGTTGAGAACCCTGCTATTAACAGAGTAATCCTACGCGCAACAGGTTGTAGGATTTTCAACCACTGTATGTAGTCTGATCGACAACCAGTAGTGGATGAGTTTGGTGGGAAGTCATCCAAATCATTCACAAGGTATCACAGAATTTATCCACTTGTTAGTTATATATTACTCACCTGTATCTTGGTCTGAGGATTCTATACAATTGTAATGAACAATCGGGTCGATGAAAACCTCTTCTAGACGTACGGGTACTTGAACAAATGAGGCATCTCTGTTGAATGATGATATTTGGAGAAGGTTGTCCAGAAATGCAATCCAGTCATTACGCCATCTGATATGACCCTTTGTTCCGTCGAGAGAACAACTTTGAGTACTGCGAAATACACCTGTATAGTCACATCCCTTAAGTTTGAGCCTCTTGTAGATATCATCGTTCGTGAGGATTTCTTCTGCTCCGTTTTCATCATCACAAGTGTCTACAAGATATGCATTTGGGTGCGATTTGTCGAACACAAAACCAGATGCGACTGTAGTCTTGCTCTCGGCAACCTCAAATCTTCCGGTTCCTGGGAAAATCACGTGAATGTATGAAACATCCGAAAAAATGGCACCGCAACAGCTCGATTCTACAGCAATTTTCTATATCTTAGTTGAAGCAGTATTATGGCACGATAATATTAAATTAAGAAGATATCTGATTCTCGATCGCAGGTGAGACTCTCAACGGGTATGCTACCGTACAAGTTGAGAAGGAATTAAATGACATAGTATGAATAAAAAATGATTCATCAGAATCAATTGATCAAAGCGATTCATTCATAGCATCGTGGAGCTAGTCACGTGATGTATCTGACTATTCTAGTAAGAAAAATTAGGAAGAATTTAAAGTTGCACAAATATTCATGGTGCGCAAGTATCCTTTATCATTTTCAAACGTTTCATTTTTTCAGTTTTGGACGTTAAAATTCGTTCTATACAGACAAACGCACGCACGCACTTATGTTGATTCACACGGAATATCGCGAGGTGTATGATTTTCGATTGGCTTCCACGAGATACCTCGTTCGAATATCCGTGAGCCAAACCAGTTACGTTCCTAACAGCGTAGAGGAGGGTTGGTCTTCAATCTTTGCTCCTTGCTGCTCTATTTTCTCGCCTTCTGCGAAATCGAGTATCAACCATCTCGACGGAGATGGACTCATAATTTCCCTCTTTTGACACTAATTTTCTGGTGAAAATTTTGGTATTCCTTCGCGTGCATTTCATTCAGTTTGGACCAGGTTTTTCTGAATGAAGACTCGGATGTACGTAATTCAATTAAGGAGTGACATGACTGTGTGAAACCCAATCCGACTCCCCTTTTCCGCTCTACTTAGGTGCATGTTGGCCATTTAAGGAATTCGCACCACTATTTTTGGTCCTCTTGACTATTTTAGCCCCAATAACCCCCACTTTCGGCGGAATCTTCCAGAATTGTCCGATTAAGTACCGTCGCCATAGCGTAGCCTGTATAACTTCACATTTCGAAGGCAGAGCCACTGCCAAGCTCAGGTCAGACCAAGCTTTTTTCACACAGGAATAATGTCTCGCAATGAGTGGCATGGGATGAATTTTGCCTAGAAAGCTTGCGGTCGGGAAAATTGTAATTTATGTGAACACCAAAAAATGGTACTGACAAATCGTAAAATAGGCTGAATCATGATATGTGAAAATATTCATGTCATTGTGCTAACTAGATAAGCTATCTAAAATTGGACTTTGATGGAAGTAGTGTTGAACATTATCTGCGAGTATTTGTTGTTTTTGAGATTTTTCTGAATTGTGGAAAACTCTGGCAATTGTCATTGTAGACTGTAATATTTGGTGATTGGATAGAAAGCATTTGCGAATCGAAACATCTCCAAATCACGCCAAAATAAACCCGTTGCTCTCACGAGCGGATTTTATCATCGCTGAATTCACCGTGAATCGGGCCCGGAAGAAGCGGCGACGCCACCCTAAAGATTGAGTCCGTGCGGCCTAACAAGAGCGCGCGGCAGATGTCGCGCAAAGCTGTGAGTAAATTGATTGATTAGATGCGTGGACCAAAAGGGACGCAGTGTATTAATATTATTCATAAGTACAATTTTGTTATTTACGCCGTAATGAATGTTTGATTGATTCTTCTTATTTGTGAATACACAATACACAATATAGCTTTGATTTCTCATGTGAGGTTTTCGGACAGGCCTTTTGCCTAATCTTTTTGCCTCGGGGTTGCTCCAAAATCATTTTTGACTCCTCATCCATGCACCTTTTCCTCTTTGAATTCAAATCTCTTGAATATTTTTGTACTACGACCTAACCCGACCATTGTTTAGTCCGTTACAAAACACTTCTCTACGGCAGTGAGTGCATTTTGCTCACACTTTTGTATCGTCATTAGTACTCTTAGCAAATTGGATTGTAATTATTCATCGACATTGAGCTTATCCTTGGAGCAAATTATATAAATCAAGTTATAACTGAATAATGGAAAGTCTTTCACCCTTAGCAGTGAGAACATTGAAAATACAACTCCTTGAGAGGAGAATTGTCGAGTCATTACGACGTAACCGGCCATGTACATACACAAAACCCTGGTGAGGTGGAAGTGGGGTTTCATCAAAGTTTCCAATCTTCTTCTCCCATGTTTTGGATGTGAGAATCTGTGTTACAATATCCAAAGTTATTTTTGAATTACGGCCACTTCAGTCCAAGAAATCTACAAAAATCCTTCTAGAAGAAGTTTCAGACACATTCAAATGTCAATTTCGTGTTGGGGTCCAAAATATTCTATTTTATAACTATTCAAGACGTTAATATTTTGGCCAATAAAATTGTAGAAGTTGACTTGGATTCAAATCTGAAACCCAGTGAATCTCCATGTATCAATTCTCTATGCAAACATTCTTCCAGAATCCGAAAAGTACTTCTCACTATGTGATAGCGAGGTAATGTTGAAACCCCACACTATTTTAAGCTTTAGACTGCCAGCATTTTTCCTAAGGAAATTAGTATCTCCAAAGTGGGAATTTCATTGCTAGAAACATCCGATATATCACGAGAATTATGCAAGGTCACGGGTGGCTCATATATGATGGGTTCCACGCGAAAGCGACCTACGGAAAGGGGTCATCTCTCAGATTTTTTTCTAACCTTTTTAATTCGATTCTATGGCCCAAAATAGAAACTTTTGACCACCTATGGGGTCCAAAAAAAATTTCATCCCTCCGGTGCACGCATATCCGTGAAAAAAGCCGAAATTCATCGTGTCAAAAATGGTGCTTTTTTATTCAGTAAAATGCAAAAATCTCGAGTTCTTCGATAGCTATCGACTCGCGGTTTGCGGCATCCGAAAGGTCATTAAAGAACCTATCGGAAATGCTTCCTAAAAGATATTTTTGGCGAGTATTGGGCCTCCCAGAGCTAAAAAGGTGTTTTTCACTAAAACGTTAATTCCTCAAAAAGCCATTTTTCGTTTTTCTTGAAAATCACATAATCGATGTAAAATTTTGCGTTCTTTCAGAAGAAATTAGTTTTAGAGTGTACCTGTGCGATCCCATCAACTTATAAGCCATTGTTTGAAATTCAATTTTTTTCGGTATTGGAAAAGTGTCATTTTCTGCGCATGCGCACGAATTTTGACTTCCGGGACTAATTTTAATGGAAAGCTGACGTAATTTCCTTTCAAATGAACCCTTGCAAGAGTCAATTTGATGCATTGAGACTCGAGATCTAGCTGGTCTAAAGAGTGAAAATATCCAAGGTACCAAATCCGTGAACCCGGGGCTTGTTCAATGGCCCTGAAAAACGCGGATTTTGAGTCGGAGTGTTCCAGAGATGTGAACATGTGTTTTTCATGTATTTTTTGACGTAGAAACCGAATATGTGGTCAGTTTCGTCCCCAATCTCGAAGATCTTTCAGTAGACTCAAAAAACTGAACCGAAAGTAATGAGTCATTTTATGCTTTTAACATACATCTGATATGCATGTGAGATCGTCGGTCGATTCGAGTCAGGTTTTTAGTGAACCGAACCACGTTCCCAACTAGTCAAAATACGTGGGAGAACATGGTTCAGTTCACTGTAAACCTGACTCGAATCGACCGATGATCTCACATGCATATCAGATGTATGTTAATAGCCTAAAAACGACTCATTACTTATGGTTCAGTTTTCTGAGTCTACCGAGAAATCTTCGAGATTGGGGACGAAACTGACCACATATTCGGTTTCTACGTCAAAATATACACGAAAAACACATGTTCACATCTCTGGAACACTCCGACTCAAAATCCGCGTTTTCCAGGGCCATTGAAGAGGCCCCAGGTTCACGGATTTGGTACCTTTGATATTTTCATTCTTTAGACCAGCTAGATCCCGAGTTCCAATGCATCAAATTGATTTTTGCAAGAGGTCATTTGAAAGGAAATTACGTCAGCTTACCATCAAAAATAGTCCCGGAAGTCGAAATTCGTGCGCATGCGCAGGAAATGACACTTTTCCAATACCGAAAAAAATTCAATTTTAAACAATGGCTTATAAGTTGATGGGATCGTGTGGGTACACTCTAAAACTAATTTTTTCTGAAAGAGCGCAGAATTTCACATCGATCATGTGATTTTCAAAAAAAACAAAAAATTGCTTTTTGAGAAATTAACGTTCCAGTGGAAAACACCTTTTTAGCTCTGGAAGGCCCATTACTCGCCAAAAATATCTTTCCAAAAGAGTTTCCGATAGGTTTTTTGATGATCTTTCAGATGCCGCGACTCGCGAGTCAATAGCTATCAAAGAACTCGAGATTTTTGCATTTTACTGAATAAAAAAGCACCATTTTTGACACGATGAATTTCGGCTTTTTTCACGGATATGCGTGCACCGGAGGGATGAAATTTTTTTTGGACCCCATAGGTGGTCAAAAGTTCCTATTTTGAGCCATAGAATCGAATAAAAAAGGTTAGAAAAAAATCTGAGAGATGACCCCTTTCCGTAGGTCGCTTTCGCGTGGAACCCATCATATATAAGCCAGGCCGGCAGCCTAAGGGTTAATGCAACAATAGTTGTCATCCGAAGAAAGAACAGTCTCGACTGGACCAAATGACAAGATCCTCAATACGTGCCTTTCTCATAGATGAACCTTCAGAAATTGAGCTACATAATTACTCACCTATGTTGATATTGATCCTTAAAATAATCTCTCCTTCCTTAGGAAGATTCGTGGCCCTTAAAAACTGAACATCCTTGAAGAGAACAGGCATTTTTGAAAAATGTTTATCATTCATCATACTGAAAGTTTCCCAGACTAAAAATAAATGTCCAGTTGCGGGAAATAGATTTCGTCCATCAATCACATGACCAACAAGTGATGAATATTCGCTGTTTCTCGTGTCTATGAAGACGAAACGTTCGCCTGCAGTATTTTTCTCATGGTACTCGTACTTGTGTGAGGGCCAATTTTGCGAGTGTTCCCACTTGATTAAATGCGATATTGATTGAGTTCCTCGGCTCACGGGATATTGAATGTCAGGATACAATTTAGCTGTAATTATTAGGATTCATAATGGTAGATGACGAATGAAAAACAGAAGCTCAAGATCTTGTAATTATGACGTGCTATATGGACTTTGGATATTTTCATGAATGTTTTCGAAAAATGTTTATGCTCACCCAAATCTAGTTCGACACCTAAATTGTACAACTTCCCTAAGTTTTCGAGCAAGAAGTTCAAACAGTCGGGATGATTTCGAAGTGTGAGTGACACGTTTGTTACTTGAGGCCCTAATGATCTTTTCAAGATTGCCTGTAAAATGCCATGAGGTGCAATTTCTATCAAAATTGCATCCATTGGAATTTTTTCCATGATTTCTTCGAAGAGAACTGGTTTGAGAAGACTATTTGTGAAGTAATCAGCTGAGCTGAATTGAGCGAGCGGAGTATCCCATTCATTTTCTGGGATAGACGAACTTAGCCAAATTTCAGTGCGCCGTTTTGGAATTGGAATGATTTTCTTCAAATAGGCGGAATATTTTGGCCCCATGTCTTGGATGTAGCGACTGTGGTAAGGGATATTATCTGATAAAACTTTCTTCGTGAAGATTCCTTCAGCCTGTGATCAGAGTTGAAACAATGGTTAAGTTTTTACGCCGAAACCTTGTTCGCATATGTCTTGTATTATTCTCGAATTCGGGGAAATGAGTGTTGACATGCATCGCCGACGATGATCCATCGATATTCCAATTCATTAAAAAAAAGAAAAAAAAATTAGTAGTCAGTGGCCTAGTGGAACACTGTGCGTCACATACGGGCAGGCCTCTGACAATATCTTCCATGAGGTCAAAATTCTCAGCACATGAAAGAAATCACGCAGAGTCCACCTTTGGACCGATTCCAGGACGTCCAATGACTTAGTGACATGAGGAAAGCTCTTACCTGAAGCTCAAGCATGAACGCCTCAACTGCATGTGTAGGTCCACTAATTGTAGAACTAGTGGAAGAGTTGTGACATGCAATGGCAATTTCGGCCGGGCATCTATTTTTCAGTTCCTTGTATCCTAATCCAACTGCAGCCATGGTACCGTTGATAACATCAGTTTCTAATCCGACCAGGCCTCGGTAGTAGGCAGTCATCACTGCCTGTTCAAGACTCAAACTACCATCGGCGTAGGCGCAGGGAGTTTCACCTGACGAATGACCAATCACGTTGTCCGCTCTCAACCCCAAAGAATTCAATACATCCACCAGACCAAGCTGTGGAAGAGAAGTTACTCAATGACAGTGATATTTTGAGATATTTTGGAATTCAACAAGTGACTTTTTTGTGGTTCAATCGGTTTCAGGTATCAACTTGAGCCTGTAGGCATCTCGAAGTGATTTTGGAGAAGGCTGATTCCAGAGATCATTGATGAAGACAAAAGGGGAGAGATAAAGATTATAACGTGACATTGCAAATAGAAGTGAGTCGATCTTGTGTCGTGCGAAATATTTTCTCATCTGTATTCACTCTCACCTGAATGACAATAGCTCCAACCATCGCTTCCAAGATGTTCATGGGTTTCGATTCGTCTTTTCTAGTTAATGCCTCATAAATATCGAACCCGTGAGGTTTCAGGACTGCGTCGCATTTCCTCACACTTTCGGAAAATATCGGTAACCTCAGCAATGCTTCTCCTTCAAGTATTCATTTCACATCGAATATAGTCATACAGCATCACGTCGTTATTATTGGTAATTGAATCGAATTCTTACCCATTCCTGGCCATTGAGATCCCATTCCAGAAAAAACATACCATATTGGTCTTCTTCCTTCGTCAAATGGTTGAATACATGGGGGCTGGCTGTCTCCAACTTTTTCATTGTCTAATAAGATATATCCTCTGCATAGATGGCCAGCAATATGATCATTGTGGATATCATGCAATAGTTTGACGTATTCGGCATCCACC
The DNA here is from genome assembly GCA_029851415.1 of Eretmocerus hayati. NCBI lineage: Eukaryota > Metazoa > Arthropoda > Insecta > Hymenoptera > Aphelinidae > Eretmocerus > Eretmocerus hayati. Next base: position 114,277,472 of record CM056744.1, read on the forward strand.
GGTTTCTTCCTTAGCTGATGTGGAATATTAATAATATATCAACCATAAAACATTGAAATCCAATCTTATATTTAGCCACTACGAATCAAAGCCTAGCATTGTTAAATTCTCTCATCAACAGGAGGGGAGGGGAATCTTTGACACAAGGTTATGAAAAATTTCGATCCAATTAGGTGAAGAACATTTTTTTCCATATCTCGCACGGTACGCATCATATGTAATCCCATTCTTGATCCTCACTTGTGTAATTTGAATTTTCTCGTCAATGGATCCGGGATACATCGACTTTGTCCTCATCTCAATTTAATTCATTTTACTCAGCTAACCCAGTCTGGAGTTAAAATTCACAGTCGACATTTAGAACTCGAGTGAGTGATGGTCACTGAGGATTAGACTATTTATTCATGCTATGAAATTGGAATCTAGTTCACTCAGGTGCTGAGTGTCGACTATTTCAGTCTACATGACGTCAGTGACAAGTAGTGATCGAAAACGTCTTGGATCTCGTTTTAGTTATTACTCCTTGCTCAAAGATTCGATGACAAGTCTTCTCTTTTTCGTTACGGTTACTAGCCCGAGGGAATCGATTATAAGATTTGACTCGAGTACTGGACCATGATTACGAGATTTGACTCGTTTCCTCGTTCGCAAATCCTGGTTTGAGGATTTGATCATGATTAGTATGCAAGCACATCATTACGACACTAGGGCTCAAGTATTTAATCACTACTACTAGCTCGAGCGCTCTATCACGAATTTTGGATAAAGTACTTGATTACAAATCTTCACCCGAAGACTCCATCACGACCGATAACTCAGGTCGTCCTTCAAAAGTCTGGGCTCGAAAGCTTGAACATTACTATGACTTTTCAATCGTCAAATTCAATCGTAAAATTTTTTTTCGAAACTCCAGAAGAATATTATCAATGAAACGGAATGAGACCTCGGGTCCGAAAGTTCAGTTTTTTTCCATGAAAACTATTTCTTTGATGTTATGTAAGCCTTTTTTGGGTTTGCAAGAATTTACTCACTGATAATTCGGTTTATCACGTTGAAATAACTGTAGAAATATTTTTCGAAGGAGGCCTCCGGTGAAAGATGATCAACGATATTCTGCAATTGTGTGATATTCAGGAGCCTATAAAATTCCATGAAAAATTTTCACGGCTTATTCGGGAAAGTCATTGCATTGGCTCGGAAGTGAGCAATACCGAGGTCTTTAGGTCACCACCTTAAGAACTTGGTACAAGAGGTACTAATTTTATAAATTTATCACCTTTCAGGAGACATACTCCAGAAACATGCCCGAAATAAAAGTCGTTGATATTTTTCATGATCGCACACCTAACTATTCTCATCTTTTTGACCCACTGAGACAGTCGTTGAATTCATGAATGACATTTTCAATGTTTTTTGTTCCTAAGTTCCACAATCCAATAAACGGCACCTCCATTACATTGTATCCAACTCAATTCCCATCAGATTGTACTATATCATTGGATTACAATCGAATAGTACAACCTATTCGATTCATTGCAAGGGCAAAAACTAGCTTCCTAGCTTAAGTTCTGAGAAGAGTGATCTCCATCAAAGTTTTTCCTCCACTACGTGGAATAATTCTGACGGAAAACTCCAAAGATCAATACAAATAAATAGACTACATAACAGATTCCAATCTCAGACACGCAAAGAGTAAACCACTCTTGCCATACGCACAATGCACTCTATTTAAAAAAATCCTACTCACATCATCAAGAATGGTTTGGACAGCCTCTTCAGTCCTCCCAGAAACACAAATCAGTCGTGGTAAGCCATCTGAAGGAGCGCCTCCATTGATTTTTTCCTTCCCGTTAGATTTTAAGATAATGTGACAATTAGATCCGCCCATTCCGAATGAGTTGACTCCAATATATTCGCTCTCACATGGCACGGTTTCAGTAACAACTTTCATTTTGCCCTCAACGATTGGAAGAAGGTCAGGCCGTGGCTCGTTGAAATGTAAATTTGGATAAATTACTCCAGACTCCATACATAATAGCACCTTCAAAGAAAATACCACATTGCATTCAGAATTCTCGGTAATTTACTGAAAGGTTATCGGAGTACCGACATTGTAGGATTTCCAAATATTTCCATGAATTTCAAAGATATAATTTCGATGTGCAATGTCGATTCTGTTCGGCGTATAGAATCGGCGTTACTATTCACTTTCATTATATTCCAAATATTTGCCAGAATACTCGGGGCTCGACAATCTTGGTGAGCATACGATAAGATGTGGATAGAACTCTAAAATCCTCTGGGAGATATCAGGACACAGGAGGAATCTCCTTTCAAAGAATGATTTTGCGAATCAAGATCGAAAGAGAATCATAAGACTTGCATGGCATAAGTACTCACTTTGATTATTGAAACCATTCCACTGGCACCTTCACTATGTCCAAGATTCGATTTAACGGTCCCAATCAAGAGAGGCTCTGATCTTTCAATATTTTTACAAAATACTTGATCAATTGATTTTATTTCCTCGGGATCACCCGCTCGAGTACCTGTTCCATGAGCCTCGATATATTTCACACACGATGGTGACAGTTTACATCCGTCGTAACATGATTTCATCAATTCTGCTTGCAACTCCCCCGAAGGGTAAGTCATACTTTGCACTTTAAAACCATCATTGTTTGTCTGGGCATTGACAACTGTGGCGTAAATTCTTTTAGCGTCTTTGGCTTTTTGTAAAAATAAAGCTGAAGCAGCTTCGCTTCTAACGTAACCATCTGACGTTTTGTCCCATGCCTTGCATCGACCATCCGAAGATAGGACCCCTGTGGGGAATGGAAATTCTTGAAAATTTTCCAAATCTTCAAACATTCAATCTCTTTCGATATTTCCTTCTACTCAAATACACAATTTTTAATATGATTCTCAGTTTTTATGTAGATATGGTATGGACTGGCGATATTTCGGACAGGGTTTGTAAGGTATTCCCATGCCTCACACTTGCATGTTTATGTTTTGTCCGAAATATAATGGTCATATCGTATAATTAGTACGTCAATATAGTCCTCAAAGCATTATCCAGGCGGTGGACAAAGATCGGAGCCAGGAATTGGAATATTAAGGCGCTTAGTACATCAAAGAGATACTAGCAAAATTGGTTGTACTGATGGAATGAAAATCCAATCAAACGAAGGCTTTCCCGAAATGTTTTTAATCGAAAAATGGAACGCTAACTAAAAACTGCTGTCAATTGAGAAGAGTGCCATGATATATACATAATATGAACCATTCCGAGATTTCTGATTCATCGAAAAATCTCATTTTCCTTGATTCCTCACTAGTACTTGGAAAAACTGTCTGTTCAGGTGTTGTACTTTTGCAACGGTCACAGCAGAATTTGGCAGTTGAACGAATATTCAAAGAGAGAGCTCCAACTATTGAACCCCCTGAAGTTACGATCAAATTCAAATTTCGATTATGGAATGAGAGTATATTTTCTCACAAGATTTATGAATCTCAGAACTCGAGTGTTGGAGACCAAAATCTATAACTCCCAAAATTTCCGAGGCTTGATAAAGAAGACGTCCAAATCTTTCCAGCAATTTTTTGCAAACATTTTTGAGAGATTCACTCATTGTCTTATTTCGTTTTGATGTGTTGAAATATTATGATTTCCACAGTTGTCAGGACCCAGGAAGATTTTACCGTCTCATAACTCATATTGGCCATGAACCCAAAAAAATTCAGAATTGACACTATATTTATGTATTTTGCTCATAAATTTTGGTTACCTGAACCAATTTCTAGTTTTCTGCATTCCTCTTTTAAATGATAATCTACCCATCCGGTAATTCGGGACACCTATTTTCCATGAGTGATTACTCACCGTGAGCGACTGAAGAAATCCTTTTCCCGGAAGCCATGGAAGAAAATTACTTTACATGGACTTAGAAATTCTGATCCTCTCAGATACGTTGCTCGGGGAACGACGAGGGATTGAACAAAAATTTCAAAATATCTGAGCCCGTGGTGATTTAGTACTACGTCCAAGCATCAACATCCCATTGGAATTGGAATGCAGCAATCACCTTCTTGATAATGCGAGCTTCATTCGTATTTTTACATGTTAACCAAATGAAACTTCTCCTGCACTATTATTTATCAAGACAATAACAGTTCTCAGGACTTATAACTCGAAGGCAACCCAATATTTCTCGAAGGACCTTCGCTAAGATCTTTGAATGAAGTGGGTTTGATTTTGATGAACTAAAGTCGAGCAATCTCATTTCAGGTCGATACCCTCAATTCCCTCTTCTCATAATTGAAGACCTTAGAATCATCTAATTCCCGAGATAGCTCGTCTCTAGTTAGGTGAAATTGAACTCACCTTGGCTAGTCTCAAAATCTTGAAGTCACGTCTAAAGTGAGTCGAGATGCATTGAAAAATATTGAGATGCGTTTGAGTTGAAACTGACTAGTTTTCAGGTCTCATGAATGAGTTTCTGGAGCCATTGTTGTTACGATGAATAAATGTGTTGAAGAGCCACATTTGATTTACATTTAATAACGCGGATCGAGCTCATATTTCCAAAAGGGGGATGGTACAATTTCAATTCCAACGGGATGCTTACCCTTAGAGATAGTAGTACTAAATCATCATTTACTAAGATTTCTTTGATATTTTCGTTCAACGTATCATCCTCCCCTAAGCACCGTGCAGATCACAAGATTCGGCGGTTCTTAAAATAACTCTCTCTTATCCTCCACAGCTCTTCTGAATTGTTTTTGAGTGTTATAGTGGATGGATGGAGCTGAACAAGTGAAGTCTCATAGATGTCAGGTAGGAGAGATCATAGCTTAAGTTACGAGTCTGGTCTTCAGAGAGTATTTCTATCTCTCTCTGAAAAAGTAGTTGTGTATACCTGCTATGTTGAACCATTTGCTTGTCTGTGGTAGAAGACAAAGAGATGCTCCTCCTACAATGGCTGCGTCACATTTTCCACTCTTTATTGCATGATAAGCATTTTCAAATGCGATGAGACTCGAAGCACAGGCTGCATCAGTCGTGTAGCTCGGACCAGTGAGACCAAAGACGAACGAGATAGTACTTGAGAATATGGATCGAGAAAGAGCAAACGCCCGTGGATTGTTCTGCGGAGGAAAAATTATCATGAATTCTTTCATTTTTGATACTATTGATCACTCATCACATTTCGTTGAGCACATGTTCCAGAATTTTCGATAAAGTAAAAATTTTCCCCAAAAAAGCCTCATCGAGATGTTATATGGATGTATGTAGATGATCTGATGCAGGCTTAACAGAATTGTTAGTGACCAAATAATCCCAGGAAGAATTTAATCGTCTTTCCCAGTCAGGTTTGAAGCCCTTTTTGCGCGTATCGAGTGGACCTCCTATTACATTTTCAATGTATGAATATTCATCACAATCTCGTTCATTTTTGAGACTTTGAAGAAATTCAAGTGAAAAGGAGATATGTTCATTAAGAAGTTCACTTCAATGAGCCCCACCAATGGAATCCACGGATCCTTCCCAGTGTATGATGGGACCCTATTTCGTAGGATTCCTCCCCTCAGCTTCCATAATCGAATTGTTAACCTTGTCGAAAACATCCCAACTTCCATTATCCATGGCTCGAAAACGGGATAGTCAATCGTTCTGGGATTTCACGTTCTCACCCCTAGATACTTCAACTTCATATGTGCGGAGTCTCAAGACATTATGTTAAGACGGAATTCCCCGAAGTTGGTTCTTTGGTACTGCGCCTGTTAAGTCCGAGGACTAACCAGATTGGTTTGTGGAAATTGGACGGTGGTCTTAATGAATGCTAAGTTTGATGTAAGCTAGGTCTATTAGATCCAAAGTATGATAATGAAAGAGAGAGGCTATTGAATACGTGAATGATTTTACGAGACAATTTCTTCAAGGGCTGAGGAAGCTCGGCTCAAAATGGCTGTATCGTAAAACGAGCTCGACTGGGTTTCTAGAAGCACCTGTGGAGGTTGCGAGGTGCCACGTTGGAGCGCGCGTCTAGAAGCGTTGAGCGGCGCCTTTGAGGCCCCTTTCATTTGCTATGGTCAAATTGCTTGCGCGAGACATCTAGTGGCTAGCTCGCACATTATTCCGCGGAGGGCCTCACACAGACATTCAACGTTTCCATGTCCGTGTTATCTCAGCCTCCCCATTCTCCCCCCGCAGCGGGAAGACGGCGGGGTTTCATGTTATTTTCTGCTATTGGTGGTGCTGCAGTCTACTTCTTTTTATATAGCACATTCGTGACCATACCGAATACCCTCCTGTAGGCGCTAGTCCCTTCGATGCGGGTCTAAGATTGGTGATACTCAGGGTCTTCTATCGTAGCGTACTTGTGCTGTGATTGGAGGGTCGAGATCACGTCCCTCTTATGATCGTGAGTGTTGCACGCATCGATGCACGTGTTCGCATTAGATATATATACATAGTCCTATATGTGGTGCGTATACAATAATATATACTAGAACTTTAAAACGCGCGCGTTGCGCGCGGATGGTTACGATGACTTAAAATTCTGGAACATACGGCAAAAGCTATTGTGTTTGAAAAAAAAAGTTATGCAGTTATATATGGTACCAGAAAAGAGCAAATATGATATAGTATGAAAGTATGTAATGGAAACGTCACCCATCTATATGTTTATCTATTCGACATCGAAATTTATGGATCACTGATCCAAAAATTCACGACTGCCTGAGGAATTTTCCGAATGATCTCAAGAAACTATCCGGTCTACGAAGTGCGCGTGCTGCGCGCGCATGGTTCAGCCACCCGTATGGTGTAGGGTCGAAAAACTATCCAAATCATATTATTACATGACTCGGCTAATGAAAGCTAATTTTAATCAACGGAACTGTTTATTAAGTAACATAGATCGATATTGGATTACTCCAATTTTCCAAGAGAAAAACGATCCAGCTTTTATAAAATATCATTCAGGGTGACCATCAAGGAACAAAGAAAAGATCATTTTGAGAACCGGAGAATTGATCTCAAATCCAAAATCAATGATTCAAATTTATGCAACGCTTGTACATGAAAAGTTCAATTTTTCCGTGAAATATGTGGGTTTTCAATTCGATTGAGATTTTCAACGGTTTTTACTCATACTCGGATGGAGACATATTTCTCTCCTCCTCCTTCTTCTACTCTAAGTCGGCTATAAAAGAGAAGGAGCAAATATTTTTCAAAGATATGCACAAAGATCAGCCAATCAGCCTTTGTAAAGCGAAAATTTCTTGAATGCTTCTGCAGAAATTTTTTTTGGTCCACAAATGAAAAATTTTCGATCGATTATTTGAAATTCAATTGACCATCATCCAGGAATGAGAAAGTTATTGAACCTCCTATAATTTGAGAAAATATATTATTCACAAATAGAAAATTCCTCAATTCATTTGGTCCAATTCAGTGCCATACACCAACTGAAGAGTTGTTTTACGCATCAGAACTTGAAGAATTATATTCACTAATGAAAATTTTCTCTAAAAATGATGTAAGGATATTCAACATTCACAGAGAGGATTTTGGTTGATTTACCTCAATCAGAAAATTATATATATGCAATTTAAGAATTATGTTGAAACATTCATCATTCATGGAAGAAATTCTAATTAATCTACCCCAATCAAAGAACAGTATAGATGCAATTTTGAAGTTTGTATGAATCATTTTGAGAATTTAGATGAGCGTTCCTGAGATCTTTTCGATCGTTGGAGAAAAATGAAATATCAGAAATCAAATCTTCTAATGATTACCATTAACCTCATTATCACACGGGATATCCGATATTCCTGTTGTCGGTCAAGCAGCAATCTACTTTTTTATCACTCATTTATAGCGCGCGGATCGCGATCCGATTAATACATGCAGGTGTAATAAAACTCTATATGATGCGCAGGCGCGACAATCACCTAGAACTGGACAAAACGCTACAGTGCATGAGTTCAGATGCTTGGAACTCATCATTACTTTTCTTTTGATAAATTGGAAATAATCAACAGATACAATACTTTGGCTATGTAGATCGCATGATTGATGGACACTTTGAACTATATTGATCCACCTATAATTACATTCAAATACAATGTCATTAATTCACAGCAACCTACATTGAGACGACTCGTAAGTGGCGCGCGAAATCTCGATCGGAACCCCTCGAATCTCGAATATCGAAGTTATCCATTAATAATATAAGATAGGGCTAATTGGGAACCTATATTGGTTCCTGACAATGTTGATGAATAATTTTCGTGTACAACTACCTCAAAATGTTGACAATAGACTGTATTGTTCGCGAGTAATCTCTTTCCTTGCTCGACTTGATTATTTTTGTTGGAGTTATAACACGACTACAAATCTCACTTCGTAATAATATGCCATATTTTTATTTGGTGAATCGACTCAAGGAGATGATGCCAAATGATGGAAATAAAGTAGAAGTTTTTGAATTGATGGAAGAGATCAGGTTTAATCGGCATCTCGAACTAAAATCGTCTGAAAGTTCTGAACCTGGGTCACTGGCAACTTTCTTCAATCGATACCCTGAATTCAAAGATTACGATGGTCGATTAGTAAGTGATATTCCTCACACTTCCACCACAAGATGCTTCTATTGATCAAGTCACTGATACTCAAAAACTTTACAGATCGATGTAGAATATTCAAAGATGAACCCAGATAGCTCTAATTTCGAACGAGTTTTCTCAGAGTATGCTGGCGAGATTATGAATCATTGCCAAAATAAGAAGAGCGTAGATGGACGAAGAGCTTCCAAAGCTCCAGAAGGTAACGATCAATTCTCGTATCCGTATCACCCGGTAAAGCGTCTTTATTTATATTTCCTTGTCAAAGAACATTCGAATGCTATTGTGCTGCTGTCGGAGATTTTACCAGATTTGCAAGCTAAGAGAGAGAAAGAGTGAGTAGAAAAAAAATTGGCCTCGGCTCTGCTTTGCAGTGTTATCCCAACTCTGGAGTATCTTTTCTTTTTTCAGAGTAACGTTGATGAAGATGGTGGAATTGAAGTTAAAAAATTCCCAAATCCAAAATTGCTGCCCATCGTTCACGTAAGGAATGTTCTGCATACAGATTTCCAGAAAATTGTACAACCAATAATTGTAACTCCTCTATTCTGACATCAATTTCAGGGCACATGACTTAATGTCAATGAATACTACGGATGAAAATACAACAAAAAGACTGGATAAACAACCTTATCTCAAGTGCAATTTGGTCTACGGAGCTCCTCTGATTTACAGACTGATAGTGGGGGGGGGGGTATAGAAATCCCGCTTGGAAGATCAAACACCTTCAAAACTTTTTGTCTATTGATCAGAATACATTAAGTATTCAACTTAAAATTTGAGCTTGAATTGAAGGATTCTCATGACTTCATCACTGGATGTATCCTCGACTTGACAAATTCCACGCCATACAACAAGACTATGAACCGAATCGTCTTGGATTTTGGAAATGAAGTGCAACTGCAATGATAATAGGATAGCTTCATAAAATTCGATTCATACTAGCATACTGATACTATAGTTGAACAACTGATGATTGTAGGGCGAAGAATTCATAGTAGGTGTATGACTGGTTAATCATGATAGAATGTTATTCAGTCTTCGTACTAACAACTGATGAATCATTCAGCTGACGCTTCACGTATTCATTGTTTATTATTTTGCTATGAATAATAAGATATTTTTTGTCAACGATATTCACACATTATACTTGGATTCAAGCAAACAAGGCGTTACCACACGTATTGTAAAATTGTAATTGGGCTATTAGCTCGTGGCTATTGGAATGGATGAATGAATGAATAGATAACACAGGCCCACAAAAAGAAAAAAGTACCCGTACCCAGCAACCGGACCTATGTATTCCTACGTAAAATCGTGCGCTGAATTCGAAAACAGCATCAGTTTTCACCGAACACCCCCCAAATTTCGAGAAAGTTGGGGAAAAAATTTTTTGAAGCGAGATATCAGATTTTTGACCTCGCAGTCTGGAAGGGGAGGGAATTTTACGTCCAAATATGTACTTTCGAAATTTTCCGTTTTTGGTGGTATTCCTGATCCAATATCCAGAGTGGTACTCGCGATTGGAAACTCAATGTGGTTCTCGTGATCGAGAACTCAATGTTGCATCCGTGATTGAGAACTCAATGTGGTACTCGTGATCGAGAACTCAATGTGGTATCCGTGGTCGAGAACTCAATATGGTAGTCGTGATCGAGAACTGAATGTGGTATCCGTGATCGAGAACTCAATGTGGTATTTCTGATCGAGAACTCAATGTGGTACTCGTTATCTAGAATTCAATGTGGTACTCGTGATCGAGAACTCAATGTAGTATTCGTGATCGAGAACTCAATGTGGTTCTCGTGATCGAGGACTCAACGTGGTAATCGTTATCGAGAACTCAATATGGTACTCGTGATCGAGAACTCAATGTGGTACTCGTGATCGAGAACTCAAAGTGGTACCTGTGATCTAGAACTCAATAAGGTACTCGTGTTTGAAACTCAATGTGGTACTCGTGATCGACAACTCAATGTGGTTCTCGTGATCGACAACTCAATGTGATACTCGTGATTTGGAACTCAATTCGGTTATTCGTGATCGAGAGCCCGATGTGGTTCTCGTGATCGAGAACTCAATGTGGTAATCGTGATCGAGAACTCAATGTGGTAATCGTGATCGAGAACTCAATGTGGTGCTCGTGATCGAGAACTCAATGTGGTATCCGTGATCGAGAACTCAATGTGGTATTCGTAATCGAGAACTCAATGTGGTGCTCGTGATCTAGAACTCAATGTGGTATCCGTGATCGAGAACTCAATGTGGTACTCGTGATCGAGAACTCAATGTGGTATTCGTGATCTAGAACTCAATGTGGTATTCGTGATCTAGAACTCAACGTGGTACTCGTGATCGAGAACTCAATGTGGTTCTCGTGATCGAGGACTCAACGTGGTACTCGTTATCGAAAACTCAATGTGGTACTCGTGACCGAGAACTCCATGTGGTACTCGATCCCGAATACCACATTGAGTTTTCGATCACGGATACTACATTGAGTTCTCGATCACGAGTACCACATTGAGTTCTCGATCACGGATACTGCATTGAGTTCTCGATCACGACTACCACATTAAGTCATTTCATACTCTCTCGCAATCTAGACCGGAATCGCGATTCCACCTCCACAGTGAACGTGTTGAGGTAGGCTGGAAAATATTTGTTGACTGTTAAGATAGAAGATCTTACTGAAGAATCAGTGCCCTGAAGATTTCTCATGAATGGAGGAGAAAATTCAATTTTGGAGCTGTTTTTGGAATTGAATAGATACGGTGCAGAACGTAACCGTCATCCAAATCATCACCCTAACCTACATCATTGAAGGAATTTTTGGGGTCTTAGTGAATAGTAAGATACTAAGGAAAAACGACCTCTTTCCTGAAAATAGTAAATTATACCACAGATACCAGGAAATACATTCGGGTTACTGGATTTCCACGATAGAGTACTCACTCCCCCCAGAAACGGTTATGAGAACTATTATTATAGATTTTAAAATTGGTTTGCTGCCAATTCATTTGATTTTTCGAGAATGTACTTAGTGGACTCTAACTACGTACAATCCACATCACACGAACCACGGACAATCACGAGAACCACGGTTTATCTCTCAAACAGGATGTTGAAAATATTATGAATCTTCAACAAAGTATCTTCACTCACCTCATATTTTTCGCTCATCATCAAACCTTCAGTTTCTGATGCACAGTTACCAATGAATACACCAATTTTTCTTCCACGCAAACTTCGAGGATTTATACCAGCATCAATGAAAGCTTCATAAGTGTGCTCTAATAACATTCTGCTCCCAGGATCTTGAACGCTAACTGCTTTTCCAGGAATACCGAAGAAACGGGCATCAAATTTTTCTAGATTCTTGACCTTCCCTATAGACTTTGGTATGAGAGGATGCTCTAAATGAGGAAATAATATCAATGTTATAGCATCTATACGTAGGCAATCTCATTCAGGAGGTAATATCGGGTCTTCGAAGTTGGTGACGATGGAAAATCTCACAATATCTTGAATCTACTGATATACCAATCGTAAACGAGGGATTCCACGAGAGAACGGTAATCAGAAATTAGTTTGATGTTAGCTTTTTTTTGAAGTCATATTCCTTGATTCCATGAGTTGGAGGATAGGCATTCACCGCCGTAAAGGATGGGGATTTTCTTTCGGACCCTAGTACACAAACTCAAATTACTTTTCGAAATTTTTTGGAAAAATTTCGGAAATCCTTTCGACCGAGATTGTTATATCAAAAAAACGTCGTTGAATATCCAAACGCGCAGAACATATAGACATTCAAATCAAGAATTTTTCGAGAACACATTCACTGTAACACTAGTTAATTCATCATACTTGCAAAGTTTTTTACCCGAGACAGCGATCACATTATAATTCAGTCTCATGTGGTCTTTTATGGAGTGCTGAACATTTCAATTGGTTTCCTAACTAGCTAGTTCTAATATTACAGATAAGATAGTTTTTTACAAAGAAGAGTCATACCTGTCGTCATTTTCTGGAGTTGCATGATGTTTTAAAAATGTTTTGCTCAGTAATTACTCGTTATTATTCTATAAAAAATACCTGAAGTGGAGCATTCTCCATCTTTTAGTATCTTAGCTCGTTTGAAAATTGTGGATCTACTGACAAAAAGTAGTGACGTATCTCTATGGATTGTCATGATCGGTGAACAAATTTTTATGATCGAACGGCTACAGTATCTTGCTACAGGAATCTGGTACAGTAGATTCCTGTAGTACGGTAACTTTATGTTATATCACTCAATATAACGATGATATGACACTCAATATCGTTATTGAAATCTGCTGAAAAAAGCTTCTCAAGTCGGATGAATTGACTGGTGTAATAGTGGATGCGCTCTCGAAAAATTATTCATTCTTTATATGCATTACTGGTAGACCTGATAAGGGTGGCAAGAGAGCTATCAAAACGACACAGTTACTCGTGAAAACAGCCGTTATCTACCTCATTCACAAGGTTTGTCCTCCTATGAAACATGGTATCACTCGAGTATCACAAGGTATTTCATGAGATCACTAAATTTATGGCCATGAATGTAACTATCCAATCCACTCTTCACTGATGATTTGAACAGGTTTGAACTACAAACACTCATTTTCTTCTCATTCCGAGAAAGCTTACAAATGACTAGAAAAAGGTTCAAAAATAATCCTGGATGGTTTCAACAAACGCTTCATTTCGGTGAATCAGATTGACTCTTCAAAAAACTACTGATATCTCCCAGTCTCTTGCTAAAAAAACTAGTCGTGTCGTCGGTGGATGGACGGATTAATAGTAATTTAAGGGGACTGAACAGAAATAGTCAAAAATATCAACACCATTCAGCAATTTATCCACCAAATTGACATCAAATGGACCTTGTCCATTAAATTCGTTATTTGTCACTTACCCAATTTCCAACGAGAATCGTCTTCAGTAATCATGTGGACTTTATTTGACAAATTTTGTCGCAATTGTTCCACATTTTCTGATTCTGGAAATCTGCCTGCCATTCCACTAATAACAACATCATCGGGAGACATTTTTACCCTTCAACTGTCCGAACGTTTATCTGCAGATCATACAAAAATAGGAAGGCTACTTAATTATACCATCAACTAATGATATGAGAGAGTAATTGTACCAAGATCCAGTTTGAAGAATTAACGAAACGGAATTTCTTGTTTCTTCGTTCCTTTGTTGTTACATTAACGGAATTTGAGTAGAGAATGATCAAGTTAATGATGCTTGGATGTGATGAGCATTCATTGAAAGGTAAAGAGTCGTATCGAAAGCTCCTCAAAGATATGGGAGCAAGCTATAAACATCCCTACGTTGCATGGATGACATGTTCATTAAGAAGGGCATCTTGCGGTAGCCTTATTTTCATGGACCCATGATATACCCTGCCAATTTTTGTCCTAGATGGTATTTCTTGATATCAGAATAACATCCAATTAGAATAAAGAATGCCCATGTAAGATTTAAGGAGAATGGAATTCTCGAATTCTTCAGTCATCATCGTTACCACTGGTCAAAAATATTTTCAGGTCAGGACAGAACATTCTGTATAGGGTATAATTCTTCCATGCATTATTAGACGTGGAAGCTAGATGTCAAGTCTGCATCTCTCCCAAACGTCAGAATTCCTCCCAAAACGCTAGAAACTAATTTTTTGAAGATCATCGTCTTTTACGTTCCCTGCGGAAATGTCAAACTGATGAACTCGATGAAAAGTTCCCTCCTGATAAAACATGAATTCGGTATGGCAGTGGTTTCAGAGGACTTGGATGCATTTAAAACGAGTGACGAGTTCAAGTATTTTGAGTTGTCATTAACAAAGTTCTCCTGATGTAGCTATGAAATTTGAAATTCTCACAGAACGAATGAAAAATCAAAAATTCGAGTGAAGCGTATTTTTTCATCTTACATATACATTGAGGAGGAATCATTTACAATAGACCGAGGAAAAATGAATCAAAAATATGGATATTTGATGCAATATGCGTAATGAAACAGAGTTCATGTTGGCTGGCTCACCGTGCTCTTGAAACTACAAAAACGGCTCGTTGTCACTGAAACGAGATGGTGTATTCAGTCCTCGTAGGAATAAAAAAACACGTTTAGTGCAAAATTGACTGAATCTAGATTATAACAATTCAAGAAATTACCTTTTTACGTGTTTTGAAGGCATCTTAGCTCTCAGAAATTAGTGTCAACGTGTTCAGCAGGTTAGAAATCGTAGAGATAACACTGTTGGAATAGATTCTCGTCACATCAGGAGAGATTTTCCCGCCAAGTTTATTAGTGTGACATTATTGCAGAAAAAGCTAAAGACACCGTTCTCGAGAAGTTAGTTTCCTAACGTTTCAAAGAAAAATTCTGATATTCAGGAGAGACATAGCGGATTCTATTTCTACATCGGAAGATTCACAAAGAAATCAGGTTTTTGTAGATGTATAATTCCAGGCCCAACATTCTGTTGACCAATATTAGCAATAAATGACTAAAAACTTGCAAAACTTCTCCTGTTTTTTTTTTGAAAACCCCACGTGGGCGATTTCAATTCCAATGGTATGTCATCTCGGACAGGAAAAATTACCACTTCCCTGTAGGAAAGTTAATGGGGCTTACAGCTGTGAGTTACAGTCTGCCATAGGAGATAGCACGGTTAAGGAGGCTCGCGCAAATTTTAACAAAACGAAGAAACTGCTTAAGAGTTACTTATATTAATAGATAAACTAATGAGGAATCATAATCTATCAAGAAAAATATGGGTTGGCGATGAAAATCTCGAGTAAATCCATTTGGCAGAAAAAATCCTTACACACGTAATCTTATGGGATAAACACGTTAAATCGAGCTGGTGCGGCAACTAAACGACCAAAATCGATATTCATGGGATAATTTGACGCTATTTTGCATCATGCGTCTAATGGTGTGAAAAAATTGATACGTTGGCGATCTAAATTTTGAGTAAATTGAGTTCAAAGTGAGTTTTAAGAGTGGAGCAGCGCGCCGCATCGCATAGCTTGCACTGTGAGTATACCTATATGTAGCGTCAGGATCGTAACGGAAAATAGAAAGGCCTGACTACCTGCACGTAGGGCCCCGCGATCGGTACGGCACCACGCGCGCGAGCCTCCTTAACTGCAAATTACAGCTGTAAATACTATTAACTATCCTACAGGGTTAGACAAAAATTAACATGGTATCTTTTAGGAGTTCGAAAAATCACAGCAAAATCATATCCAATGACGCATTTCACGCTCATTCCACGTTGTATACGTTACAGTCAACATGTGTATACGCCCGTTCCGCTGTTGGATTTGAGTTGTATAAGTTCTAGCACACTGTCCATTCTTACACAATTTTCCACCTAGTATGCAAGATTGAGCGTTGAATGTAGTAGATCACTTATTTCGAACCTGATGTTTCTCAACGAATCTTGTCTTATCTGGAAGATTATGTCAAATATCTTACGGATCGAGTTAAAATCGTTAAAAAATGCCAACCATTACTGGAGCAATATTCAAAATGCGCGAGAAAAAAATGTTTCATAAATGCACTTTCAAAGGTATATTTGCTCCATCGTATTCGTGATTTTATGCTTTTTGATAACCTTGATATATAAGAAGTACCGGGAAGCCATCAAAGTTAGCTCACCATTTTTCATGATTGACAGACTTGAAGAGCCTTAATAAAGTGCAATCTATTAATTGCAATGTTTTGGAATGCGCTGAAACCATGGTCGCATCTTCATCGTCTCCCTGTAGCAAATATTGAAGTGTAGATTTTTCTGGATGTTGCTAACTCTGACTTTGAGAATTCAACCGACACTGATTTGTCTTATGAATATAACTCGCATTAGAAAGAATTTTGTCAAGTCCAACGTATAGAAAGATGACTGCTAACTCGGTGTATGGCTGGTTCCACCGGTGGATCTCACCAAAATTAGAAAGTCTGTAAATAGACGTAAAACTGATGATTTTCCAGAAGGTTCGACTTTTGCAGGTGCTGGAATGCTCATTTTCACTCTTTCGCAATCTAGACTGAAATCGCGATTTTGAATGTGGAGTAAATGGGCTAATATCCGCAATATGACAATAAAATTGCTATAGTTCCGATTCTTGCGAATTTGGAAGATGCACTTGAAGATATATCAAGATTCTATCAAACCGAATGAGCTGAGTTGTATTGAAATAAGCCGCATTAGAAATATTTTGAGCTGGCTCTACTATTCGTGATTTTTCAGCGATACAAACAAAAAATACAAGAAGTTACATTCATCAAGTTGGAGAAAATACAGAAATCATCGTTCAAACTATTCCAGCTCCCATTTTACAAGAATAAAAAATTGCGCTGCAATGTCGATGCTTGTTCACTCGCGAGATCAAGATATGAATGCAAATCGGGTACAAGTGAGCGAGTTAGATACACTCACTTCGTGTTTGATAAGAGATATTGATCGCATCCCCATACAAATATAGAAATATTTTCACTACATACCGTCAGTGATTTATAGGTTACAGTCCACACTTGATTGACCGAAAAGATTTGAGAATGAATGGATTCAAAAAGGAAGCAGTTACAAGTTCGTGGCGTAAATGTGACTGAACATCAAATTGTATACAGCATTCCTATTTGTAGATTTTTTCAGAAAAAAGATGCCTCCTTTTACTGGTTAATTGTGAATTCAACCATGATACATTATTCAATACGCTGATTTTTGAATATTCTATTGTGGTTGATAGTCGAATTTATTCTATTCGACCTTGAGTTTTGGGAAGTCTGCCACAGAGTAAAAGAAATTTCCTACGAATAGGCAAATACGATTCATTATTCTTTCTACCTCCATTATCTAGATGAGATTTTCTACGGGAAAATGGAAACATTTCGGTCAAAATAACAATTTTAACAGAATTTGATATCTACCAACTGATGAAATATTGTGAAGAGGACCTTGTATGGGTTCTTTGACATTTTGTGGGGAAAATCATGGAAGAGGATATTTCAAAATGGATATGTTTTTACATTTTACTATAAAAATGCTCTGATGCAATCCTAGGGCTTTCACGAGATCGAGACCGAGTCTGAAACTGGGACTGAGGGATATTTTCTCTCGGCGAGACCAAGGCACTCATTGGAGAGTCTGGACTCTTGTCTTGACTCTATCCGCCAGTTTTTCAAGAGTTTCGGTGGTTTCGGTACTTACAAAATTCCTGCACTCGTTTTTGAAGGAATAAAGGGGAGAGTATCAAATATCGAATGTTCAATTGAATCGAAGCTACAAAGAAATCAAGTGTGTTTTATCCTATTCATTTTGGCTTCCATGTGGCTACTATGGAACGTTCCCAAAGGCTGATACATATGAGCAATGCTAAAGGTGAAGGCCAAGCGAGATTGTTCACATGGCGAGCAGACCGTAGAGAAATATTTATATTGACGTACGTGTATATAGTCTTCATACTATGAGTTGGAATAATATACTGCATGAACGTTTAAGGTAGTTGTACACTAAAATGCAAAATATACCAGAATGACACCAAAGTTGGTGAGGATTTAGTTCAAGTGTTAATGAACACCTGTGCGAAATTTCAAAATGATTGACCGTTTTATTTCAGAGTGGTAGTCATCAAAATTCGTCCCTTTTAGCTTGGCGCTGATGCGGGATCGCCGACTCCCATATAAACGCAATGTTAAAAGTGGCGGGTTTTTGATGGCTACGACTCCGAAACAAAACGGTCAATCATTCCGAAATTTTGCACAGGTGTTCATTAACACTTGAACTGAATACTCCCCAATTTTGATGATTTTCTACTATACAGTGAAATCTCCCTTAACGTATACCTCCTATAAGCGGACACCCTTCAATAACGGACAATTTTTTGCGACCAGCAGAAGTATAATCACAGAAATGAACCTCTGATTAGCGGACACCTCCGGATAGCGGACAGTTTTGATGCAACCATAGGTGTCCGTGCGACCGGAGATTTCACTGTATTCTCAGCTTTAGTGCACAACTACCTTAAATGAATTTATATCACTCGATCGATATGATCAATCGTGACTGTATTCTCGCGGGAATTTCAAATCATGTATATCATGATTTCGCCCTTGCAAGCTAAGATAATCAGCAGATATGCTGATAAATCCACAACGTGGATGGTTCTCTTTAATTTCCAAAATTCATCAACGAGAGTCTCGCCGAGAGTCTCGTCAAAATCGAGCCGAGTCCGAGACCAGAACAAAGCAGACCGAGACGGGACAGAGGCCGCGAAAACGCCGTCCGAGACGAGTCCGAAAGCGGCTTGACTCTTGTCTTGTCTCGTCTCGTGGAAGCCCTATGCAATTTTCTTTCAGCAGCGTATTTCTTCGCGATTTTCTTGTATTCTTAAAAAATCCGAAAATCACCCAAAAATTCAAAAATTTGCTCACTGAATCTCACAAATTTCACCTCAGTGACCTTGTCATGCTTTTTGTCATTCTTGTGTTATCTTGGAAACTAAGAATTCAAGTTGTGTCATTAAACCAGAGAAATTCTCCGCCTACCATTCTGACGATCAATGGTAATTTTGCATTTTTCCAGATTTTTATAGCGATATTTTCACTCCAAGTAAAAATAATACAAAAGAAATGATCAGTATAATCGATCCATACCTTTTTTTGGTTCGTATTCTAATTACCTTATCAAGAGATCATGAATTCGCAATGGTCGCACTGAA
Source organism: Eretmocerus hayati (assembly GCA_029851415.1). Lineage (NCBI taxonomy): Eukaryota > Metazoa > Arthropoda > Insecta > Hymenoptera > Aphelinidae > Eretmocerus > Eretmocerus hayati. The sequence goes on from CM056744.1 coordinate 114,296,866, forward strand.
CCGAAAATACTTCCCTTCCAAACTCGCTCAAGTCAAAATTTGCTTGAAGGATAAAAATGATATGGAATAGACAGCACTTAGAACAATTAATCAGCTCGTGCTGACACGGTTTGATCAATAAGACACAGGTTTTCATAGGCCCATTATTTTTACATCTCAAATTCCCTTTTCGGATACGAATAAAAAATAGAGTGACCTTCAAATTCACTTCAACGAGGAATCACTGTAACATTCTTAGCATTCTTAATGGTATAGAATTTAAAATGTTCCGGAGTTTTTCATAGCATTGAAAAGCACATTAGAAAAATCGCGTAAGCCATCATGTGTATGAATATGTATACACTTCGTTCACTCGCAATGATTGAATTCCAAAGTGTCGAGACTTCAATAGTCTCTTAGAATTCTTGTAAATCAAAGTAAATGTATACGATGTCATGTAAATTACTGATACTACTTCCGACTGTCAATCGTTATTATAATGAGGAAAAGAAACATATGCAAGATGAACTATTGTAAAATGAACAAATTATGTGTTATACGGCTCAAATTTTTTGATGCAACAGTAGCGAATACTTCCACTCATTGGACAATTCAGGAAGCGGATTGATGTTTAATTGAGTGATAAAATAAATTTTCCACACAGTATAACAATTTTTATTGATTATAACACTGGAATTATTAAGAATATAATTCTCGATAAAGTTACAGGATGTATATCGTTAAAAATCATGTTATGCCAAAACTTGATAGATTTATACCAACCTCCAAATCAAAATTCATCATTCATCGTGGGAACCTCTCTGCCAATTTTTCACCCTCTTAGATTATAAAACTAAAAACACTACTGGTCACTGGTCAACTCTTGAGTGTAATGACTGAAAATCATAGCCTTAACATACTAACTTACCAAGACTACTTTGAATAAATATGGGCTCACGACTCTGCTGAATTTCCAGCTTCTCTCATACTTTATCCTCTAAGATCGATGATATTTGTACAGATGAAATTTTTGTTCGACAGATCCATTTTTTTAATTTTGTTTCTGTTGGAATATGAAATTTCCTAATGTTATCGTCGATTTGAAGTTAATAGTAATATACACAATACAATATCATTCATACCACTATTCTGACCACATCTTCAGAATTGATTGTCACTCAGCTCTCAAAATGAATAATATCATCTATCTGTTCAATCAATACGTAATTCGAAGAATTTTTTGAGAAAAGAGATAGTTGGAATAAAATGTAAAATACGAGCAGGTGCCATTTCGTAACTGCATTAATTTGTTTATAAATTCATTTCCCGTGAGTGCATTATCGTCACTGATGAGAAAAGAAAGTAAAAAGACATGCCAACATCTCTGAGAGTGTGTCCACAAAAGAAGCGCATGAGCCGTGAGCCGTCGTGCGCCGCGCGCACTCACCAAATTTAAGCCGGTTAGGGTGTTATTATTCACAGTTTAGCTATCAAAAACGACAGACGATCTCGTGTAGCAAACCGATGCAGGAACACACAAGGGCTCAGATTTGGTAAGCGGCGCATGAGCCGTGAGCCTGCGTGCGCCGTATGTGCGCTGATGGCTCACGGTTCATGCGCTTCATTTGTGGACACACCCTGATACAACTACTGTGAAAATGTTCCAAAAAAATCACTACGCTGGGAGTAGAAAATCGGTCGACCTACGCTGAGTACAGTAAAATCACTACTGCAATCTTGTAAATTTACAATTTCGGTTGACGATTTTCATGATTGGTGCCACAAAATCACTAGCCAAAATTGTAAATTCACAAGATCGCAATAGTGATTCCACTACGCTCAACGTGGTTCGGCCTATTTTCTACTCTCAGCGTAGTGATCGTTATGAAATTTCATCACAGTGAGATCAAACTCGTCCTATTGAATTTTGAGATTTCCGAATATCGAAGATTCATCCATGGAAACAAGGAGCACAAAGTACCTCAAATTCGTATCGAAATGATTCTCCACTCTTAGTTAAAACTGAGTGCAATTTTTGCGGGGATTGAGTTTGTGATTCGTGTTCCGAAAATGGTTCAAATTACGATAGAAAAAAGGATACAGAAATTGAAATTCGAAATTGACATGAGAAAATTCATGGGTCCATGTAAAAAAATTCGTTTTTTGTCATAATCTGATAGAGTTGTATCAATTTTTTTTTCAAGGTAACTCATGTGGACGGCACCATTATAGGTGCCGGCTAAGAATACGTAACGTCATCCGATGGTTAATTATCGACCAATTTCAATATCTTCTATGATTTGGTGACGATGTGAGCATTTATTCGCAATAAAACGTTCCCAATTATGTGACTCATCGTGTAAATCCTCATGTGCTACTTTGGATCAACGTATGATCAAATACAGCATTACTAAATTTTTTCATCCACCCAATTTTTATCAAATACAAAGGAAAATCTTTGATAATAATCGAGCACGAATCTTACAGCTGATACTGATATGTTCTCTTATTCTAAATCGTATCAAAATGTTGAATCATCTCATTCAATCGTTGTATCCATTGAATCATTCAAGACAAAATCACATCATCATTCTCGGGTATACTGAGATGATATTTGATGCAAGAAATTTCTTCTCCTACGTTGGTCAATTTCAATTCGTTTCCCCGCCAAGTTAATCTACGGAGACTATGAGGTACGAATCAATCGTAAAACTTTCTTGACTAATTATATTCATCCTTGATTCACCAAGTGCCAAGTTCATCACATTTCTCTGCAATTGATAAACGATCTTTTATCAACAAATGTGATTCTATGTCTGACAACAAGTTCGGCGATCTCCACTACAACTCTTATTAGACTTCTTATAACAATATTTTCATGATATCCTACTGGAAACTTTTCAACGTCCCATTCGATATGAGTGAAAAGCTTCAAATTATTCACATAAAATTGACACCTTATTCCACCTATAGATCTACTATCTAACGTCTGAATCAAGTTGTTCATCTCATCCTGGTAGACTGATCGCACATTCATTTTGTCTTTCAAAATAGTTTTATCCTGACCTAATTCAATTTTCTTCATGTCCCGATACAATCAAATTATACGATTCGATATGTGCTACGGATATTGTATGATAATACTACAATTGTGTTGGTACATTTACATGATGATTATCATAATCCGTTATGTTTCAAGATTCAAATTCTCACCATTGCAAAGAAAAATTATACGATAGAAGAATCTTCACGCCTGATGTCACTCTTCTCACCATTTTGCACGTAAACAAAAAAAAAACTCTTTTGTGGTTCTCAAAAAGAGATTAGAGGTTTCGTCAAGAGCCCTGAAATTTTTTGAATGCAGAAGGCCGGGGGTCAAATCTCGTCCGACACCAATGTGAATTTTCATAAGTCCCCTTTGGTGACTTCGGTGGTTCAGAACCCAACTCAAACTGTGTCCGTAGGTCCCGCATAATAATCTCGAAAAGCGGTTGAAAATGTGTTAATAATTATATTAGTTTTTAGAATAACCACCCTGTGGGGGAGGGAGTCATTTTTTCCCAAACATTTTCTCCATGGGACGAAATTCCCCGACTATTCTTCTTCCCCGGGACAAAATTCCCCGACTGTTATTTTTCCCCGGGACAAAATCCCCGGACTGTTATTTTTCCCCGGGACAAAATCCCCGGACTGTTATTTTTCCCCGGGACAAAATTCCCCGAGTATTCTTCCTTCCCCGACGAGTCGCCTCAAGTATTATTTTTCCCTGGACAAATTTCTCACGAATCCACGAATTCTTTCCTGAACATGTCGCGGTCCGAATATCTTGGCTATAGTCAACAAACCCCCTTTGTTATTGTAACTTCTAACCTTAGTTCAAATTCAAATTTTTTCGGCGCTACACGCATTCAACATTTTCCGTGAAAAGTTTTCGTTAATTATAAGATAAGATTCTGAAATATGGTTGAAGTGATGTGGTACCTGCAGAATGTTGGTCATAACTCGCATTTCTAAAGCAAAATTGTAAGTAAGAAACTGCTCAATCTCAAAAAATCAGTCGCACTTTAACTCATAGAACTTGAACCAAAATGATCATAGTGCAAACTATAATCAAATGAAGAAAGCAAATACTGAATTCAGATAAACGGTGAATCTTTTGAATATCCCTTCATCTTTCCAGCGTTCTCGAGTAATTGGGGAAACTGGCACGGAGAGTTATGGTTGCGGGGAAAAATACCTCGGGGAATTTTGGCCTCGGGGGATCTCGAACTGGGGGGAGTTTTTGCTTTAGGGAATTTTCTCCTCGGGGAAAAATGACCGGGGAAAAATGACTCAGGGAATTTTGTCTGGGGAAAAATGACCGGGGATTATGACTCAGGGAATTTTGTCTGGGGAAAAATGACCCCCAATCACCCGGTGGCGCTGGATGTGGGTCGAACAATGTTGTTGTTGTTCCCACGTATTTTTGTCTGCAGAAACCGAAAATCAGATTCACTTGAGCTTCAGAGGTCAAGACTCTTTGTGGAATAAGAGATATCTCTATCATAGTGAGGAAGCAAAAATTTTCTGAAAAAACACAAGATTCCGGTAAAATTGAGGACTATGCACAAATTTCGTTCCATTCGATCAAAACTCATTACACATCATGATTTCCATGTATTTTACTCTGTTGGAAACGATTGCAGTGGCTTCAGAGGGCTATTCGCTTTAGGGAGCTCGTAGGAAGCCAGCTATTAGCAAACGATGGCCGAAGTGTCGAAAATCCATGAATAAGAATACGCAGCTTCATGGATAAGATAGGTCGCGCAGTAGGGCTAAAAATCGATTTCGGGACGAGATTCAGCTCCTCGCGATCGAAATGATTCAAACGGGATCTTTTCCGTCTTTTGACACTCTACAAGATTCTTTCCCGGAGAATTTGATTTGGGAAGCTGCGGAGTCACAGAATCGTGTTGGTCGATCAACCAAAAATCGTTAAAAATCGAGTCTCCTCGATCCTGGCGGCAATATACGATTTTCTGGTTGGGCTCAAAATACATGTTTTTGGTCTCATTTGATAAGGAAAATACTCGCATCATTGCAGAACTCTGGCGACCTAACTTTAAATCAGGATTTCAGGCTCAACTACCTTGGTAATAAACCCCAATCATCAAAAGTCGACTTTCTTCGATCCTGGCGGTAATGTACGAGGTTCTAGGTGGGCTCAAATTATGAGTTAGAGATACACCATGTGTGAGCCAATGTCACACGAATGCGCGAGCTTGATCCAAGGGCTTCAGAACTCTGCAATATCTCCCCCACTCACTGAGTACTCGAATATCATCGATATCCGCGACCTCTTGGAGTATACGTCGATGTAGCCTCACAAAATGTTTCTCCAAGGTGTCAACTCGACCTCAAATGCTTTTCGAACACTTTCACCTGGATTTGGGAATGATTGCAGTAAGGAGGAACTATTTATCACTCATCAGAACAAACTGATACTTCTTGCTTTTCGTCTTGATCGTCCTTCAACACGATCCTGGGCCTCCAGAGCTCCCCGAATTGAATTCTGCGGGCAGGTATATCGTAGAGTACGGAAAACCGAAGAAAAGCCCGTTTGAATTATTTCGATCGGTTTAAAATTCGCGTGGCGCTGAATCTTGTCCCGAAATTGGTTTTTAGCCCCGCTATGGGTCGGAAGTCGTCCGTCATCATTAGCTCATAGCAGTATTTTCATGAATTCTAGCTCTCTGAAATCACTAGAATCGGTCTCAGAAGGTCAAAATGCGTATGAAGATCGAGAGTGTATTCATTTTTGATCGATTGAAATCATTTTCGTGGAAGATTATGATTATCAGAGAAATTTGGTGTGTTCCAAAAATGTTCGCTTCCCCACTGTCATCAGAATCTAGCAATTTACGAAGATTCAGCTTTTGAGGCTCACGTGGCCCTGTTTTTTGCTTTCTGTGGTCAAAAGAACGTGGAAAAAGACATTGTTCGAGCAACGTTCAGCGCCACCGGGTAGATTCTGCACGCTCTTACATTGCTTTTAAAAATGACGTAAGAAAGATAATTCTACTTCATTTTCTGAAAACCTCCAGGGCGCCTGCCAAAATCTGGAAACTGTTCTTAAGAATAGCGAAAAAAATTTTCTTCATATATGTGAAAAGAAGCAGGAGCTGTGAGCCTAGAGGCAATGGTTTTTGAGAAATCATCATTTTCCGGACTGTCTTATCATACACGGATGAGAAATCTTGAGAATTAAGTCATGACAATGACGAGGATAAAAATTCCACTCCATTCTATAGATATGACATGAGGAAGAAATTCCATACCCACAGAATCAGGTTTTCTGGAAGAGGTTCCGTCGAAAAATTACGGGTCACTCATTCGTAACAAGTAACTCTCAATGGTGAAATGGAAGATTTGTGTAAATGAGCCAGGAATTCTGTTGAATCATCTTGTTATCGTACGAAAAAGGTCCAAAGATTTTCTCAAAAAAGATCGCTGGAAATGAGATTGGCAGTGTTGTTCGGCAGTGATTCATCATCATAATGAGTCAATCTGTTCCAAGGCGTAATAGGGAGTATAGAAGACGATTCCAAGATGACACTTCTGAGAATAATAGAATTCAAGAGCACATAGAATATCTGAAAGACAAACTTCACTATCAAAAAAGCACCGGACACATCTCCAGTGATATTTGTCTCTCTAGATCCAGAATTCAAATCCAAATCCATACCATAATGACAGAGAGAAAACACAATCGTAGATTGTACGTCTAAGGCAAGAGCGAGTTAGATATACACAAAGATTGAGACGTAATAGAGAGTTCGTCACGAATCTTGCACAAAATCAAGCGCAGAGAGTGGCTGTCACTCAATTTGACCGGATCAGCAGCTGGTTCTTTCACCAACACTTAAATGCGATGCGGCCGCTAAGCGAATTCCAACTCTCGCGCCAGGTGTTGATCAGTCAAAAGCCAGCCTTTTGAGAAATAGATAAATTTCTTCAAAATTCGGCCTATCTTCGGCTCTTCTACCCCAGCATTTAGTCATCATGCGATAAAGTTCACGAGAACAGGTCTCTGGTTGAGGAAGAATTCGAGGCTGCTGATGTCCGTTCGTACCGATCGAGGCGCTGATTTGATACCATCGACTGCAATTTTCGAGAACCTGTTCTGAAGTCAGCTCAGCGTATGGTTGTTCAGCGCAGTTACTGAAGATTTCCCAGACCGTTACTGCATACGACCATACGTCAGATTGGCTGCTGCATTTTCCCTGTTGGTAAATTTTTTCCATGAATAATTCTGAGATTTTTGTTATCATTGTTGGTGTTTCAGTTTCGTATCGGTTGACGGATTTGAAATAAACGAAAAATGAACTTCCTCTCGTGATGAAATCATCCCTACTTTGAAAGGGTACGAGTATAGTAAGCGAGAACTGACTTTCAATTCCGAGATTTTCCTTGGCAAAATCTAGATCAAATAATCATTCCCTACTCCCTACTTCACCGGCGGAAATCACTCTCATTTCAATCCTCTTCTAACAAACTTCTCTATAGTAACGCACCTGCCATGCGGGGTCTTTTGGACCCCAGGCGCCAACCAGCCATTTTTGAATAGTGAGTATCGCATACGAATTTTTTCGAAAGACTCGAGTAGAGATTCAGAAGGAAACAGGAAATACGAAAACAGAGATTAGAATACAGGTGACCCTCCGTATTCGCGGGTTTCACTCATTCGCGGAAGGCTAGAATAATTTTCTTCCTCAATATTTCCACAAGAGTGATGCTTCGGTATTTGCGGAAGTCCGTACTCGTGGTAAAGTTTTTCGGAACGTAACCCCTGCGAATACGGGGAGGTCGCCTGTACGAATTTTGACTGGGAAGCTCAACTCTACAGCAAGTTTGATGACTGATGCAGACAAGCTACACTACCGGTCAAAAATTTGTGTACATAAACCCAGGAGGAAAAATTCGATTTTGATCACTCGACTGATCGGATCTCCTTGGTCCAAAAAGACTCGACTTGGGATAATTTTGTTACTTCTATCAAGTACTTTGAGGTTTCTTTGTGGACTCTCCCTCCGGCTCAACAGGATTTCAATAGGTCAAGCCAAATCCTAGGAAGAATTCATTAAAATTGGGACAACACTCAAACTTCTGCAAGTCAGACATGAGTTGATCGATCGGGATGATCTAAAGAGAATTGTGAGTAAGGCTCGAGAACTTCAAATTACGTTTTCCTTTCAAATAATTCTGGCTTGTTTCTGGACCGAGCTGTGACTGTTTTTGTGGAGGAAGGTTTATCTCGTAGATGAGCTCCACAATTGTTGAAAGGTGGAGAAAAATTGGTCTCACAGTGGTATTTCACCGATTTCTTCTGAGTTTATTCGTGCTGCTGTTAGTGGAAATCAAGATCATTGCTCATACCAGTGAAAAAATCAGTCCATTCATAATTTGTCAATGACTGGTCCTTTTTTCGAGAAGAATATTCCACTACAAAAAGTCACTCTTTTTGTAGTGGAATATTCTCAATATTCACCAGAAATAAGCTAGAGTAGGTTCCAAGAACGGATTTTTGAAGCGCATTCATTCAATCATCGTGATTGCCAGTAACGTAAAAGGTATCTATCACTCCTGAGTTTTTTTGCACAGTTTTCCCTTGATTTAGCTTAAACTTCGAATATTCTATCGATTAGACGTTGTGCTGTCCAAATATGATTTCCTGCCTTTCAGAACGAGTACTCTAAAATGAAAATACGATTCAATGATGATACGCTCAAAAAGTTATGCCATAAACGGAAGAGCCCTCACATTATCTCGTCTCACTGTGATTGACTCGATTCGCGGCATTACTAGTATGTTGTGAAAAATCAAACATCGTACCATTAAAACAGCTTCCCATGCCATCCATCGAAGAGGTATTTTGGCGTAGTATCCGTTAACATAGTACTCTTTGTCATACTTGTTGCAATATAATGCATGATCAGAGACCTTGATTACGAGATTCCGGTTTACAATGCAATTCCTACAATGGAAACCATCAAATTAGATTTACTCTCGTTTATATGGAACAATCTCCACCAGTTATTAAAATAAGACAAAAATTCCCTCACCTCGCAGCCAAATCACAATGTGGGATTTTCAAGTTTTCTAAATATTTCATCCCCGATGCTATCTGAGTGATGAAATTCAGGAGACATCCATAACTGTAGAATTGAATCACGAATAAAGTTAAATTTTATCATCTCATTTTCCTCGATCGTACTTCGGATGAATATCTACGATTAAAGTGACTTACCTTAAACTATGTTCGCTATTTCCACTCATACTGCTGCTTTTTATGAAAGTTGGCAGATCACCAAGTTCTCCATACTCAAAAACAGCTCCCATTGGCTCTTCTTCTACCAAAGCAATTATTCTGGCGACATTTTGATCGCGAATTGCCGCAAGTAGATGCATATCTTTCATAAAATCTTTTCTGTAACATAATTTAAACCATGAGCTTGCGCTATCTTAGCAATTTGCGATTATCATGGGTTTGTGATCAAAATATTCCTAAAAAACTCTGGATTGGTGGAAAAGTATGAGCAAATGTTTTGAATAACGATTATCATCTGATGGAAAATACACGAAGATTAGCGGGCGGAGGGCGATACTCACTTGAGAGAATCAGTAACGCCTCTCCAAAGTGACCTGACGATGACAATTTGTCGATTTCGAGATGTTCCCATTTCGGGGCTTTGCACACCTTTAGCTTCACATAAGTACACAAGCCCAAAACTACCTTCACCAAATTTGTCAAGAATCCTCAACCGGTGTCTCGATATATGTTGGATGTTGTAGATGCTTGACGTGTTGGATAGCTGTACACTTTCTTGAATTTGCAGTGGTGTGAATAAGCTAGACGAGTTTGACTGCTCGCGTCTCTTGATCTATAATTATATTGAAGAAGAATTAGAACTAATCTCAAACTTTGAATCGAATGGGTCATTGCGATGTCTGTAGGGGTCAAAATTAAAGATTGAATTTCGACGAAAATCTCAAAGATGTCTTAGATCAGCTCAAATACGATTACAGATTTTTGGACGCATGATCATTTTTGAATAAATTTAAAAGTCCCAGAAGACGTGATAGAATATAACGAGCTCACATGATATTGCATCTACAATACCGATAGAGAAATACTCAAATAAATATTGGATCAATACTGTGAGGGCTTATGGATGCCTACTTTCATGTACGATACAGTATATCTTGGCACGCTTGGTTGAGCTGAAATATATGGCGTGAAACGGTTGCAGAGTAAACTTGACTTACCGTAAGGATATCCGTGGCCGCGTAATAGCCCTCGTGAACTTCATGATCTGCTTTACAGGTTTTACGTCCTCCGTGCCGTTTAGCAGGAAAAGGAGTAGCCGCTATTCTCTCACTCGATTTGTTTTCTTGATAGCTGTGCTCGCTCGTAAAATCTGATGTGATACCTGCAAGAGATCATTAGTCTTGTAAGAAGAGTCCTAAATATCACCTATTAGTTTTATCGGGACCAGCGCAGCCTTGCTCCCAGCATCATCATTCGGAAAATGGGATTTTTCAACTCGAGACTTTTGGAGCCCGAATCATCATTTTTTATCTCCTCCTGCATTATTCACGTCAAAAAGTATCGATAAGGTTTTCGTCCCATTTTTTCATCTTTTTTTTTAATTTTTAGAAGATCACGGTCCCGGAGACAATTCAAATCATCATATCATTGATATTATAATTTGTAAAATGATGAAGATATCTTATAACAAAAAATCTAATGTCATCACTCATCAGCAACAGATCAAAATTATACCTTCTTTATCAATTCCTGCATAAAATATGAATTGAATTCTCTCATAGGATGAAGACCAGTCATTTTGTCTACAAAACTTCAATCTTGGACCAATTGTAAGTGAAAACCCCAAGATAGTCTACCCATGTCAATTCTTCAACATTTCCGATTTTTGAGAGCTTACTAATAGGTAAGTCTGCAATCAGTTGTGATCCCAGATATTTGTTTCCAGCTGTGCTGATGGGTGAAAATAGAGACAATATTCAGTTTTTCAAATCTTGAATCTGTGAGTAACATTGAAAATCTGTGTTCTCGATTCGATAATAAGACTCCACTGTTGGAAAAAATAGCAGGTGAATTTATTGCACGGGAGTTTGAAGGAGTTGAAGGCTAGTCCGTAGAGAATCCGGATATTTTTCCCGATAGATGGCGCTTCGTTGATCGTACTGCATGTGCGATGGGAGATTGCGAACTACTTTTTTGCCTCATAGTATTTCAATCTCACATTTCCGACCAAAACGAGATATGGCAACTGAAACACCATGATATGTCCCATCGAACGATTTGTTTCACACCCGGGGATTCATTATATATCTCCAGAAAATCGTAGTTCTTTGGCTCGCTGAGCAAGTTATACCTCGAGTTATACTGCTCGATGCTCACACTAGTTCAAAGTTTTTGCGAGCTAAATTCAAAATTTTCAGGCGTGGGGGCTTGGGAGGGCTCATACGACAGGGAATCCCAATCCTGCACAGATGGCCTAGTATCTGATTTTGGTCAAAACTGTTTTGTTATTGAGGAATAAATCGGAATAGTCGAGGACGCGCTCTGTCTCACCAAAAAATTGCCTTCAAGCTTGTCTCGATTCCTAATGAATGAAATGCCATGAAACTTTCCATGGTATCGTGTTATAAGATTTTACAGGTGGCCTAGTATCTGAATATCACATTCAATACCAATAAAAGCGTATAAACAATAATACCGCTCTCAGAATCATTGGATGCAGCTGCAACCTCAAAGTACGCCGGTGCGTGTCTGGTTGCGGTTTTGCGGGGACTCCGGACTAGCCTTAAGAAGTCAATAGAAGATCACGCAATAAATCTTTTAGTGCGAGTAGAATATTTTGAAATAGCCAATCTCTGACTTCATTGCAATCTAGTTCCAGAATAACTGACTGAGTGTTTTATTCCATCCACGAACACATTTGAATATGAAAGCAGTCAGTGTAGCTCAAATATCTGAATCACGCCAACTAGAAAACCAGGAAGTCTAACAAGAATCTACATCCACTCTTGATCAAAATCGAGTTAAGAGAGAAGAATGTCACAGCCACGAATTTTGAAAACCCTTCCAAAAGAGTTCATCCGGAATCCTCGGAGTGATCCAGAAGTATCGAATGAAAAAAATCCACACAATGAAACCAAGTAAAATTCTCCGTGTGAATTCATTCATACGGACTATTAGAATGAAAATCTTAAAACTCAAGCTACACTCCTCATTGACCAAATCTCAGAATTTCCTGTAAACTGCTAATGTCATACCATTGAATCTAATCATCAATAATTCGTTCAACTTACCACTACTGCAATTTGAAAATCTATCACCCTTGACGATCGGTGGCTCATAAACCAAATTTTCATCAGACACAAGCTTAGGTTCGTAACTGCACTGCTCATATTCGCTTCCATTATCACTGCAATTATCTTCCGGACTGTGACATGATCTCAGACCATCTTCGCTGCATACAGGACTACCCAATCCCAAAGCTTTTGATTTTAGAGACAGGTGGGATCTTGATAAACCCAAGGGGTTATGGTTGTGCAGAGCAGGTAGGGTAGCTGCCAATTTTACATCTTTCATGTTAAGTGCCATGCCGGTGTTGCTTGGGCCGCACAAGAGGGCTGTATGTTTTTGAAGAAGGGCAACTTTGTTACGGCCTCTCTGTTTCATCAGGAGGATGCTACAGCCTAGTAGGAGAGCTATCACTGTGAGAGATCCCGTTACCTGAACAGAATACAAAAGGAGATTGAAATTTTGGAAATTTTGTGATGTTTTGGACCGTCCGAGCCGTATCCAATGAAATACTTTCGTAGATGAAACTCGGCTGAGGACTACATAAAGGTTGTCGGTGATGATGGAAGCTATGAATTGAATTCCATTTCACACTTAGAAATACAGAATATATGATCTTGGTCATTCAAAACCATCTGATCCCAAATACGATGCGTATCGACAATCAAGTGAATCAGCTTCTATGCATTCCAAATTGAAGCAAATTCGGATGGAAAGAACAATAATTTTCTCGTTTTCGCTGTACATGAATATGATATACCCAGCAATCTATCGATAGCTTGGGAAAACATACAATGCACCGTTATCAAAAATGTCGAAAATTTTTGAAAGAGAACTTCAATTAGTGTTGGAAGGTGCACATAAATATTGTATGAGAACGAAAATGAATACTCACCAGTCCAATCCAAGCTTGAGAATTACTGATCGGAAAGGCGTCAGGTGTCAAATTTGTTTTGGATTCGTTCACTGTCCCATTTCTTGTATCATTCTTTGGCCGAGCTGATGATTTTGTCTTTTCAGGTATAGCAGTAACATTTCGTTCGTCCTTTACCGGCTTCACGGTTATGGGCTCGTTTGTCAAATTCTTGAAACTCGCAGCTGTAAATTTGATGTGATATTGATCAATATAAGATTTCCATTATTTACACCGTCAACGGTACAGAAGATATAGGGGAATTCTCATCTTCCAATTATTTGTTCCAGAGGGACATGGAGTACAATTACTTTTTTATCCGAAATATTTTGAGAATTTGAGTTAATGGAGATGAGTATTAGGGTGGGCCGAAAAATGGAAATTTTCGAAAATCGTTACGCCTGAGGGCCAATTTTTTGCTATTTCGCACGTGGATATTGGAAAAATTTTTTGCGGGTTTTTAAAAAGAACTTTCTGGTTCTGGCAAAAGCCTTGAAGATTCTCAGGAAATAGAGCGAAAACGTCACTTTTACGCTATTTTTAGAAGCAAAGTTACAGCGTGCAGAACCTACGCGGTGGCACCCAACGGTGATCGAACAATGTTTTCTTACCTATTTTTGGCCGTAGAAACCGAAAATCAGGTTCGTTTGAGCCTCAGAAGTTGAGGGCCTTTGTAAATTGCGAGATACCGATCAGAGTGGGAAAGCGACGATTTTCCGGGATACGCCAGAGTTCTGTGAAATTGAAAACGATCCTCCAAACTCGATTCAATCGACCAAAAATCATCACACACTATATTTTCTTATGTATTTTGACCTGCTAAAGACGGTTTTGGTGGTTTCAGGAAGCTAGGAGGAGTCAACATTTAGATATGAGCAAACGTATCAGGACGATTTTCGTAGGGCTCACGAATGGGCTCGTCGCGGCCAGGGCATAGGTCACGGACAAGAGTCCTCTTTCACTCGATGCGTAATCCCCATTATCGCTATTAATCGGGGCCGAGTGGGCGCCATCATTGAGAAAACTATTCCCACGAGGTTTTGCTCCGAGATCCCCTGCAGAAGACTGTCCTGATTATGGAAACCCATGTTGCCAAGCCGAGAAATGGTGACAATTTGTTTAAACTGAAATCGTTTAGACAATTGATAAAAATTGATTCTCCGATATCGATACTATTTTTAAGAGGTATTTTGGGTGATTCTAAATCGAAAGTTACTCATGTCATTTTTTGCTAAAATCGGTTCTTTTTGACTTATACGCACTTTTAAATTAAAAAATCACGATATTGCGATATTTACTAGTGAAAATCAACAACAAGCGAGTAAATGGTGCCTTTGCTGGGGATGAGAATTTATTCCTCTAACCTTTATGACAATATCCAATATCAGGAAGTAATGTTTCCGGTCCAAAACCTCATTTTTTAACAAATTATTTATGACACTTCTGCGTGTGTTGGATTATACTTGGGTACTAACGCGTCAGGGGACACTGAAAGTCGATCAAGTATACTCAGGCGTAACGATTTTCGAAAATTCCCATTCTTCGGCCCATTCTAATGAGCATGTTGAACATCATGTATGAATAGAATCTGTCTTGAAGCGTGTCGTGTAATATCACTAAATGGTAAGATCTCGCTCAATCCCTAAATTCCAGGACAGCATGATGATCTTATACATAACTCATAATCTCAAATCAGTTCTGTCAAGTGGATCCGACGATGACCTAACTGCAGCAAATTCCAGAGCTTAAAAAGGTTGTGGAAAACCATATCAGAATCTCATTCCTCAGTAAACAAACTTCAATTTCCACAAACGATGATTTTTTCAGGATTGCCCGAACCTGACTACCAGATAAACTCTCTCGAAACGTATCTAGTGACACGAGGAATTTAATTTTGACCAAAGTGTCAGATGAGTATTTACTTGATTCTACGTACATTCGATTCATGGACTGCTTATGGTTTGTCAAGGCAAATGGATGCAAATCCTCGGAAACGATCAAATATCATCAAGAACTGAAATGATCTTACCTGATCCAAAAATAACCTCGCTCATCAACAACCATTTAGCTCTAGGTTTGATCTGCAATCTCACGAAACGACCAGCCTTCATCTGGAGTGGTACTGTAACCATTCCAGAATTTGATCTAAAATCGTTCGAAATCGCCATTTTCTGCGTATGTGTGTAATACTCTTTCCCATCGAAAGAAAACCAAGCCTGGATCGATGAAAAAACCTGAAAGAAAGAATATGACTATCAATTCTCGTTTTGTTTTTCAGAACCAGTTCGATGCATACAAATATCGCACGAGATTGAACTGTGAATTATCGATAAACTATGAGAGTACCGTGGACCAACGACTTCATGCATACAGGATATCCAGAGAATATCGAGTATTGATGAAAGTTTGGTTTTAGTTGGGAATACGTGTGTGTGTGTGTGTGTATGTGTGTGTGTGTGCAGAGTACTAACCCCGGTGGAGAAATTATTCATACTCCCGATCACGAGACAGTGGAAGTTGGCTCGAATGTTGGAAATCGAAAATAATGGATGTTGGCGAACAAACTTTCGCCACTCTTCATCTCTGATTAACCTAGAACAACGCCAATAGATACACTGCACTACCGCAAATCCGGAATCCTTTCATATTCACAATATAGCCCTACTAAAACTCCGTAAAACATCTCAAAAGCAATCTTATGATCTTACAAGGGTCCCTATTTCAACGAACCCAACCTCAACTGAATCCGACCCAATAATCCGATAGAACCTGGAAAATACTTTTTGTCTGATCAGACGCTGATCTATACTACTTGCTCGCATACTTCGATTGTTAGGGCAAAAGAACTCTCACCTCAATGTCTCGTCGAGGCACGTGCGCAACGTGCAGACTGCAATTGTCGAATTCTCTTGGCTCTTCAAACTCGAAAAGTAATTCAATGCTCTGCTTGAGAGGCCAACCAATCCAGTTTGTGCTGCCAGATGCTGAGTAGATTTCACGAGTGTCACCAAGCAGACCGTCTGTGAGTTGGCCCAGACCACCGCTCATTATTCCATCTTTTTCGTCACCATCGTAGGATAAATCTTCGACGTTAGCACCGCCTGGACCATGAGGTGCACCTGATGGAATTGTGTATCTGGCGATGCGTTCTGTGAAAATATTTTATTTGATTAGGGGGTGTGAAATACGCGACCGTTCTCAATAAAATAATTCCATTCTTCCTCTCAGTATCGATCACCGTCCATTCAATCATATTCTGAGAATTTTGAGTCGTTCGATTGTGTTTCGAGTTATATCGATAAGGTAGATATTATTATCGTCCTTTCGAGCCGTTTGATTGTCAAACTCTTACGAACCTCAAAGTTTCACTTCTATAGTGATGACATCATGAGGGGATTTTTGATTTCTCTAGATTTTTGGAATCTTATCTGAAAGATTGGCCGAAAGATGAAAAAGTCGTCCTCGGACGGGACTTGAACCTCGCAATCTCATTTAATTGTCGGATATGTTTCTATGTTTCATGTATGTATCAATTCTAACATCTGAATTTTTTCCGTGACGCGGCCTTCTCTCTGTTCACCAAGAGTGATCTTCGAGAGATTTTTACTCTCAATCATGGAAGATTCACTTGAAGAATCATCATTACATACAGGATACTGCTATGGTTCAATTTTATCAACTTTGCAACTATTTCTGAGTAATGAATTGCATCCATTGATTCAACTCATGAGATTAGGTAGAAGCCAGAGATTCGGGGCAATATTGAAAGTCAGAGCAGGTCAAGAGTTGATATCGATTATTTGCGGATCAGTGGTGATGCTGAAACGTGCAAGTCTGAGGGCTGGTCATTGGTATGGGCAAGCACACGCGTGTAAAACGCCGAACCGTTTACTCACTGCTTCTGTATCTATCACTGTGTCTTTGACCAATTTATTCTCAGGAATATACCTATAGATTATACATTGAAAAGAGGTAGAAGAGATAGAATCGTCCTGAAACCATTAGCTTAAAACTCAAAGTTTGCTCAGTGCAAGCTGAATCGAATGTTTCCCAGAGTAGCCCATCAAAAACCAGCTTGAGCTGCATCGGAAGTCCTTCAGACCATTTCTCATCCTCTCCCTTTTTCTTTCTTCCTTCGATTTACTGTAGACCATCAGCCTTGGGATGCAGGATTGTTTGTTAACCTCGGATGGAGCTTCATCTTCTGCTGATTTGACTTTTATTGCGTGAGAGATCTTAAGAACCCGGTGATGCCTCGTTTTCTATATAATTGGATGACATTGTTTCCGGAGGGCTTCGGCTCATTATCCGATGGAATTCATTGTCGAGTTCCAAACGAATGCTCTCTTTGTCCACAATTTTTCTGTTCTCCTCCAGAACTGTTATGTCTTATTATTAAAGAGATGCTAACAGTGAATGATTTTATGAATGGTAATCGTTCTAATTGGCATTTGAATGCCAATTTATCTGTTGCCTTCGTTAAGGTGGTCCTATTGATTTGAAATCCAGTGCAAAACAACTCATTATCTGACCTATTCAATCGTGCTGATGCAAGTGGCTTATTTGTTTTATACGTGAAATTCGATGTCGGGAACAAAAGAAATTATACCAACTCCTGTGATGCGAGATTTTAAAAACAACGAATGCTGGTTGAGGGATTCATATCGAGTTGAAAATTCACTCCGATAGTATAAGAATCCAGAACCGGCATCAATTTTAGAAAAATGATTCATTAGAAATTTGTATGGTCTTCGTAAGATTATGAAGAATTTGAACAATTCAATTGGCGTACACTCATGTGAAATCACATAAGACGTGAAATCATTGTCAGTGATTTTGAATGAGGATAGTTTGATTGAGGGATTATCATATTCGCAATCTGAATAAGCAGGACAGTGCATGAATGAACACCGTGGTCGAGGGAAAGGCAATCTTTTCGATTATCAACCAACCAGATTATCTTCGCGCGACGTATGGACTACATTTGAGTAGTTCCCCGTGAGACATACATACGAAAAAGGGTCATGTCTCAGATTGTTTTCTTGGCTTTTCCATTCGATCCTGAGGTACAAAATATGAACTTTTCAACTTCGATGCGACCCCATAAGAATTTTCCAGGTTTCTGGGACACATTCTAATTTTTTCTCTTAAGTTATCTCCAACAACAAAGTTTGGGTGGTTTTTTCAATAAAATTCATATTTCTCGAATCACACGAGAGATACGAAGATACTGTTTGCGGCATTCAAAAAGTCTTGGGGAAACCAATTGAAATCGGTGTTGTAAGATCGATTCCAAGGTTATGGTTGGTTTTAGCAAGCAGAAGAATGAACAGTACAAAAATATCAATTTTCCAAGAAGCCATTTCTCTTAATTCTTGGAATCTTGATCTTTGATGTAAAGTGTTGTGTTCCTTCAGTAAAAAGTATTCCCGAACATTTTTTCTGCATCCCAAGGCCTGTTCTTGCTATTTTCTAGGCGATCGGAAATTGTCTGTATCCTGCGCAACATTTTACATTAGAAATCAAAATCTCAAGGAATAAGAAGAATGGCTTTTTAAGAATTTAATATTTATGTATTCCTCATTCTCTCGCTCGCTAGAGCCACCTATAACCTCAAAACCAGTGAGACTGATTTTGATAGGTTATTTTTCAACACCTTTCGAATGCCGCAAAGCGCATTCCCGTATCTTTCATGTGATTCGAGAAATATAAATTTTATTGAAAAAACGACCCAAATTTCGTTGTTGAAGATAATTCAAAAGGATGAATTAGAATGTTTCCTAGATACCTAGCAAAAATTCTTATGGAGTCCCATGGTGATGAAAAATCAATATTCCGTGCCGTAGAATCGAATGGAAAAGCCAAGAAAACAATCTGTGACATGACTCTTCGTCGTAGGTCTGTTTCGCGTAGAAATACTCATCGGCAATTGGTTATTGAGAGTCTTGAAATAGGTACCTGAGTTTGCACACGAGCAATTAGTGGAAAATTCCAAGTTTCCTTCGTTACGTTAGCCCCATTTCAACGCAATTTCTCATCATATTATTCCTTTGGAATCATCCTGAAGGTCATATAACATTATTGATCCCAATGGATGCAATCAAAAGACTTGAACTCGATCTTGGCGAGTTCCATCTCTTACCTACTAGCTTAATCTCGAAAATCCGAATGTAGTCATTGTTTCCTTTTTGGATTATGGATCTTTATCGCATGAATACGGGCCTACGAATTTCTCTGGTTCTGAATGACTAGGTCACGGTGAATTCACATGGATTGGGAATCAATTTCACAATCTCCAATATGGAAATGGATATGTATATCATGATCTCGATTTCAAAGAATGGATAAAAAGATGGCGAACATCCTGACCTTCAAGTTGGAGGGAATGTCGTAGAGTTTGAACAGAATGCTCGTAATAAGACGACCCAAAGTTGATCATTGAATTTATTCAATATCTAGTTTATTTGTGAGTCATGGAATACTATCAGTCAGATTAATCATCTCCCTCTTAATAGAAACTGCCCGCAGGTATCAGTGATTGTCTAGTCAATTGTATCAGATGGAATAGTTTTCCGAGAGGTGAGAGCACAGTGACTACTCAAGATACTCATGAAACGCTACTTTTCGAATGCCTCGTTTCAGATTCATGAGTATCAAATTTAGTCTACCAGAAGCCCCCATCACTCATTGTCAGTGTGATTCTTAAAAAAAATTTTCAATATTTCTCAAGCTCATTATCATTTCAGAACAATCGCAAACTCAATTTTGACAAGTGAAATCATCGCCTAGGATACAATTAGTCAACCAAAAGCCCCTATACCTCACACAAATATATAAAATTAGATTATACTCACGATCCCAGACACATCCATAGATTTCAACCCTCATACAAACGGTTCTCGGATGTTGACTATAAGGTAGAAAGCGAACTCTGCTTGCGACGAAGGGCAGTTCAAGCCTCTGCTTTTCTACAAGATACGTGTTGCTGTTGCCTCGCAGCACCTGCAGAATTTCATCACAACTATACAATATATCCTTCTCTTTCTCTTTCCCTTACATACAAACAATCTCACACACACAAATACATGTATAGAACCATCGGAAGTACACCACTGGCCATATAGCCTTTGGCTCTTGCTTTCTCACTCTACGTCCATTAGCGCGCTCGTATTCTGTGCACCCTGTTCTCAGGGTATTATATTGTTCGAGCTTGCAAGAGCTTTTTGCGGCCTCGACACAACACAACAGCACCAGCAGCAGCAGCAGCAGCAGCAGTAGTAGTATCAGCCCCGAGGCTATATATTGTGTAGAGACCGGATCTCAACGACGAGCTTTTGGAGCGATGAGCAGGATATTCGAGGGGTGTCTCATGGGACAACGTGGTGAACAGTATAGTAAAAGGTAGCTTGGGTATGAAGGTCTTATCGGGGTTTCTAGATGATGATGGTGGTGACTTGGTCTTGGAGAATTTTTTTTTTTCTTTTTTTTTGGACGAGGAAGTTTTTGAGGGTTTCGGGAAATTCCTTGCGGCTAGGTTAGGGAGAGACCGTGAAGAAAGAGAGCGGAAGGTGGAGGAATGAAATTAGCCAAGGTATTTTTGAGGGTTGAGAAGGGTGGTGGTGGAGTTTTTTGCCTTGAGGCATCGTGTGGCATCTTGGGTAACATTTTTTGAAAGTATGTGAGGGAGTGGAAAGTATTGAAAGTGAAGTTTATACCTCATTATACTCCTCCGATGGTGAGCTAGATTATCACATTCTTACTGAATGAGGAGTGATGGGATGAAATATTCTTCATCTTCTTAATTGCGTACCATGCTATGAGATCATGATTCGAATCGCTGAGAGCTAATACAGTTTGAATGAACACCAAATTTCCAGAGAACTGAAAAATTTTTTCGGAAGATGTTTCCTTTATTGCCGTGAATAATTCGTCTCGTATTGCACCAATGAGCCGCCTTTCGAGAGGATATATCAAATGAAATTCCGTTGAAAGATGATCACAGATATTTTTTTGAATCTTTCGGGCGTTTTGAAAACTCAAAATTGAAACCAATCATTTTCTCATGAATAACATGAGTGTCTCGTTGTAGGTAATCTGCTGAAATCCATAGTCTTCGAAGACTCAATTAATACCCTATCAAGATGTATATTAAGATGGGCCGAAAAATGGTAATTTTCCCAAACTGTTATGCTTGGGGTCACAGTTTTCCCCAATTTTCGCGTAGATATGAGAATATTTCATTGGACGCTGAGAAATGAGATCTTGTGGTAGAGCATTTTCCTAGAGAATCTCATAAAAATAAGAGAAAATCGCAGTCTCGACGTTGTCTTCAAATCTGATCAAATCAGACGCAGAACATCTCTGTCATTGAGATCATCCAGCTACCAATCATTTCCAAGTATCTCTACCCGGAAAAACCAAATACCTGTCCGTTTGGAACCTCAGAAGTCAGTCATCTTTATGAATCACGAGATGCAAATACGAGGTTCGCTTGGAACCTCAGAAGTCAGTCATCTTTATGAATCACGAGATGCAAATACGAGGTTCGCTTGGAACCTCAGAAGTCAGTCATCTTTATGAATCACGAGACGCCGATCGTATCGGAAAAAAGATACTCCTCTAAAAAAGACGAAATTTTGTTAAGATTGATGAGAAAGTGAGAACAGCGTCCCCATAGGCCTAAGATCTCACCGCACGAAACTTTACTATGTATTTGGACCTGTTGAGTTCTTGTTGGTCTTATGGTTTTCGGATGCATTTTATCCGAATTCCGAACAGATGATGACAGATGTGTTGGAACCCACGTGTAAAGATGGGGTGTCCCCTCCGATGTCGCATACATGAGATGAGACCAAAATCGTCCCTGATCACCTGCTGAATGCTAGAATTTTGTCCATCCGAGTTCCATGAACGCAACAGGACTGTGTTCAGGGTCAAAATACATCGAAGATCATAGTGTGATAAGAGTCCTAGTGAGTCAGAGCCCATCAAGACGCTGTTCTTACATACTTATCAATTTGAACGGAATTTAGTGTTTACTGGAAATTTTGTTATTCCGCTGCGATCGGTATCGCACGATTGACAAAGGCCCCTGACGTCTAGTGCCCAGGTGGACCTCGTTCCCGGTTCTTACGGGTGAGAATTTATACAAAATGGTAGTTACCATAATGATTTTGACCACCGGAGCGTTTTACTTCCCATTCAATCTGTTTCAAAATCAAAATCAGAAGTGCAGCTTCAAACCTAATTTTCAAGGAAACGCCTGACCGCTTGCTCCACCCCAGAGTTTCTTTTCTCAGCATTGGGTAGGGAAAATTCCATATGGACACATGAAAATGGTGAAATATGTGACCCTAAAAGTGACGATTTTGAAATATCTCCATTTTCCGGCCTAGTTTAAAGTAAATATTGTTCTCGTAATATTCAATCTAGTGAGGTAGATTGAACATTGTTGACGGGGCATGGAATGAGCCACGCGGATGTGTTGAAAAATCCACTAGAAAGTTATTCTTATTATTCCTTCTTCCTCAAATATCATCTCAAATAATACTTGGATAGACCAAATTTGAACTATGCGAAATTTCGTTAAACGTCCTCAAGCCTAGTTCTGAGATGAAGCAAAGCCACAACGCTCGACCTTCCCCTCGTGTCAAACTGAATGAGTCTGTCCCATAAAGTTCGCTAACTCAATTTATAGCAACTCGATTACAGTTATTTGTACAACATTAAGCTCCAGGCAATTACGAAATTACTACCGGTATGAAAGCCTTGCTCAAGGCTGAATGAACTCCCTTCGCCTCACCAAATCTATCTCTATCTTAACACGTTCGCTGCGACGCCGTTTTTTCATGATTTCATTTCGGTCATGTTCTTGACCCCCGCATTCCAGTAGAAACGCTCATATGGGTCTAAACTCTTCTTCATCTCATTGTTTACGTTCTTGGCAAAGTAAACCTCCATGATGGATCCTTTTGGAAAATTTTTTCGAGCAAGTCTAAGTTGGGAAAGATCAAAAGATGAAAAATCGCGGGTTCCACCGGTGGGAACCGTCGCAGCGAACGTGTTAACTGTGGATAGAAAGAACAGTGTTCCGAAAAGATGCAAATTCCTTCAAAAAATCATCATTAAATTCTCTAGATATTTATTATATGAAAAAGTCTAGAGGTGGAAAATTTTATTATAGATGAAATTGTTGAATCAAAGTTTTTTTGAAATATATGGATGTCAAATTGTCTCGATATTCATTAGTTAGAAAAATCTAGAGCCTATGAATGTAATCATAGGTAAATTCATTATTCCAGGATATCAGCATTATAACGAGACTTCAATGTAAAATGTCATTATTCTCTTACACAGCCGTTGTACAAGCGAGACGAGTAACGAGTCGACGTCAGTATATCTCGTGAACCAAGCAAAGGTATGAAATATGTAGACAGCAGAGGTTGCTCGGATCGTACTTTCCCTTCTACCAAAGAAGAAATGAAGAAAAAAAAAAGAAAATCGACATAAAAAAGTCGTCGGGCTTGTTGGTTGTCGCTCGTTCTCGCTCTCTATATTAAGGGATGAATATTGTACATGACTGAGCGTCAAATAAGAAAAGTTTGCAAAAGTTCGGAGGGTCTCTGAAATATTTGCGCTCAGTCGAGCTCACATTATTGAGTGAGTATTGCCAGGGAATGGTACGAGTAGCTGTGAAAGAAAGATGGGATGAGGTATGGATGAATACGATTTGATCGAATGAATTGATTCGTCTCGGAGCTTTAGAGATGATTTTCATGGAGTTGAGTTTGTTCGCTTGAATTATTGGAAACAACTAATTGAAGTTTTGCGATTGAGATTCAAACTTGGATTGGAGTTGTGCATTTGAAGTCATTTGCACCAAGCTCTAACAGGATGATACCCTGAATAACGGAGTTGTGCTGGGTATCCTCAAAAAAAAACTCTGAAAACCGATTTTGAAGATATTGTTCTAAATTTGTGATGAATTTTGACATTTTTTGCGGTCTTACAATACCATCTCACTAATTTCAAAATCAAATACTCTCGAGGAATTAATTTGCGGACTATCAAGAGTCTTCAGACGAAAATTCAGCTCGGTCACCCCAGCGGAGTATCAATTTCTCAAAAATTTGGGAATAATGAAAAAAATTGTACTTCGACCTAGTCATGAGTGGCATTTCGAAAAAAAGCATACCGATCAAGGTGGTTGAATCCACGATATATTATGTGAGTCACCAAAGAAAAGAGTAGCACGAATGATAAGATTGATGATTTTGTCAGATCTTATTTTCGAGTAAATTCTCCGTAGATTACTGAACACCCTCTGAGCAAGTGATAAAGCTCAGCGCTAAGTCAGCCCTGAAGAAAATATGAGACTTACCTTGTCACCACGTAGATTTCTGTACGAGTGCCACTTCAGATCACGCCAATACTCCAACTGGAAGGCTTCAGCGTACTCCTGACCCTCGCCATTGCCAAATCTACCCTGAGTCTCGGTATAGGTGATGAGATGCTCCTGAGTCAAATCTATTTCGAGATACTCGCGCACATCGGTGGTTATCTGGGCCTTTGGACACCAGGCTCCACCATTTTTCTCTTGTCGGATTCTGAAAAAAAATCGAATCATCAATTAGGTGAGTCATAGCTAGACATTTACCCAGCGAAGAAATATGATTCAAGGCCTCACACATAGAAAAGCCACTATCATTCAAAATCTTTTTGTGAAGATGCAGTTTTGAGAACTCGGCATCGTCACCTATGGGATAAATTGAATCAGCAGTAATGTGATTAGAATTTAAATTGACTTCCGGGCATGTCAGTTCTGGCATATGCACAGTGGATTTTGGGGTTCATATCCTCGGACAATGAATAGAATTGAAGAATTTGATTTCAATTTCCTTGTCTACCCAGTAATTATACTATAAAATGAATTGCAGCAAAGATTGGATGCTTACAAACCCTCAAAAAATATCTCCTGTGCCAACATTGGCATCTCTCAAGCATGCTGATGTGATCTAGTATCCGAAATGCAGCTCTTGCGAGTCAAATTGACGCCTGATTTCACATTAAATATCATTGAAATTGTTGTTTTTTTTACCTACGGGATGATCTATATTTCTATGAAGTCCTTACAGGGTTTTGCATTAGTGGTATTCAACATTCCAACTGAAAAAATGCAGAGAACTTGAACAATGTCCATTTGCAAGGCAAAGATCCTGAGCCTGTCATCCAGTTCCTTCTTTGCACACTCATCGGACTGTATTCTCATCGTCAACATCTTAGAGCTTTGATGACTTAAAAGGCTAATTATTCCATTACTTTTGATTCACAAAGGTAAAATGAAGAGCTTCTAAAATATTTGCTCCTCGCGCATGAACTCTGCAATTGTTTTGTGCATCGGGGCAGAAATTAGCTAACGATCAACTTAAATACTTAGAATGTCTATAATCAAGCTCCTTTCTCTCGAGAGGGTTTACTTTTCCAAATGCAGAATCCCTCGAGGAACTTTACCTCTCGACTTTTTTTTACTTTCTAGATTCTCAATTAGGACTCGTTCTTTTTTTCCTTCCTGTGACGCCAACTTAGCTCTCATCACAAAGAGATTCGAGTACACTCCTGAGTAACAACTAATTTTTTGGAATTCAAGATCCTTGAATCTGCCAACTCTTTCATTTCTGAAGAGTAACCAATCGAAAAAAGATGAGCAGAAAATTCGAGCCGATTTTTCTGACGTCAGATTTGATAGTTTGAAGAACCTAAAATTTTAGACCATTTTGCTCTTCATCCCAGACTAGTCCCTGTGCATTTTGATAAAAATGAATATTCAAGAAGATAAAAAAAAAGGCCAAGCAATTGTTAAGTCCGTCTAACACGTTCGCTGCAACGGGTCCCACCGGTGCGACCCATCCACCCTTTCCTGTGTGAAACGGTGGTGATAAAAATCTCATTAAATATGGGTCACACAGGTAGGACCCGTCGCATACGCGGAAGAGACTGCAATTTTTGACTTTGCAGAGAACGTGTTGATGAAATTGACTCGCGGGTGGTGTAATAGATGATTTTGGGCTTTGAATCCATGATTCATGATATTCCTATAGAATAACAATCGAAGTGATCGCACAAAGTGTCTAGAGCTACATCCCGCCATCCAGTGATTTTCTACACATCATTTTTATCATCTTAATAAATCTCTCCAACTGAAAATGATTCATATATACATAATCATAGAATCAATTCGTTATCAAACTCAAAAAATATAACTAGGAAAAAAATTAACGTTATAAATTCTCACCTTGCATTCTGAGGCCCAACTGACTTGATTTCATAGCTTGACGATGCTGTGATGGCTTTGTCAGGAATTTTTTCTTCCTCCATTCCAAGCGGAAGCATACAATGGCCTGGAACGACATTAACGTTATCCAATTACCGGAGAGCTGGATCAACTGAGCTCAACCAAACGAGAGATGCCGATATATAGTGAAATGGCGTGAGATAGAAAGAGATGAAGTCTGGCTGGCTGCAAAAAGCCCCCAGTCGTCTGTGTTTACACAGTTCAACTCTCTTGCGCTCTCTCACTCACTAAGGCTCTGTAGGGTGTTTCGTATAGCTTGAATAGTATATAGGTAGAAGCCAGTAATAACATTACGACTTGGCGTTTGCATATTGACCCTTTGTTGGATTATGCCAGAGGCTGCTTTGGGTAAGGCTTCTTCGATGTTATCCTGCCATTCTCATGAATATAATCCTGATGATATCCGGAGTTCAGTGGCTCGTACATTTTACCGATAATACATATGTGGGGTCATTCCTTTACGCACTGAGTGCTTTGACGTGACTTTCTTTGGATCGAATATGGTTGAGATAGAATTCAGAAGAGATTACGTTCAGGTAAAATTTCTTTTAAATCAGTTTCGATGATTTTGTTCGGGAAATTTCTCCATCAGAGGATTTGAGGATGCTGAATGAAACAATTGGGTTCAAGATTGTCTTTGGATGACGGACTAGATATATGGAATCTGTTCTAGTTATGGTTACCTCCATTTTTTGACAGGTATACGAAAATGTTGGAGCAGAAGTTACGTTAATTGATGTATCTGCTTCTGATCAAATGTTATTCAAAGGATGCTGAGAATGCGTATGGAACAATTGGGATAATGTGCGATGAATTTGAGGCTGCTTGGCTTGTGGGATTCATTAAAAAATTATTGGAGTGGACCCCAAACTCATTGGAACATAACTACAGTACTCCCAGGAATTAACGGACCACAGATACCTCCACTAAGACAGCGATTATTCCGAAGTCCTTGGGCCTACGGGAGTTTCTTCTAAAAAGCATTTGAAAGATGGAGGGAAAAGCTAGGAATCTATGTCTCTCAAACATTCCTCCAACCCGAAATTCATAGTTCTCATTGGCCTTGAAGAATGAAAAATTTCCCAACTTAATCATTCATCAATCATTTATCAGGGAATCACGATAGCGCAAAGATTTTTGGGAGCAATCGTAGCTTTTTTTAAGACCTCTGAAATCTTTTTTTATTCTTACTCTTTCCGGGTTGAAGGCACTCGTGATGTACAGGTATAAGTTTTCCTTCCTTTGAGCCGTCTGAGGTCATTTTGAGTAGATTTTAGATCAAGCCTGACTCGCATTTCATGGAATTAGAAGGTTTCACGTCAAAATCGTCGAAAACACATTTGTTTAATACGCCGACCTTAACACTTACGAGTTTTCTTTCACCTGATAACTCGTAACTTGGGTGTAGAACACCGTGAAGCAATTTATGTAGGAAAATTTTTGAAGGTTTTGGGAAAAACTACAAGGATTTCTCCGCAATCATAACCTCTCAATAAATGGTCAATAATTGATTGATATGGTGGATTGTCTATTCTCCAAAGCTGATTATAACTATGAGTTTTGGGTTGGAAAGTTTTCCGAAAAACATGAAATTATAGCATCTTTCATCATCTTCCAAATGTTCTCTGAAAAATTGCCCCAAACTCAAGGGCGTCGGAGTATTCAATGTTTCAGAAGAGGTATGCCTGTTCCATCGATTTCAAAGGGTGCTATAGATGATCGAAATGGAATTACGGTGTAATCCAATAGTGAACCGCTCGTAGGATACATTTCACAAAAAGTTTAGAAAAGAGTTGTTGAGTGATCTGAAAACTGCTTGAAAAGTTGGGTAACAGACTTGTTTCGAGCATGACATATGAAGTCAATAAAAACTCAGGAATATAGTGCCAAAAAGTCATTAGGCAAATCTCACAAGTATCATTGTTTCATAATTTTGATGCAAAATGAGAGTGATTTGCCATTACATTCATTTAATACTCACCAAAAGCATACTTGGGAGGTTCATCGAGGCTGAGGACAGCCACAATCAGGATGGCTCCTGTTAACAGAGCTAGCTGTTCCATGATGAATCACGGGTTACACTCGGACACTGATACCCGGACGTCCGGGCTCTTATTATCATCATAAGATTTAAAACTTGAGCTCCATTTCAATCTGAAACATCGAAAAAATGTCTGTTTGTTGCATATCAATGAGGCATAGAATATTCTCAATTTTCAGCCAAAATTGGGTTGAATAATGGGTCTTCCTATCAGGATAACCCCAAAGTTACATTATGCCATACGTGACTAATGAATCTTCCACAAAAGGTCGGGTATCTTATTCCATTTCTCATTTCTCATTTCTTAGGATCGAAATCTAAAGCCTTCGTCACCGTGCTGTAAAATCCATTTCTGAGATTTCAATTGAAAACCAAGAATAATCCTCAAATCATTCCAAGTAACAATTTTCAGAGAAGAGTGTTCTCTCGAACTCTGGAGTAATCATCTTGGACTGCTGATGCGAGCACGATCAGAGGAAATTCTTAAGTGAATTGTGAATTATTACTCAGACAAGACGAGGGGAGTTCTGATGAGACTTTTGGCGCTGGAAATTATTGAGGCGATGAGCGGCTTTGAAGGATTAAGAAGCCGTTTGCCCGATCTTTGATTCATCAGCCATTGAATTTTTATTTACATCACTCTAAGGGAAGAGGTTGCTCAGGATTACGGTAAGGACTTCCGAGATGGATTCTGAATCCCTTAGAAAATCCGTAGAAGATTGGACCGGCTCATCAATTATGGATAATAGAGATTCCGTTGGAAATGTTAGAGTAAGCGATGTTCTCTTTGGGTTTCCTTCCTTGCTCCGAGATTGGCCTCACAATTGGCGATTATAGATAATGATTGAAATCGGGTAACAGAAATCTAACCCTCAATTCTAAGATGGGCACTTGAAAAAGTGGCCCAAGATCTTGAATCATCACCTTATCTGCAGGAAAAATCAGCCACCGTTTCCTCCCCTATAACTGCGACTTCCGCCGATCAGGATTTGAAGGTCAAGTCGATTGCAATAGGAGCTTGGTAATTTTTTGAAGTTGGATCATCAATCGAGAAAGAATTGATGATATTCATAACCAAAATTGCAAGCGACAAACCGATGAAGGATGGGGAAACTAAAACTGTGTCAACCCTTGAATCGCAAATAAGTACGTTATCCATATCATTCATTGATGCAATTGTATCCCGGAAACTGATTACTGAGTCAATTTCTGTTAGTTTCTAATTTCTGATGACTATTTTGATAACCATCCCCACAACTTTGACTAGTGGGAATGAATTCAACCCAATCTTGATTCATGGGAATCAGTCGATACTGGATTCATGTGTATCAAAAATCTTTCAAAACCAGATAATTGTGTCGTCAAAGACCAAATGTGTGTAAAAAATGTAAGAGAATAGCCTCATTACCCTCAATGGAACGCAAAATTTATATCCTAGTGGAATTTCAAATCAAAATATTTGAGTAGAATTGAAACCCAGACCTTCCTAGATTGGATTGGCTGTAGGAAATGAATTCTGAATGGATATTGTGATTGAGCATGAGCCACCGAATACGTGTTTCAGGATACCTAGCAAAATGGTTCTTTACAAATCCTAAAATCGCTATGGCAAGAAATTCTGAGTGGAGATCTTCACTCATGAAAGCTGGTACCATTACCAGACTATTTTCAAAATGTCATCACAGAATAAAAGATTCGTCGTATTTTTTTTCTCTCACTCACCATGAAAATAATTTGAGGACCGAACACACAATAGTGACAAGAAATCTCGTTCCTCTACAATATTGTCACTATTCTGTAAATCCATTGAGGCTTGGCTAATTGCAAAGTCTGGCAATTGGGTCAGAGCTTGCTCGCTCGCTTTCCTCGGGCTTTTTATTTCCCTGCAGCCATTTGGAAGCCATTATCCATGCAAATTGAGTGCCACTGGCGTATCTACAGATTATACCCAGGCCACTCAATTTCGATCTACACAGAGGATGGGATAATGTTTCCGGCTCAGGAAAGGTATTTTCTCTCTGGTAAAAAAACTGAAATGATATCATCCACACATCGTGAATGCAATGCGAGATTTTACACGAAAGTGGTAGATTGGGAATTCCTATTCGAGTCTAATTCTTATTTTATTGTTGTGTGTGATGATTCTTCAATTTCAACATGATCGAATGATTCGAGTGTTGAATATTCTCATTTTCCGTACATATCGAAACAATCTACAGTCAAATCCTGGTATTCATATATTTTATCATTAATTGGTTCCTGAAAAGTA
Source organism: Eretmocerus hayati (assembly GCA_029851415.1). NCBI lineage: Eukaryota > Metazoa > Arthropoda > Insecta > Hymenoptera > Aphelinidae > Eretmocerus > Eretmocerus hayati. The sequence goes on from CM056744.1 coordinate 114,327,792, forward strand.
CCGCGAATACGAAAATCGCGGATACTGCTGTAAACCGTATAACCCATCCCATGGCTTATACGGTTTACGGTGAATGGCGGAGGGGGGAGGGGGTTCCTTCCAAAAGTCTCCCAGAGTCAGGAATGATTCTGTAATAATCGAGCATTCAGGGTCATCCAAGAAATTCCTCTTGAAACAAATGTCAACCCTGAGTAATTCTCAAGTATTTTCTATGTTCAAGGTGTTTATTAGTCTCCAAAATATGGCTTTTGTTATCACAAATTGAACGGATTGCGGATTTATTGACGTCATGTCTCCTCGGAAGTACACTGTCTCATTTCCCCTCTCCCACCAATTTTGAAATATTTAATTCTGTAGCGATGACCATGATTTCATCTGATCTCTTGTCTCCAACTGTCTCTGAATGGAAAATTTTTTGAAATATAGTCATTATTTTACCCCTTAAATTGAATTATTTCATTAGTTCGATCCACCCAACTCCAATAACTGGGAAACAGAAAATTTTCAGAACAACAAAAGTCTGAACGTTGACCATCAAGAAAACTAGCCTACTGTGTTGTTCACCTTTGTGTTGACGAGGTGTGAATCGCAGTCGCCAATTTTATTTCGTGGAATCATGATTCGAAATTAGAATCGATAATCCAACGTGCACAAACTCATTGGAAAAAATTTGTTAATTCAATGAGAATTTCGAAATTCGGATCATCAAACCATGAACACTGGAGAAAAATACCGCGAATACGTCGCATTGTCCCAGGTTGAATAACTGCGGATATGCAAGGATCGCAAATATCAGGGTTTGTTTATATGTAACAAGCTCTTATGGTTTCAAACGTAACACGATTGCTTCCCTCATTTCAATTGCAAATCAACAGTTTGAAAAAGAGGACAACTTCTCAGTACCTGGTGAGACAGATGATGTACAGGTGAAACTCCATATCCGCGGATTTGTACTCACGATTTTCGCTTATTCGCGGACAGGAAGGAAAATCCTCTAATAGCTTCACATTTGTATAAAAGTAGTGCTTTAGTATTCACGAAATACCGTATTCGCGGTTAACTTTCTTAGAACTTATTCCCTGCGGGTACAGAATTTTGCCGTTTTTTGAAAATAGCTCATAACTAAATCAATAATGAGCAGAGTATTATAGTATCATGACCTCAATGACACCTATTCAAAAATATTCTTTGCTACTCAATCATGTTCCTTGATGAAAGGCTGAGCTTGATAGTAATTTTGATGCACATGAGTCTCTCGACATTTTCAGTTCCATCTGAATTTATAGCTTCCAAACGTGATTTGATACCCGATAAATCTCTTGTACACAGCGAAAGATGATTAGCACTGTAAAATGCTAAAAATACCTTAATGAAGGCACGGTGAACAGTTAATTCGATTCGATTTACTCTATGAGCTTTCCAGCTGACAAGCCTTTACCGTCTCGTTTAAAGTGTGCTTGGTTCAACGAGTTCCATTCATATCGAAGTATCGGAATAACCCTCTTTCCTACCTTCCTCGGAATATTCAGCCATTCGAATATTTTTGAATGTCCTATCAATTGTACACGATCCCTCTTCTAATTATACCAGATGAATCAACCACTAAAATAAGATGCAAAACTGACAGTCAATCTATTTTGGAAATAGGTCACTCTCAAATTGCTCTGAATAGTTAATTACCTAACCTCTTCTCTTTTCGAATTCAGTTCCTAAATAAACCAGTTCAAGACGTCCTCGTATCAATGTTTCGACGCAAACCCCAATTCCCCAAACAAAAAGCCAAAAGACAATTCAGTTCCTAACCTCACTGAGCTAACTCAATTACCTATGCAAATTGTTCATTCTACTGACCACTCCAAACCCATTCCAAATACCACTAAAACAACCCAAGAACACTATTAAATTTCTTGTCGCAATTCGGTCACGAACTAGATAATATCTCATCCCAATTAGCCCGTTCAAGTTTTTTGGTTTACGAAAACTATTCACAGAGATACTCCCCATTGCTTTTCACTCGGTCAAGAGCGCTCGTTAATTCATAGACCACACAAAAGTCGTAGTGGTTCTCGTATATCGACAGCTATCTGTGTGCAATACATATAATACCTATACATAGTGTCTCTTGGGTGAGAGTTAATCAACAGGGTAAAGCTTGTGTGTAGAGAAGAGGAAACTAGGGGATCGATAGTTTGAATGAGAGTCTCATTCGTGATTCATGTGGTTTTGAGAGTGCTGATGTTCTCTGTTCTATCGTATAGAATTTAGTATTTTGTGATAGTTTCGAGCTTTGCACTACTACTCACTTGGGTGTGGCGAACTGTACTAATTAGTTTATCCGATACATTTGTTGCACATTCGATGAGAGAGTTAGTTAGTAGCTTGAGTGAACTCGTTGCTCGATGATTGAGTTCATCATTAGTAATTCTCTGAGCTTTTTGATGAGTGGAGCATAGGGGAGTGTGGAGCAAATCAGGATAGGTTTTACAGTGGGGCTATCTGGCCATTTTTGGGGATAGGCGCCATACCGGACTTTGAAGTTCAACCATGGGATAGATTGTTGAGGAATTCCCAGGCCCCAAGGTCATATCTTTCATCCTTTTTTTTGGAAACTTGAGAGAAGAAATTTGTCCAAATTCAACGCGCTCTTGGGGGCACTTCTGACAAGTTTTGGGGGCAAATTTGGACAGCCTTCCAAAATTGAGGTATACGGCATTATTCTCTGCTTATCTGAGTCACTTTCACCCACCGAAACCCGTGGTAATGACCCAAAAACACGGACAGGCCATCGTTCAACCAATTTTGGATGGGATTTAGCATTGCCCTTATTCGCCCTGTCCAATTTGTCCTAAAATACCTCCAAGTGTTCATTTCGCAAAATTGCGATTACTCGTCTCCAATCCAACCAATTTCAACCTAAGACAGCTCAAAATCTTCCTTTTGTGATGTAGTTTTTGACCCTCAAATGGCAATGAATTCCGACCAGTTATGCAGAAGTAGCGTAAGCTTTTGCGTTTGCCCAATAAACCGCGTAAGACCCTCAAAAACCATTCCCATGTCAGCGTGGAATCCCAATATCGTTTCGAAAGGTTTAATCGCAATAAAAACCATTTTTTGTGATGGGTTTGAGAATGTATTCATACACTCCAATTAACGGACAATCATCATGATCAGTCCGTCATAGAAAGATCATGACATTTTTCAATAATTCTATATCGAACGTTTGATGACACTCCGATATCACGAATTAGTTGAGAACTGAGTGTGCATATTTTTCTCCACATAGCGATTCGATACAATTTACAAGACATGACACTAAACTTACAAACATACACACATCATAAGACATTTGTAACTCCAATCGCATATTACGAAGAGTGACTTACGAACCTTTGCATACACATTCCACTATTCATAAGACATACTCTAACTCAATCTTACGCTCTTCTACTTAACAGTACTCAACATATAAATCATATTCTAATGAGAGTCTTAATTCCATCCAATTTCAAATGAGTGCAACACAATGATTCACAGTGACCGAAAATTTGATATCGAGTCTGATCTCCTACTAATCTAAACTAAATCAACCCAAACCGAAGTTATACACAAAGCGAATAACAAATCATGCGATTGCATGCAGTAACATTCAATTAGAAGTATTCAACTCACCGACGCATAATTCAAACAATCGTTCCATACATCCAGAGTCATATATTATTCCAACATGCAATGTGTGCGTAGGAAATCGAAATGCAGCTATTATAGGTATGTATGTGTGTGCACTGTAAAAAAACTCCAGGTAATTTTACAGTGCTCAGCAGAGGAAATCTTGTGACCGTTGCTGAGCACCGTAAAGTAACAGTGTTGAGCAAACCCAAAACTACAAGATTCTTGTAGATCTACCGGGATTTACACACGTTGAGACTTGACGGATTTCCTCGGCTGAGCACTGTAAAGTGACAAGACCACTGTGAAATTACAGGATCCTGTATTTTGTATGCGCTCAGAATGGCTCTTCTAGTGTGTTGAGCATTGTTTTGCACCGTTTTCAGCGTGGGTTAGGTTAGATCTTCGATTACAGGCATTACAGGCAGCATGTAAAATCACACTGGCCTTCTTACAGTGTGTATGTAGTAAATACTCAGTCACCAAGCAGGCCACAAAACGACCATAACCTCAAACCCCTTTCTCATCTCTTGGTGATTATATTGCATCCACGTATTCGGTAAAGGTACGCAAATGACCATACGCAAGCATGTCGTCGCTTTTGGACATTGGTTAAGCACCGGCTGTTTCCCACCCAATGAGTTTAGATCGATTTTATGAGGCATGCACGCGGGAGGATACTCGTGAATATAATCGTATCATTTTAGAGAAAGACCAGGTTGATCTGATTTGCTTCTGTTTTATCTACTTGGATTTTGAAAGATGTGGGCACGTTTTTGCAACACGAAAAAGTTATATGGGCGGGATAAAATATGAACGATTGTGGAATAACGGATGTTTAAGTGAGTCATTCTGACCATTGGTTTCATTGGGATTATTTGACCCGGATTCGATCAAGCTGGAGATTTTTCAATTCGAAAATGAGATGAGACCGGCTTTTGAACGTTCGGCAATTGTAACTTGTCAACAGTTGAGTGAATTAGGTCGGCGAAAATGATGGAAAGTATGAAACATAGTTGGGTGAGAACTTTTTATGGTAACGGAAGAGTGTGAAATATTTCACTCGCGTCAATGAAGCGTTTGCATGGAATGAATATTTGATGGATGGCACTGTTTTAGACAGAAGAGTTGAGAGGCATTGAAACTTTTGCCAGCATACAATTAGCAGGTCGTGTATGAAACTTTTTTGATGGGTACTTCAGTATTCATGAAGTTTCTGCAGCTTACTACAAACATCCTTGTTTGCATGGAATTTTCACCGCAAAAATGACATGTCTTTGAAACAGATCTCTCAGTCACCCGGAATTAGAGATTAAAATTCAGCTTCCTCGAAATTTCATCTTCCAATACTTACATAATTCTCACTGCGTATTTCAAGGGGAACAATTTGAGCTTCTCTTGAATATTTTGAACCAAGAGGAAGCTTACAAGGATGATTAGCATCATCATAACACATTTGAGAAGATACGGAAGTATGGTTTGTGGCACCAAAAGGTCTTGAGAAAACCTATCAAAACTCGTATTGTAGAATTGATTCTGAGTGGTTTAGCAAGCAATAGCATAAAAAATACAGAAATATCAATTCCTCAGAAAGCCATTCTTTCATTCTTTGAAAATTAGATATTCGACGTGAGATATTGTGTTCTTGTAGCGGAAGCATGGTCGCAAACAAATATTTTGTTACAGGGACCAAATCAGGGACCAATTTCAGGGACTGATTTTGCTATTTTCTGCAAATTCATTTCTCAGGCGATGGAAAATCATCTGTTTTCTGCGTATGCGCAGAAATTGGGATTCTGGAAACCAACTCTATCAGAAAGCCCAAAAATTTTCTCCAAAATTACTACCTGGTGAAGTTGATTCCATACATTTGAGACAGAACTACGGCGGCCAGAAAACCACTGAATCTCGAGAGGTGGGTCGGAGGTACCGAAGAGAGTGATTAAGAAAATCCGTACAGGATGGCGTAGGCCTACGAGTTGAGGGTTCACGTACCATACGTGACAGCTACAGTCCCAGTTGATGAAATTGACTCCGCCAAGTAGTCGTTTTAAAGGTAATTCTCTTGGATCAAATTTGTTTCTGGTATCTGTGATCCGAATTCCTGCGCGTGCGCAGAGAACAGACGATGAGACGATTTTCAATCACCCGAGAAATAAATTTGCAGAAGATATCAAATCAAAAACAGGATTTAGGACGCAAATAATGTTCGAGGCTATTTTTTTCTGAGAAACGACAATACTTCATATCAAATATCAATTCCCCAAGGATTAAAAGCAATGGCTTTTTGGGAAATTAATGATTTTGTACTGTTCATTTTCTTGCTTGCTAAAACCGACCATAACCTTTCGAATCGATTTCACAACACCGATTTCGATTAGTTCTTTCAAGACCTTTCGGACGCCGCAAACAGTATCTCCGTATCTATCATGTTGTCGTGGGCTACCACGCCTAAAATTTTCGAATTTCTCTCAAATCACGCGAAAGTACTCGGGTCTTGAATGAGGCCTAGATATTGTGTTGTTATCGTGAACTTTTAACCCGAGTACGCGAATTCCGTTCCAGTAATTTTTGTTGCGATGAAAGAACTAAGGCGCGTTCGTTCCAACCAACACAAATCATAGTCATTGTAAATTAGCCATGTACACGGTAGATTATTGCATTTTAGATTGTATCGAGTTCAGACTAACGACACGAAGAGTTTTCGAGTTTAGCCTTACGCGTGAGTAACGCTGCCCAGCGTTAGGGCCTTACTCCTCGCAAGCTAACGCCACGCAGCGTTTTTGAATAGACCCGCGAATATAGAGTCACGCGACATGCCATTATTTACAAAGAAGCCGCCCTAACGGCGCGGGGCGTTATTGTGAATCCGACACCCAGCACGGTAACGCGAGCGAGCGTTACCGGCACCGCTAACGCTAACGTCATGGACCGTGACCTCAATTATCTATCCCTGCGGGGTAACGCAGCGCGGCGCGAATGCGGTCCATCCTTTAGTACGGCCACGTACCGTTAGCAGACGGGCAATGGCACGGGGACTCACGCTACGCGCCGTGAGCGAGGCCGTTGGCCCCCGACGATATAAATAGGGCCCCTCAGGCCAGAAAAGCGGACAGTCGAACTTAGTCTCGGAGCGGCATCAGGAGACCCGACTCCGTGTCGCGGACCGGAAGGTGATGACGTTCCTCGCGTTGTGTGTGTGTGCAACCGAAACATTAGAGGCAAGCGTGATGTGTAACGAATCATTTTCCAAGTGACATAAATTGACATTTATTCGTGAATTCCGGGTCATGTCATTGAGTAACACCTACTTCCTGCCGATGTCCAGAGTAACAACAAACATAATTGCATTTTTTCAATCTCCGCGTTTTTTTGAAAAAGGTCATATCAAATCCGAAGCTCCCAAGAATAGTCTCTCGCGACGGAAGACTCCAGCCCAGCAGTACGAGAGATCAACAACTACAGTCAACGATCGCGGGGAGGACACCCGCCGCCATCGCTTCTAACGACATCATAACTTTCTCCTCGTTTTCTATTTGAGATAAGCCCTGCCCTTATCAATGTGATTCGAGAAATATGGATTTGGTTGAAATAAGACCCAAATATCGTTGTTCGGGATAATTTGAGGAGATAAATTGAATTGTGTCCCAGATACCCGGAAAATTGTTATGGGTTCCCAGAGAAGTTGAAAAGTTCATATTTTGTACCTCAGGATCAAATGGAAGAGCCAACAAAACAATCTGAGACATGACCCTTTTTTTAGGTCTGTTTCACGGGGAATCACTCATATACATATATTTATAATTCTCACACAAAGGGTGAAATTCAATGGAGTGTTCGCGATACTAATAGCGCCAAATGCCTCTATCATTCTGTGCATGATACGGTATGGGGTGAGAATGGGCGTAACGTGAATGATGAATTGAAATCCGAGTTTAGCGTAGAATAGGGTAGATCGCCCGATAAGGACCTAATGCAGATGTCGGAGTCGCATACTGGTTGTGGATATATATATGTATTTACTCGACCTGATTCCCTCTAACTCTTTCCCACGTTCGCTATCATGATTGGATTCTGCAATGGAGTAGTCGAGAGTCGAGGCATTCATTTGGCATAATCAGATTGTAGAAATGCTTCGCTACATAGTAAACCTTCATCGAAAGTATTTTTTGACAATAAGCCCGAGAGATATCAATTGATTCTTGATGAGGAACGATTTGATGTGATCTAGTTGATTCCAAAGACCCTGAGTAGATCAATGACTGTATTTCATTGACGATTGTTCGGGAGCTGAGGTGCTTCCATTGGGGTTGAAACACGGAGATGAAAAGTCTGGGGTGGGCGGTCTGGCTAGTGATTTGTAGAGATACGTCTGACTTCATAAAATCCACATTTATTTACTAACGCTAAAGATCTAATTACACGATTTGTCACTCGCGTAAGGTCTGCTGAATCTATCATGCAAGGACGCACTTTTTGCACAATCCGGGAGCACACACAGAAAGTACTTCGGTCGATATGGTCGGTCGATAGTCTATATATAGGTATAAAATAGGCGATAGTCGCGTGCACGGGGTGCACAAAAGATTCGCCGTGGGCCTTGGTCAAAGCTGAACTGATTTGGAACTCTGCAAGCTCTACAGAGAAGAGGTAAGACATACGCACGGGTATTGTGGTATTGGTGAGATCAAACTCAATATGATAGAGTATTTTGCAGGGGAACGAGCGAGTACAGGTATTCGGATCCTGAACATATGCCCGGGTGCGAGATTGGAGATCTCACAGATCAACGCTTTGAGCAGTTGACTATTACTCTGAGACGGAAGAGACCGATTGAGAAATACAAATCAAATACAAATTCAGAATGCTGGAGAACAATAGAAAGAAAAATTGCTCTTCTCAAATTTAGCTTGAATCATTATCGCTAATGAGTAACTTGCATAACTTTGCAGTTGGTCGGTCGCGCTCAGACCTTGTTGTTTTCACACGTTCACGTCGAATACGTCCATCTGGACCTGGGTATCGCTGAATGATACGACCTAACAACCAGTGAGCGGGGGGCGCATTAACATCTGCAATTGATACTAGATCACCGATTGGAATTTCAGGCTATGGGGTTATCCATTTGTTACGTTTTTGGAGCAAATGTAGATATTCGCTCAACCAAATTTTCCAAAACTGTTGAGCTAATTGACGCACCAACTGACATCGAGTAAGCCTCGATTCTTGGGTATCCAGGAGGGATGGAGTGGGCACAGCTTTCTGTGGCTTGACAATCAAAAAATGCTCGGGTGTAAGTGCTGAGAAATGTTCAGGATCATCATCCAGAGGGGTTATGGGTCATGGGTTATGGGTTTAACATTCCCTTTTACATGACATCGTTTGAAATTCACCAGTTATGAGGTAATGCGCACCAACAATTCATCTGAGGTGTAATTTTACACTTTTCACACCGGCCTCCCACAGACCTTCAAAATGTGGGCCTGAAGGAGGTGGAAAGTGCCAATTGATTCCGTCAGCAGCCAGACAGGTGTAAAGTGACGCGTCTTAAATGATTTTCTCGAAGTTCAATCGAGGTTCTCGATTGGCACCTACGAGATTCTCACCTTCATCACAATATATGTCGGACGGTAGTCCGAGACGTGACACGCACGCGTCCAAAAAAGTCGCGGTGGGATAGCCATTTACCAATTCGAGGTGAGTAGCATACGTCGCGAAGCAAACAAAATTCAAAATGTCAGGCTTGTGTGATTTTGATTCACGTCCAGAATGATATCAGACGTAATAAGGGCCTGCGCTCGTATGAGTGAACAGACTCGAGGGAGTACACCGAGCCTCGGGCAGGTTGGCCATCATCTGGTTATTGAGATTTCCACGATATCTGACGCAGATGACGCAATAGTGGGAATAGGACCGGACGAGGTTTCGTGCACCAAGAATATTGTTGGCGCAGGACAGTGAGTGCAAGATTTGTGCCCGGGTGCAACAAACTCAGGTGCAACATTCCAAAATTCCTCGACGAAAAATGTCGATTATTTCCAAAGAATGATCCTGGGGGTACCTGGAATCGCATCCCACAGGAACTTTGTTTTTCCTAAACCTTCAACTTTCCCATTCTTCAGACCCACCGTGATTATATCTCAAATTCAAATCCCTATCAATCTCGCAAAACATTTATCACTCTCAAAATGCCTAAAAAAACAACCACACAATATCTCATCAGGATTCGGTCAGTTTTGTTTCATTCTAAAGCTTCTTGATTACAAAGAATACTAGGTCCGAATTCATTAAAACTGTATTGTGAAAATGAGAACAAAGAGGGGGGAAAAGAGGTATCCCCTGCCAAGAATAATAATAAAGTCGACTAAGAGCTCGGGGAATAATTGTCAAAGCTTGCTATATATCCCACTCTCCAAGCTTTTCATGAGCTCGCAGCTATCTATAGATTTTCTCACTCTTGTTCTAGAAGCGTAGAGTGTAAATGTGACACGCCCTGGTGAAGGTAGTGAACTGTAGGTAAAAGGAACGGTAGAGGAGTCAGGATACAGTTGGCCGGGGAATGAAGCGGAAATCTGGAAAATACGTATAACGACGTAGAACGGAAAGAAGGGGCTTCGTGTATACAGGGTGGATCTGGTGTGTCGTTATTATTTTTGCACCACTAGACGTTTGTGAGCTTGCGAGTTTTTTTTATAACGTCAATTGATTCCGATTTGCTTGGTGCAAAAAAAGACATGGTGTGGAGGGGAGAGAATGAGGTTCCAGAATCATTTTGTTTTCTGCATGATTAATGTAGTGATGATAAATATAATGCACTTTTGTAATTATAATATGGTGAAAAAATCATGACTACTGCTACAGTATCTTGGGTGATCTGTAAGAGTTTGATCAATTGTGAGTTGAATGTTGAGATACTCGTGATATGTCAGCACAAATGAAACATACAGTGGGCAGGACATCTTTGGCTCAATGATATCGATCTCGCTTCTAAAATCTTTCACACAATTTGCAGGGAATTTTCAGCCTCTTCGTGCACGCATCTACCTCCTAGCTGTACTTTCAGACCTTCGTTCTCTACTAAATTCTATCGTGGGGATCGTGAGAATTATTCGGAGCCTAAACACGATATGACGAAGTCGTGCAACATGAGAGTTATACCAGTATGAATTTTTCAAGGTCAAACACAAATGAGGCACTAGTAACGAAAATTTTATGATAGAAATTCATAGAGAATTATCGACTTGGATCCTTATCCTATCATCAAAATTCAGTGACTTGTAACAGTCAAAAGATGAATCGTTTCAAAATGCATGATCAAATGAGATGGTTCACGAATGATCATTAGCAACAATGGATAACTGATGATGAGACTATGTTCACCATAATCATGGAACTTCCTCCACTTTGGGCCAAGGAAGATAATGCATAACGTATTTTTTCTGCAAAGTCAAGGAAAATCCAAAGAGAAACCCGATTCAAAGATGTGTCCACATATGTTGACAAATGCGGAAAGAGGTTGATCCTATTTAGTTATGCTCTACAGACCAACATTTTGAATTTATTGTTTCTCCGGTATCAAAATGTTCCTCATTCTGAGTAACTGGCTCAAATCCAGGTGACGAATTATTCTCAATCAACTTTGAATTTCCTATCCAATTTCGATTCGAATTGTAGGTCATTATCGATTAAGCAATCTTCAAAAATGGAATTGGAATTTTTTCATCTGGTATGATCAATTTACGGCTAAGAATATTAAGAATTTTCTTATTTTTTGCAATTTGCGAAACCACTCTTAGTTCTTTGTGAATATTATCTGGATCAGAATCTCACTTCTCTGGTGACAATCCAAAGATTATCATGTAATGAAATTAAGGGAGTACTCTGTGCAATTGGCGCTTCATTCCTTGTTTCATCAGTCTGTGTGTGAAAGTTACTGTGGACAAGTATTTTTATTTGAGTGAAGGATAGTAGATATTGGAGTGATTGAGGAGTAACATACCGATCACACCATGTATAGTTCGATATTTTTCGGATTCATAACAACAATTATCATCTCATGCGATATGATACAGTATTCAACTTCCTTTATGCTTGCGAACTTAGTTCATAAAAGTAATGATTTTGAGATTGTTCTCAAGGCAATAAAAGAACGTTACGTAACTGTTTCCCTCCCTCGTGAAAAAAGTAATGGAATGATTGATAACGTAATGAATTCTTTTGGTAATGAAAAAGTCCTTACCACTGTGACATTCCCTGTTACAAATGACATCCTGCTTGAAACATCAAGATTTAATGGATTACTCGCCCACGTTTTCTACAGTTCAAACAATTCTGGAGGCTCAGTTGCAGCTCTCAACACAACATTCAGGAATAACTTGGATTTCATAATCAAATCTTTGTTCACAGCTGAACTTGATTATTTGCTGATAATCACAGGAGATGGAAATATACCACAGAAACTGATCTTTGAGTTGTTGGCACATGCTTGGAAAAATAATTTCTTGGATGTAACCGTTTTGCAACGTTCATTACAAAATAATCATTGCGATACCAGAATCATTATGCAGTCATACGATCCATTCAGCAACAGTTATATTCACGAGTGTTTCACATCCAAAAGTATTCTGTTCCCAGATAAGCTGACCGACATGCATAAATATCCTCTCAAGGTTGCCATGGTACATAGACCACATAGATTGAATCTAATCAGAAACGTATCAGGCCATGTGACACAAATACGTGGGATTGATTATGCTTATGTAAGAATATTATCAGAGAAATTAAACTTTTCAATTCAACTGGTAACTCCAAATGTCACAACTTATATAGAAGCAATCGGTAATGATTCCAGAACTCTCGCAAATTTGATAACCGATGGTGAAATTGATCTGAGTGGCAATCAGGTTTTCCTCGTTTCTAATGATCATCATCGAATGCCATGTGAAAATAGTATAACCCTGTGGTTCGATAACGTTGTCATCTTGGCGCCATTACTTCCTCGGAAAACAAATCATTCCTACTTTGGCATGATCCTATGTTTTGGAATATTGATACACGTTGCAGTGATCTGTACAATCACAAAATTTCTCGGTTTTGAAACTAAGCTATGGCCACCGAATCACGTTATTCGCATCATTCTTGGGCATACTATTCCAAGAATATCAAACGGATCTGCAGAGAGATTCTTCTTCTTTTTCCTTGCAATTTCATCCCAAAACTTTGCAATTGTCCTGTTTGGCACGTTCACCAACAATCACATCAAAAACCAAGAAAATTCCCGTTATGACACTATCCAAGATTTAATAGAATCTGATGTAACTATAGTATCTCCTCACACTTACGTGAATGTTTCATTCGATTCTGAAATAATGAATTTTCTGAAGAATAAATTCGTAATCGACGAAAGTATGAATTGCCCAGGCAGAATCATGAGTGATGACAATACAGTCTGCTTGATGGATCATTCCGTGGCAGATTATGCAATCACTAAGAATAAGTTGCACGGTGACAGAGAAATAAAATTGATGAATCATGTTTTTTGGAAGGCTCCGAAAGGATTTATATTCTCAAATCGGTCTCCATACGTGGAAAAAATCAATAAAGTATTACAGCGAATCCAAGAAGGTGGTTTATGGATCAGACATATCAGTATCCATGAAATTCAGCGTGAACGTGATCAAGACTTTATCAAGTATTCAATCGACCGTGAACTTTCGAAGAAGTTACTGCTCATTTGGTTTGCAGGCTGTACATTATCCGTCATAGTCTTTTTCACCGAGCTTGTTGTTCATCGACGTAGTAGGAAGAAAATTGTAAGACCATTCATTAAGACTACTTCAAGAAGTCATCAGATCATGTAATCCTTATTATGGAACTTTGAGGAAACTTCAATGACCAAGAATCATTTGTGAGGAAAAGCTTCACTTTTGCCACATCCATTCATCATGATTCCTGCCACTAGGACACTTGATCTCCCGACATGAATAAAGTCATGAATAAGGATACAAAATCCATCATAGAGCGTAATCCAACGTTGACTCGTGCCTAAATGAAGTTTTCTGTCGGTTACCCACGCATACCTTATTTGAGGTTGAATATGATGGTACGCACAGCATGTATCCAGTATTTAATTCGAAGAAATTGTTCCTGATTTCCATGTCAAGATGTATAATGTCAATTACAATGTTCTTTGTCGAAACCTCAGTTTAATGTTGGCAGCCTACCTGAATTTCCTGGAAAAAAGACGAAGAGAACGAATCTGAAAGGTAACGCACCATGAGCCACGAATAGTCATTTGGTTGGCTTTCTTATTCATTAGGATTTGATGCATAAGAATGATATGATTCCAAACTTATCACAGTGTGTTAACATGTATGTACTTGATGAAATAAATGACCATCCAAATCAAGGTTTGAAATAATAGTCACGAATCTTGCTCGTTGATTTTATCCTGTAGTTCATCAATCAGATGACATCCTACATACAGTGTGATTATGACGCTAAATTCACACAGCGCTTTAGATTGACGTCTTAATTGGGAAGTGACCTCATTTCGGTCAATTTTATGTTTCGAGAAATTATGACAGAAGAAATATAGGGGAAAAAATTTGAAAATTTTACGACGCCTCTATGGTTTTCAAATTTATCATTGGAGTTTTGACAATTTGAATTGGCGCCATCCAATATGGCGGTGGCTGCACATGTGCAACTAAAGTCGCCGAATGGTGTAATGTCATTTTTCTTCGGAAATTCTCATCTGAATTAGAATCGCTTATTTTACTCAAATAATAGAAATTCGTGGTAAAAAATACGCAGGTTCGCTTCAAAATGTTTGTGGAAAACACTCCAAAGCCACGTGACTCATGTACAGTCACCGCCATATTGAACGGCGCCAATTCAAAACCTGAAAAACTTCAGACTCAAATTTAAATCACTTCTACTACAGAAAATTACCAAATTCCCATATATCGTGTCTCTTTCAACGGTAACTTCCATAATATAAGCATTTTGGAATCACTTTTGTGGTCATGTCAGTTCTCTATTATCAGCTCTTGAGGTAGTATTAGCGGTACTGGATGAGTCAAGTGAGGAATGTACCCGCGCTTGACTCTCTTCCGCCCTCAATATAGGTAGTTACAGTGAATTCACGTATCATACGACAACCTCATCCCGGAATGGCCAAAAGGAGCTACATTTTTCCATAGATCTCTCTTTATAGGCTCTGAATCATCAACCTGTTGATATTTTTTGTGCATACTTCGTTCTCTGTATCCACTCCCATGAGAATCTGTACGTCATCAGATATCACTGTACCTGTGAATCTCCATGAGACGCCATGTTAGATGGCTGTTACATGAAAACGCTCAAAATTCCCCCCCCCCCCCCCCCCCCCAACGACCCTGAAGACTTCTAAACTTCCAGCTGAACCACTTTGAGACCCTAATCTACAACTGTGATGATTTTGGTAATTTTTTGAACATCAATTCGAGCACCGCTAGTAATAACTAAAACAAGAGGAAGGTACTCCTTCGGATATCCCTCGGAATTATTCATAACTTTAATGGCGATGAATATATTCTTGTTTCATTTGCCGAGATACATCAACCCACTCCCTGCTGCCCTTTGATACATTTTGATTTGGACATTTCTCTACATGAAAAATTTGAATCGTATCCTCTTCTACTGATCTTTAATCCTATTTGACTTGCGTTCTTCTCTCCCTCGTTTTACTCATCTACTCCACTCCATTCCTCCATATTTTCTGGTGGCTTTGACCGACTTATTCCCAGACATGTTTCGGTTGACATAGTGATATGAGATTACTTCTTACTTGTGATGTCAGAAATGAAGAGAAGTACTCGGTTGTTCCTCTTTCATTCTGAAGTATTAACTTCTAATGTTTCATTCTTTTCTTTCGCTATTGCATATGCACAGTGACCCAAAATACTGTTGATGCTTTTTTGATAACTGACGCTGTCACTCTATGTTTTGAGGGTCGGGAATTCTAAGAATAGTTTTCAGGCCCCAAAAATTAACAAGTCAAAATTTACAGGATTTATTCTCGAATATACGCAAAATTTGTTGGGCCAAGTTCTGCACAATCAAAAAGCCGTGAGATTTCACGAAATTATGAGTTCTCGCGATTACAATTCAACGCAGAGCAGATTTTGATTTGATGTTGAAAATTGCAAGATTGAAAGAGCAAACTGGCTGCGTGGAAGTCACCGCATCAGCCGTGCCAACGCCCGCGCGCGCCCCTCGACTTCGCAAAAATTCTAAAGCCAAGGCGTCCCGTAAACAAGTGTCTGCAAGTGTTTACGTTCGGTACGGGTTCGCACAGGACATGATTATCATAGTGTTGAGAATGTTGGCTGATTTATGCTTCGAAAGTCATGAGGCATCCTTTGCTGGGGAAGCATGATTAAACATCAGATGCAGTTCAAACGCAGATATCAATATAACCTCTGTAGCTGTTTATGTCGCAGATAAGTCATATATGTTATCAAAATTCTCATCGGTGAATGAAGATGGGCTGAATTCCGTGCGCAAATCTGTTTTCATACGCTCCAACACAAAACATATTCCAAGTTTTATTTCGCTGTTCTGAGCGATATCCTCACGGAAATTTGAGCACATACTCAGAAGAAAATTATTCAACACGAGACTGGTGGCAAATAAGAGTACGGCGATATCTTGATACTGAAGGTCAAGCCAGCGTGAATCAATGCGGGTTGGGTTCATTCCCTGGGAAGTCATTCCCATTTTCTTCTGATTCTGTTGCGATTTGGGCTAAACGACGAGTGGACAAATAGTTCTCATTATCTGGAATTCGTTCACTCCTCGTTTAGCTCGAGTCGCAAGAGAATCGGAGAGAAATGGGAATAAAATGTGCCTGATTTATAGGTTACAAGGTGCCAGCGCTCAAGTTATTCACACTTTTCTCTGATTTTCTTGAGATTTAGGTTGAATGACGGACTGGGTTGTGGTATACAAGTTGGACAATAACAAGGTTTAGACAACTCGTCTCAAACTTTGAGCTATCAAAATGTGACGTGAGCTGTGTTTTCAAGTTCCATGGCCACCGTGCACGTTGATAGAGATACGCCAAACAGGGTCTTGTGTCATTTTTCCACTCTGGATACTTTCACGGGAATTTGACATCGAACTTGGAAGGGAAGTACTAATCTCAAGACCGATCGCGGACGATACTTTGACACTCACGGAGTCGCAGTTATTACAATTGATTAGAGTTAGATTAATTGTCAATGTCATCAAAATTCCCATCACTCAATTGAAATCTGACATTTTCTAAGCGCGAAACTATCGCGTTATTCGAATACAAAACAGATTCGGATGTAATTTTCTTGCTACAGACAACATTTCCATGGAAATTTGATGTAAAAGAAGATGAATATGTGACTTTTCTGACGGATGCTATTAAACTAGTTCCTTTGATTAGTCTGAATTCAAGACTGATTCACTTTTCAATTTGTGCTCCAATCTCCGTGAGGGTGTCGTTCGGAACAGGCAGATGACACCAGAATCTGGTTTGTGTTCGAATATACGGACAGATTCGTGCATGAAATTGAGCCTATATTCATTCACTGATGAGAATTCTGATGACAAATATGACAGATCTGCGACGTAAACAACTACAGAGGTTATATTGATATCTGCGTTTGTACTGCATCTAACGTTATATGTGGTTCCCCAGCAAAGGATGCTTCGTGAATTTCGGAGCATAGATTAAACATCCTCAACACTCTGATGATCATGTCCTGTGCGAACCCGTACCGAACTTAAACACTAACAGACGCTTGTTCACGCAACGCTTCGATTTCAGAATTTTTCCGAAGTCGGGGAGCGTTGGCACGGCTGACGCGGCGATTTCCAAGCAGCCAGTTTGCTCGTTGAATCTTGCAATTCTCAACATCAAATCGAAATCTGCTCTGCGTCGAATTGTAATTGCAAGAACTCATTATTTCGTGAAATCTCACGGATTTTCGATTGAGCACAACTTGGCCCAACAAATTTTGCGTATTTTCGAGTATAAATTCTGTAAGCTCCTACTAGTGAATTTTTGGAGCTTGGAAATCATTTTTCTTTGGAACGCCTAATCCTCAAAACATAGAGTGAAAGCGTAGGTCTTCAAATGAATCCAATAGAAGTTTCAGGGGGCCAACTCTTTCATGTCACAGTGTATAATGATGTTGGAGGGCTAGAAATGCAGGGATAATTCATCGAGAGTCTCAGGTACTTCTCTGAGTTTCCTTCCACCTCCGAGGTCGGTCAATCGCAAGTGATCACGCACGTACTACAAAAATCAAAACCTCGCACATGTTGTCCGCGATACATATGGCGGGATGGGGTAGTTGACCCCTTCGTGGTGAGAAGGACCGTAGCCAGTTTATCTTGGTTCTAGAAGTACTGAAGACAAAAAAACTGGTGAATCTACTGAGTACGATGGACTAATTGTGAAGCTCTTTCTCAGTAGGCCAGGAAGAGAAAAATAGTCCTAGATATCTACGAGTGTCCGGATTGTTCTGGATTCTCCCAAGAAAAGTCGGACACTTACCGACTGAAACCTCTCCCCGGGCAACGCCAATCTTTAGGCAATAATCCCAAAAGAAAGAAAGAGGGATTGGGTAATAGAGTGGAGGATCAAGACGCAAGGGGGCTTGCGAAGGACGAGTCCTGAATCAATTCAAGATGCCACTCAGGACTCACAAACATACATTGGTGGATCGAATAGTAAGAGCATACACATGGGTGCTGGGGTTGAAGACTGGGAGTGGGGGAGTTGTCGTGTGCTCCCGAGTTACTAAGATCTCCCTCACCAGTAAACTGGGGGCCTGGGGGTGCTTCTGTCTTCCAGGATCAACTAACGATCCTCCTTGCGATTAACTGGGGCCGGGGAGTCTTCATTCTCCCAAAATCCGGAGAGCTCTTAGAGATGGGCTGTATGTCCGTCACGGTCCACGCGTATCCTCAGAACCGTTACATCAACGACAATTCGGTTGCCATTTGGCGAGGGAGAATTTGAACTAGCCCGAAAGGCAGGCACTTTGGCTTTGTGCGAGCGAGCTTGGCTAAGAGAAATTCAATTGAGCCAAAAGTGTCTCACAATCGTAACTAGGGGTTCCTTTAGAGCCAATTATGGTGTCTCGTGCATTTCAGTTCATACCATTATCGATCAAACTATCTTCAGAGATTACATAAGAAATTTCCCTTTGGGTCTGATCAATTCAGATCCTACCGAGGAGCGATTCAGATTCGAGTCACGGATTCAGCTGAGATTTTGGAAACTGTATACTTGCAGTGCAGAAAGATGATATTCAAAATCAAGCACCCTAGTGCTCAGGCATTCTCGAGCTACGGGCAATGACCTATGCATTATTGTACACCGTGTACATATCATTTCTCAATACGGGTCTATAACAGTTTCGCTAAAGTTATTGCTGCAGGTCGGAAATACAAGAGCGTTTGAGTATTTTACTTTGGATATTAACATCTTTCAGTATTGAGAAGGGACTATTGTCAAAGTTTAAGCGGAGTCCGTGACCTATATCTGAAACGCACTCCTGGCAAGAATGGTATAACAGACTGTCTCTCAATATACAATACCACTCTGAATTTTTTGTCATCAACATTTGAATGGGACTCTCAGTTTCTCTGGGATCGATAGAAACATCATCATGTAATGGAATCGATCTCGTATCCAACGCGACCAGTGTTTCACTACAAATTTCATCAGTCTATGCGCGAAACTTATTGAGGTCAAGTCTTCACGTCCGGACACAAACGAGGAACAATCATCTAAATATTTACGGAGTGAAATATGGACCACATCACGTATCTTTTGATCTTACTTGGGGATATGATAATCTCCATCTTATGTGGAGGACAACAATTTTCAAATTCCATTATGTTTGGCAATCCTCATCAAGAAAATGATGATTTTAAATTCGCTTTGAGAGCACTCAAAGAGCGTTACGTGACTGTCATTCTTCCACATGAGCTGAATCATAAAATTATCAGTGACATAATGGGTACTTTCAGTGACAGAAAAGTCATAACTCAAGTGACCTTCCCTTTGAAGAACGAACTACTGTTGGAAAAATCCAGACACAATGGACTACTCGCTCACGTCTTTTGCAGTTCAAATAGTTCTGAAGGCTCAGATTCAGCTCTCAACACATCATTCAGGAATAATTTGGATTTCATGATCGAATCCTCGTTCACTTCGCAATTGAAATATCTGCTGATAATCATAGGGGACAAAATTGTACCAGAGAGTTTGATCTTTGATTTATTGGCACACGCGTGGAACAAGAAATTCTTGGATGTAACCGTCCTACAACGGTCATCGAAGGATCATAAATGTAACAGCAGAATCATCAAGCAGTCATATAATCCATTCAGAATTGATTGCATCCAAGAGTGTCTCACATCTCAAATTATTCTATTCTCAGATAAACTGAGCGATATGCATCAATATCCTTTGAAGATTGCCATGCTGAATGAAACAAATAGAGTAAATTTAATAAAAAATGCATCTGGTCATGTTACACAAATACGTGGGATTGATTATGCGTACATGACGATATTATCAGAGAAATTAAACTTTTCAATTCAACTGGTAACTCCAAATGTCACAACTTATGAAGAAACAATTGATGGCAATGATTCAAAAGCCCTAGTGGGCTTGATAGCCGATGGTGAAATTGATCTGAGTGGTAATCAGATTTTCTTACCTTTTACTGATTATCATCATAAGCGTTGTGAAAAAAGTACAACCATATGGTTCGATAAAGTTGTCATCTTGGCGCCATTACTTCCTCGGAAAACAAATCATTTCTACTTTGGCATGATTCTGTGCCTAGGAATATTGATACACGTTGCAGTGATCTGTACAATCACAAAATTTCTCGGTTTTGAGCTTAAGCTATGGTCACCGAATCACGTTATTCGCATCATTCTTGGGCATACTATTCCAAGAATATCTAACAGATCTGCAGAGAGATTCTTCTTCTTTTTCCTTGCGATTTCATCCCAGAACTTTGCAATTGTCCTGTTTGGCACGTTCACCAACAATCACATCGAAAATGAAGAAAATAGTCGTTATGACACTATCCAAGATTTAGTTGATTCTGATGTAACTATAGTATCTCCTCACACTTACGTGAATGTTTCATTCGATTCTGAAATGATGAATTTTTTGAAGAATAAATTCGTAATCGACGAAAGTATGAATTGCCCAGGCAGAATCATGAGTGATGAAGATATAGTCTGCTTAATAGATCGTTCAGTAGCAAATTACATAATCACTAAGAGTAGGCTGAATGGTGACAGAGAGATGAAATTGATTAATCACATCTTCTGGAAAGCTCCGAAAGGATTTATACTCTCGAATCGGTCTCCATTCGTAAGAAAAATCAATCGAGTATTACAGCAAATGGAAGAAGGTGGTTTATGGATAAAACATCGCAATATTGATAGGATTCAACGTGAACGTGATCAAGACTTTATCAAGTATTCAATCGACCGTGAACTTTCAAAGAAGTTACTGCTCATTTGGTTTGCAGGCTGTACATTATCAATCATAGTTTTCTTCATCGAGCTTGTTATTCATCGGCGTAGTGGGAAGAAAATTGTTAGACCATTCATTAAGACCACTTCAAGGAGTCACTAGAACATGTGATCCTTATTCTGAAACTTTCAGGGAACTTCAACGACCAATAAGCATTTGTGGGGAAAGCTCCACGTTTGCCATATACATTCAGAATAGTTTCTGCTACTAGGACACTTGATTTCCCGTACGGAAAAGAGTCAAAAATGACCGAAGTAGCCGGTGCACTATCTATTATAGGAAATCACTCAAGTTTTGAAGCAAAACGTTGGCTCATGCCCAAATGAGATAATCTGTCAGTCTCAAACATATATTCTACATCTTAAATAACATGTAATCCGCACGGACATGTAATTAGTATTAGATTCCGTATGGATCCGTTTTAAGACTACAACTGTCTTTTCCTGATAGTAGCTATCTTTAGCGGGAAGAATTCGATAGACTGTAGTCTATTCTCCTCCGGCATTTTATCCTATCGTTAATGCCTCCCTCGCTATACCATCAATCCGATTTGTAAATTTTCTTGATGGGTCAGTCCCTTGAATTGTTCTTGCAGCTCAAAGATCACATTTTTAAAATTATAGATAATGCTCGATTGGTAGCATCAAAAAGAGGCCCCTTAAGAAGTTCGTAAAGATAAGATTTCGTTGAACTGTTCTATTTTAGTTGTTATGATCTTGGTGAGCAACAAGAATATTTTTAAAATTCACATGCGATGGGAACTGATATTACATCTCGATTGGTCAGACATGGAATTTGAAGAACAAGTCCAAGAGACTATTATCATATTTTAGATAATGTAGATTGGCTTCGCTCAATTTTATAAACGGCTCTGTTATAAACTCAAAGTACCGAAATATCAAGAGATATCTACAATTAGTCTGTCTGTTGATGATTTGTGTTTAAATGCTTTTATTTAACTTCACTTCGGCCTAGCCCTTTGTAACTATAACTAGCGGTGCATGCTTTTTAAGCATCCGGCCCATCGCCAACAGCCAATCATGATCATGAGCGGCATTTCAAATCAGCCAATCACAGTCATGAATTTATAAGTTCTGGGGAAATCTCAGGAATCCCCTCGGTCTTGTCAGCAGTCGCGAGTGGCTTCACCGACACAATGGTCACGTCCAGTTGCGTCAGTGTCTGATGACTCTGATCTACTGGAGCTCATTAATAGATGCTTTTATTACGCTTCACCGAGCTCACATAGTTTTCTCCGGACTTGGCTCGTCTATTGATGTTCCACAAATTTTCGTACTCGATCACACACATATTTTTGAACACGTGTTTGTGCAGGCTCAGGGCTCGAGCGCGCGTGAGCCAGACCGTGAGCTAGGGAGGATATGGGGAGATCGATATCGATGCACTTGATAGGAGGTGAGCAGCGCTCATCACCCGCCTTATTGGCGGCGAAATTCGAATACGATATTATACGACACCCATAGATCATTCTTCTCCAAGCACCGCGTACTCTGACATAGTACTTTTTTCCCGATGATTTTCATCGTTCTACCAATTTTCATCCCCTTAATATCATGCCAAGGTTGAGAAAGTTTCTTGGTATAGTTCATAAAAGCGTTTCTTAAAAATTCTTTTTACTTTTACTTATTATGTTGAAAAAGAGTTCAATGATGCAACGCATACACCATAGCACATTCAGAGCAACATACGACACCT
The DNA here is from genome assembly GCA_029851415.1 of Eretmocerus hayati. Taxonomy (NCBI): domain Eukaryota; kingdom Metazoa; phylum Arthropoda; class Insecta; order Hymenoptera; family Aphelinidae; genus Eretmocerus; species Eretmocerus hayati. The sequence goes on from CM056744.1 coordinate 114,350,764, forward strand.
GATGCATGGCCCGCACTGCACATGTTCAAGATACGTGACCGATCACTCAATTTTTCAATCAATCAATTAATTGATCAGTCAATCTATTCCATAGCCCACGTGATCATGTAATATATTTAAACAAAGCAGACCAAATTAGATCAAACTAGACCAAAGCAGACAAAATCAGACCGCATTAGACCGTATTAGATCGCGCACTACACGGCACGAGACCGACCGAGACCGTACCGGACCGTACTAACAAAGGGAGTCCGGAGTCTCTGGGTCCTGAAATCTCACCAAAATTTTTCCACAGTTTTGTACTACCTAGAATATGAAGAATCTAAAGCAACTCTGTCAAATGGGCCTTCTGTTCTGAGCTACAGCCAGAAACGTTAGCATTGCTAGTATATCTATATATATCACTTTTTAACATGGGCCTATATGGGCAATGCTAATGTAATAGGCTGTAGCTCTGAACGGGAGGCCCATTTGATAGAGTTGCTTTGGGTTCTTCATATTCTAGGCGGTACGGAACTGTAAAAAAAGTATTGGTGAGATTTCAGGACCCGGAGACTCCGGACTCCCCTTGTAAGCCGTACATGTACTGCATTCCACCGATCTAGACCGGATCAGACCAGACCATCGATCCATTCATCCAACTATCTACCCAAATATCTACCCACACACCCAGTAACCTATCCATCCACCGACCCATTCATGTCCCGTATGGATACCCATTATACCATTAACTTCATCCATGTCGGCAACCCGATCCGCGGGATCCGGACGGACAAGTTTTGGACTGGCCCTCAATTATAATAATTTTCATAAAATCTAACCAATTTCATCTTATGTGCATTTCTCATACCTAAGTACTCCAGACTACTACAGAGGAATGCCTCAAAGAGATCCTCGTATTTGGAAGATTTCTACACAATATTGTTACCTATTCTAAAGAATCCGACTGTGAGCGAAAAATAACATAGTAGGTAGAATTCATCCTCGGAGCAATGGAAGAATGGCTGTCCGTTCAATCGATCTCGAACTGTCGAGAGAACTGTTACAGATTTCAATTACAAGGAGCCTAATGTTCTCAGCGTGTCCTCCATATCGATCATCACTCACTGTTGCGATGAATCATCAAGTATTGTTGATAGGTTTACTGATAGTAGAGTATAAACTGGACCAGAACAATATGTACCCTATGACCGGATAATGTATGTTACTGCTCTTATTCATATTATTCTGGTGCACAAAAATGATGATTTTCTAAAGTCATCGCAATGTATATCACACGGAAATGAATGTAATAAATGAATATGCGAGTCCAGGTTTGGATCGAGTTGTCAAATTCTTTGCTCTTTGACGTTATCCCGCAGTAAATCAATTTTGATCACATCTTACAATTCCATCAACATGATACGAAGATACACATTTCCAGTCCGTTAAGGTACACTGCTCCACGATCATGAATGAAGCTACTGAACTTATCGGAAGAAGATGATACTCTTCGCAAAGTATTCAAATTCTCGAGGGAAATTATGCGTCGTGACCATTCTTCTCCGATGAGCGCGGTATCTGCCTATTCGCGATTTTATTATTTGTAGTACTTCGCTAATACGTATCTCTGCGAATACAGAAGGATGCCTTCATCTTGATTACTAAATGCCTCTCGAGCGAATATTAGCACAGTAGCAAGTATTTTATTGAAACTCTCAGCGCGATGATTTCGTAGTTCTTCCTTCTTTGGCCTATTTTTGAGCGACAAGATTCATGATTATTTCAAAACTCATCTACACGTATATTTTATTCTTTTTCCCTCAACTGCCACGCTCGTCAATGCAAATCTTGTCCTGTATCGATAGAAAGGTAAGATGAGTCACAAAAGTGAGGCTGATTCATGATCATACTTCAAAAATTGAAAATCCTAGAGGGGGATGTTTCTGTTACATCAGAAAAATGTTCTTGTTAGATTCATGATACGATTCTGGAGCATTCTAGATGAGGTGTTTAGATGTGGTTGAATGATATTCGTCGATAGAAATGTTGACCGTAAATTTTCCATGAATCTCAGTCAGTCGGTCTCAGAAGGAAGAAAAAAAACATGCGACCTTTGCAATATTTCTTATGAAAGCACTAGAGTGATCAATTTAATTCATAAAACTCGTAAGCGAAAGAACAATCGCAATACTCATCCAGATTGCCCTGACGGAAAAAACTTCTACCATATAATTTATTCTATGAACGACATGATTTCACACAAGGCAATTTCCACGTAACTACAGACGTGTCAGCACTGGAATAGTATTTTTCGATTCGAGGGTGGGAAGTTTGGTTTTGCTTTTCGAGTGATTGTTTTCGGCCCGAGCCCTGGCGAGGGTCGAAATTAACACGAGTAAAGCAAAAAAACTTCACGCCCGAGTATCGAATTACGTTTTTCGATCGACTGGGCGTAAAGTGAACATAAACTACCGTGCGTAAAGCAGTGCTTTACGCACAGTCGATCGAAAAAAGTATTGCAAAATTCATGTTCTATGAGAAGAATATCAAGTTTCAGAGGATCTAGTAACGTTATTTCATGAAATAAGTGCCAAAATAATTTCTCAATAACAATTTTTTGACAGTCAAAGTTCTTCATGGAACAGTAGGACCAGAATGGATGGAGAGTACTCATATAAACAGAGGCCCTGCATGAAGGAAAATTGAAAGGGTGGGTGGGAAGAGGGCGTGACCGCCATTGTGCCCTTTTTCTGGACACCGATTTTTTGAGCCTCTGTACCAAGATCTACCACCCCTCGGAATCCGTTTTTCGTAAGACCCGAAAAATCATCTGGCAGATAAAAGGGCGTAACAGCCATCACGCTCTTTTCATCGGCAGAATGATTGCACTTACGCCCTTTTTTCGAATATTACGATAAATATGCCCTTTTATCGGAGAAACTATTGCACTTACGCCCTTCTTCCGAATATGGAAAATACAGATGCGGAGCCCCGCGAGTCCTGGACGTCTTCAAAAGCAAAGTGACATCCAATGCTAGGAAGTGTCGAATTCGGCCCCGAAGGATAGAATTTCGGTCAATTTAGGGTTTCAGTGATCAGTAAATGTGAATTTCGAGTTGGTAAGGAAGTTTCGATTGATTTCATGGTTGATCAAATTTTTGTCTAACACCATTGATTACAGAAACGGCGTAATTGTAAATTTCTTTTGAAGGGCGAAACTGACATATTGGAATTTCAAAAGGGCGTAACTGCTATAATAAAACTACAAAAGGGGATAACTACCTTGATGAAATTTCAAAAAGGCGTAACTGCTATGGTGAAATTTCAAAAGGACGTAACTGTTATGACACAATTTTAAAAGGGCGTAACTACGATCATTGTTTTCGGGAAGGGCCTAATTGCAGCCAAAGAATTCCAAAAGGGCTCAACTTTTTGCTCAGTCCAACGGGATTTGGAAAAAGGGCTCAAGTACCTGACTGAAGAGATTTAGAAGGGCGTAATTACTCTGTAACGGGGCGTAAGTGAGAGCTAATCTGGAAAAAGGGCCTAATTACCGAAGGAAATTTTTTTTGAAAATTCTCCTGAATCTGGAAACGCTTTTTTATCTAATATAACGATGGAACCACGTTGTTCTACCTTCAAATTAAGTGTTTCCACCCTTCTCCGGTGAAGATAATTTCTCGTCATTTTCACATGACTGATCGAAGCTTTTCGTGTGCATAGAACCGTGGAGCATGAATCGAACCACCCCCTAGTAATCAGATATCTCTCAAAATATTCCCAGGAACACTCTAAAAAAATTCGGAGACGATTGGACTTGATATCGAGATTTTATTCCACTTTTTGTAAGGCTGAGTCTACATAGACGCCATCACCCTGGGTGCACGCGCTCTCGCCACTCGCACTCTTCACCTAGACATACCAAAAAATAGGTACCGGAAAATGATTCAACAATACGCCTAACTTCCTTCACAATTCGAGTACCCAGGCCGAGTTTGTGAGATGAAAACCCATCAGTCTAGCCTTAACAATGACCAAAAAATTCATTTGCATCGAATCGAAATCGAAAAATGAGAGACGTAGATGTCGATTGATGTGCCTAATACCACCACACCCAACTTCTCAGGTATCCAATTCGCGTCCTGTTCAACAATATTTAACATTATCTTGGGTATATGCGACGAACGTATGCCACGAACTTATTGTCCCGTATTTGTGAAACAGGAAAGATGAATAGATATGGTTTCTTGGAAAATCACTTCATCTCCTCATATCCATACTCATACTGCACTCTGATATAATTTTAATCGAATGAGTGTGCATCTCGGTCGGAGCTATCCAACCCTTTGAAAATACATCATATCTAACCATACTACCCATGCACATACATACATACTCCTTCAGAGCTATCAATGCTTATACACACACACACACATACACGCTTGAATCGACAGGTCGCATAGATCATTTCTTTCCAAGATCTTCCGTCTACCTTGCTTGAAAATTCCTGAAAAGACATCTCTTGGAAATATGCTGCGCTTGCACTCTCGAATCTATACGAAACATACATCAAAATATATATCTGTATACATAGATGAGTTGAGTATATAGAGAGGTTGGAAGCACTAGTGCCGGCGGGCATTTTAAATTTGCAATGTATAGATTCATACCTGCAGTAGACGCTTCCTCTACTTCCTCTCTCTCCCTCTATTCCCTCTGCCATTCATGCGCTCTCAAAATTCCATATGCTGAACAGTAATTCCTCCGCGCTCCACATATTATGTACGATAATATAACGGCACCAGGTGAATATTCGTACGATTCTATACTATACCTACTCCTACTACTGCTCAGCCAACTCAATCCATTATCAAAAGCTTTAAAGCTTTCACAGCAGTCGTAGTAGTAGTAGTAGTAAAATTTCAGGGATATATAAAACTACCGATCGGCCTGAAATTCCAACTCTTGGATTTTCCGACGAGGACATGAAAAATTTATAATTAGCCATTCCAATCGTCGGAACTGGTACAATTTTCGAATATGATAGTTTAGTTTTTGTTACAGTATGCGGATGTAACTATATTTAGTGACCTGCAATAATTAGATTGTGGATTTAATGGTGATGGAAAGTTGAAACGAGTGGGTTTTTGGAAATTTGGTTAATTTTAGGTTATGGTAGGTATTTTATCGGGGATTTGAATGGTGAGGGGATGGTTAATGTATTCTTGGATGCTAATTTGATGAGCAGAATGTCTTGAAGGCATCGAGATCCGAATAAAGGCGTGAAGGAATTTTTTCGTATGGTAGGGAAGACTAGTGAGACACTCAGTGTCTTGTATTGGGATTTAGATATCCCTCACTGTTGGACTGGTTGAATTGAATCTTCGCTGCATACCAATAAGTTGTTTGGCATTTTTTCGGGCTATATTCAGAGAGATAGCCGATGACGGAGTGAAGGAAAATCGGAAAAAGGAAAGAAGTAGCAAAATTCGGGGATGAACGTGTTCGTATTTTCTAGGATGGGTACATTTTAACGATAACAAAATCAAGTTTCTCATGGACAACTTTTCAATGAGGATATTCATGAAAAAAAAAAATTCTAATAGAATTTGATACGTATCGCTGAGTGTCAAGAAACTTCATTACAGAAACTATTGCACAAGAAAATCTGTGTAACATAGAGGCAGTACTCGAAAGATCTATTACAATTCTATGGTACAGTTGGAAAATGGGAAGTACACTCCCCAATGGTCTGAACACCAGCACAACTCACTTTTCGATCTTTCTGTCTCACTTTTTTCGAATCTTTATCAATGAGTGCGAATGAGACAGCGCAATGTCGAGCTTGGACAGTTCAGACCGTTGGAGAGTGTACCAGATCATAGAAAGTTTCAGCTTATTGTGAATAATTATACCATGACTCTTTATCATTTACGCAATTTAGAATTATGGAATTCCTTGCTGAAACTTGGCAAAGCATAATTATTTTCAAATTCAAATATGCCCATTCGGACATACACACTTGGTCAACGTAATAACATAGGCTGATACTAGTGATATTAATTATGTTTTTGAACTTTCCGGCGTGTTCTTGGAAATAATCGAGATTTGCTCACCTCCAATTTCAATCTAGCGAGCAAATTGCTATCCTATATCATAAGTAGCTAATGAATACTCATGAATAGCAACATCATCTGGTCAGCTATGGCAATTTTCTATTATAGCTTGCGGCTCAAAATCTCACAATGATTAGCAAGTTAGGTTTATGATGATGTGTGAATCATTTAAATATGTATATTTAGAAATTTTCATCAAAACATTCTGTTTTTATTAGTCATCCTATGGATTATATTTGACAGATATCGGCCATCATATTCGATCCCAAAATATTTTTTGTCACTTCTACCAATAATTCAACTTACGTATCCAACAATGTATTACATCAAAAAAATTGACTAACCATCTTCGCAATATTCAACAAACTTTCATGACAAACTGCATATCCGGAGGCGATAACTTTAATGCATGCACTTTCCTCCCACGCACATGAAACCGGCTGGACAGTCGTAGCTGTCTAGACATTCTCCAGCTGCAATGAATTATGTTTGAATGTTAATAAACTGACACAATTCATGAATAGTATGTACATTCTACCATAGAATGAATATAGTAATTCGAATAAGGAGTGTGAAGTGTGACCGAAGTAATGAAAATGCTCAAATAGAAAATTGATTCATTGTCAGATGCGCCTGAGACAAATGTGAATTCAACAATTTTTTTTCGACTCAATTTTTTCATGGATACTGTTCCCGATTAGTTGATTTTTAGTTCAGCGAACATTTTGCTCTAGTCAAAAGTTTATTTGGAAGACATTCCCAATTTTGAAAAATTAGTCTAACGAGTAAAAATAATAAAAGTGAAGGTTTATGTTATCAAAAGTTCGAATTTCAATTTAGCTTCTGAGAATATGTTAATGTATATGGGTATAATCGCGATAACTTACCCATTTTGTCCCCAAAAATTCAGAAATGGAATATTGAGTCTGCGTCTGTCTGAGTCGACTTTTTCCATTTCTTTTCCCATATTGAGCAATAATATGTGATAAAACGTATACAGAAAGTTTTTTGGAACGTTTTAGCATGGTATATGTGATATTCACGTGTATAAGGCATAGGGAAAGAGGTGCACGGAACTGACATTTTCGGTTTTTGACGTTTTGTTGTCTAGCGAGGAATCCCGACGCGATGGGACCATATGACCTTGAAATTCGTGTTTAGATGGTTGTTTTGAGTCGGAAACACTTGCTCTGGACCAGATAATTTCATTTCTCCACCTTTCGCGTGCTATAGAGTACGCCAGGGAACAGCTTTTGAATGCATGGAACTGACATGCACGGAACTGACATTTCGCCTTAAAATGGCTCGCAAAAATAGCAGAGTCGCCATAGAAAATTCTCCTTGTAGATTTGATCTATTCCCACCATACTTTAGTGGAAAAGATTGTTCCCGCCCAGATAAATTGACTTTTAGTGGGGTAACATGGTATGCACGGAACTGACAAAGTTAATTACATGACCAATTTTCGGCTACGAATGTACATACCACACTCAAAACTTTGAAAGTGGATTTTTTCCCGCACTGGGATTTGATTATTTGAACCATTTACTTGAAATTTCGTCCACTACAAAGTGACCTAGACGCGATTTAGCATACGCTGTGAGCATTTGAAAAAAATGTCTCATTTTTAGTGAAAATCCCATAACAAGATTGAGGCACACGGCTTGGGGACTAAACCACGAGTTCTGGACATAAAACCTATGAAAAATGGTTGGTTCAACATTTTACTTCGAGGAAAAAATTTGAGCATACCTTTAGCGACTCTTACTTCGACGCTAGTGCTGGAGTTATACGTCGATCTCCAAAAGTAACAATGCACGGAACTGACATTTCGACCCTTAATCTTTAAAAATAAAAAAGACGAGTGAACGGATCGATCTGGAAATTTATTCCCAAATGTATTTCAATAGAATACATGTAGGAAAATTTGAATGGAGTGATTTGGAGCTTGCTCGTCGAAATGCAAGGCCATAACACGTTCCGGGTAAGTTATCGCGATAATACTCATATATTTTTTGAATATTCGCATTCTACAATGGAAACGAATCTATAAAATCTATAGGAGTCATTTATGAAATATGTAAAATAAAAATTGTAATTGAGAATTATGTGTTTGCTTCAAATCGAATATTCTGTGAAATCTTTCATTCATTCGAATAACTTTTCTTTGAATTACTCTCGCTAGGACGTGAGGGACGCGGTCTCGGTGTCCGTGGTCGTAGCATGGATTTTTCAATCTGTGGCTACCTTTCGCTTCTCCTGCATGAGAGGCCCTTGTTGCAGACAAAGTGCCTATCGGCAATTGGCCACCAGTAAATGTAATTTGATTCAACTATTCAAAAATTTCCTTAGCAACGCGTTGTCAACCAACCGAAGGAATTTAGATCATTTGTCAAATTCGTTCAGGTTCTCGAGGCAAGCACATACTTCTAACCTAACGATATTTTTCTTTCTCTCAGGTCACTTTCGAAGTTTAATTCAATTTAAAGTCGATGAAGATGGGTTTCTTTCATTTTTGATCAATTCATTTTTATCTCTCTGTGCGATACTCGCAACGTGCGAGCACAAGTACGAAAAAGGAATTTTTGTTTGAATCATCTGCCTGAATTACGAAAAAGATCATCATTGTGCATTTTCATCGTAAAATTAGGCCGAAATAAATTATATACAATCTGTTAGAGAAGGTGTGTACATAATGTAAGCGGGGGCTAGCAAAAAAATAGTCACTTTTATTGCTACCCCCCGGTTACATTATGTACACACCTTCTCTAACAGATTGTATATATGAATTCAATGACAGAATGATGGAATTCAGTAGAATATCTAATGAGTTCAGTGCCTCTCGATGGGAGTCAGCGGAGTTCAGTGGAACGCTCGAAGGTTCCCATTTCAAATATAAATTATGAGGATATTTTTGAGCAAAGTGCGAGACGAAAGATCTTTGGCCACTGGTTGACTCACAATCACGTACACTGAACGAACTTATGATTTTGATGATTTTTAAACCAGTTTAGTGTCTTGATTGAGTACCAACTTCCAGTATCCAATAATGAAAAACCATCTCATGAGTGATAAAATGCTATTGCTTACCAAAAGTCAAAGAGATGCAGGCAAATAAAACCACAGATAAGACAAGGTAAGCGATGGTTCTCTCCATTTTCTGAAACGAGTAAGAATTTTCTCTCGCAGGTTATTGACAACGTTGGTCAGACTCTAATGATTCAAAATGTATTCAGACAAAGTATTTATAGATGCCAAAGTAAGACACTTACTAATATATTTCGCACAGACTGGATTATCTCATTCGATAAGATGAATCAACTAGAAGAGAATCGATAATTTCTGTGATTCCCCTTTTCAATTTCGTCAAGTATTCTTATAATCCATTATGAAATGATATCATGTCAACAGAATTGACAAGTCACACTGGAGAAATGAGCGCATGTAATCATCAATTCTTCACAGAAATTATTGATAACGTTGCTAATCTCTTATAGATCTCATTATCCAACCGTTTTTTCGCGTCCACAACATATAGCAACAGGAATCCACACAAACTCTGATTGTTGATTTCTCGTCCCCAGTTGCTTAATACTGATGGATAATTCTTGATCTTGGAGGACTAAATGATAAAGAGTAAAAACACTCTTTTATAGATGGTGATAAGATTTTATTCTTGCAACGTTTCGTCGACTTTCTTCTGTCGACCTCATCAGGCTAATTTTCACAAAACCACAGTCACATCGCAATATCAAATACGTTTTGTTTTTGACATGGGAAAACGTCCATGTCTCGTCAGCTGTCTCATTGCAATCAGGTGCTATGATTGACTCAGTGACTGATTGACGCCACTTACTCAATTATCATTTAGTCCTCCAAGATCAAGAATTATCCATCAGTAGTAGGAATCCACACATTCTATTTCAACTGTACTCCCAATCTAAGTAAAATCTATTATTCTTCTAGGAGACCAGTTTCAATTCAACTCGTTTCTCCGACCTTTACATTTATCTTTCTTTTGTCACCCAGTTCCTCCAGATGGACTCCGGTCTTCTGTGGTAAATAGCCTCGCTTCGTCAATCCCATTGCACCTTTTGTTATTTGCTTCATCTTGGTGCAACCCAATATACACACGTCTCCCAAACTCGTCTGAGTTTCGTTAACCCACCTTGGACAATCTTTTACTCCCTATCTTTTTGCCTTTTCAAGAGTCCAGTCTCCATGGATACATGAGTATATATGCATTAGAGTTGACGCTATTTTGCCCGCATATCGGTCTATTGTTTTTCTACGTCTACTAATCTGGAAAATATCATTATTGGATTATTTCATTGTGACCTCATGTATACGATCGGAAATTCGTGTAGAGACTATTCTCTTGCTAATTTTTAAAATTTTTGATTGTTGAACATCAAGGAGTGAGTACGAGTCCGCAAGGAGTGTGTGAAACCCGTTACGCGCCAAAAATCCAATGGAAAAGAGTTCCAATACAAAAAAAAATATGATGAGACACGGAGTGGTTGTACAACAATGTCCTGACTTGCAAATCCCAGTTTCCCACTCGGCGGTTACAAAATTTGTGAAAAAAGAACGCAACGATGAGTGTCACGCGCACAAATTGACATTTTTCAACCATATTTTCTACATTCATCAGATTCAAACTAAGGATATCGAGTTTTATTGTCGAGTCCGAATCATACCCCGGAAGTGTAAGGGCCTCGACAGAAAGTGCGCAATGCTCTTTTCTCCACTTTTTCCCCCGTGTATAAGCATAGGCCCTGTAGTTGCAATCGCCGCCACGGGCGCGCAATGGCGCTACTTCCACGGGGAAAAGAGGGAGAAAAAGAGCAAATGCGCACTTTCTGTCGAGGCCCTAAGCAAGTTTGCTAAATTCTACAATCTAAGTCCTCTCATCTATTTCTTAAGAATCAAATTTGACTCCGCCAAAATACGGTTAGACTTTCTCGCAAATTTGCCCGTCAATTAGATTTTTAATGAAATTTTCCAAGAGTTTTCTTTCCACTTCAGCCTATTCAGGCCCTTTTGTGGGAATCCATTTGGCTTTGTTTCAAGTTTTATGTTGTCACGATATCCTGGTAACATTTTGTAGCTGAAGTTTGGATATTGTAGACCCTCCTATTCAAAGTTTCACATCTCAAAATCGTTGTATTGATTCAAGTTATAGCTGGAAGTGTTTATTCGTATCTGTATAATTGATTTTTTTTTAATATACTTTTTCGATCACCAAAAATCAACGTACAATTGCTTTTGGTTTGGAGAAAAGCTGTATTCTTGAAAATTAATGAAATGTTGATCATTCAAAATATGTGAATATTCTAGAATTGTCAAAACCAAATCGCTAATATCTCTAACAAATTCAAGTCTTTACCGTGTATCCAATTCATCTGATGTAACTCTACCCGATTGAGAATGAACGTTCAAATAACCTCGAGCACGAAGCCATAAAAAATTTTCCGCTATTATCGTGAAAAAGATCGTAACTGAGCAAATTTGGATCAGTGGTTACCGTCTGCAATGACAATAGCGATCAAAAAAATATCGAATACTCGATAATTTAATTCACTCTGAGCCAGATGAATCGCAAAGGACAATCGTGTTCCCATACATACCTATTGAGATCACTCCAAAGAAATCCAAGATACGCAGCAAACTATTCCATATCGTATCCCTTACAACTGCATTCCTTGATTTACAAGATCTAAACCAATCCTCTTTTCTTCTTTCCCTCGAGCTTCAGAACTCAGAAATCAAGCTTTAGAACCACTTCCGATGCCATTTCCCAGATGACACTTATCATCCTCATCCCCAACTCTACCATCACCATCACTCACTACAGCAAAGAGAGGACAAAGATCTGCACCAACTACTCCCACAAAAGGCAGCAATTTTTCATAGTCCCAAGTCCCAAGGTGGACTCAGAGCTTACCCTTTGTTGCACATCATCTCTAAGTACGAGTAGCTTACATACACTATAACCTCTCCTGTACACACTCATTTTTGTATAACATACACACACATGTACATAATAATACACAGGTGCTACGAGATCGATCCTAACGGTACGTACCAGCCACCCATAAATTTTAGTGCCACCCATGTAAGCCTCCAAAATATACATATAGGAAACTAACCTATGAATACAGAGTGTACAGAGTGAAACTCGGCTGTGATATCTAAATACAACAGAAGCATATGCTGGATGCATACGCGTTTGGATTTATGTTGGTATGTATACCTCGTACTGTACAGAAGAGCAAAGCAATAGTTCGCCTCCGTTGGTTCGTAGAGAAATAGGAATATATACTCGCATGTCAGACCTCACCTCTCTGATAATAGAAAAGTTGCAGTAGGAGATGCATACGAGTTGTGCATGTGTGCGTGTGTGTAGGCGAGTGTGCTACGTGAGAATTTCGGAGTTGAAAGCAAATTATCATTTCTGAGGTGGAACGAGATATATATACTGTGATGGTTTTACGAGGGATTTGGATATAGAGTCGAGAGATGCGTTTGTTGAAACATGTGATTTCGTGGAGGCGTGAGATTGATGCACGAACTTGTAGTTTGTTGAGCTTGAGCGAGTGATTTTGAGGTTAAATTAAATTGCCGTATGAGCTTGCTGTGAGTCGGCCTTTGGTTAGTGCAAATACTCGCTGTTTAAAACTACTTTATATTGGTTATGAGTTCACCTCATTTCCGAAATATTGAATCAAATTATGAATTTGTTAGAGATTTGGAATTGAGCTGTTCTATTCGGTGGAATGAGAGAGGAGCATCCCATTGATTGCGTGGAAAAGAATTTAAGTGGAGAGAGTTTGTGCGTATTGAGGAACATGTGCTTGGAGTCATTCCTCATTCATGACTTTCAAACAGATCTCATTACCACTCACTCACTCACTCACGCTTCATTCTCTTTGCGACCCGATTACTCGCCCACATTCCCACTCACACACAGCCTCCTCCACTTATCCAGCCAGCCACTTCTTCACTTACTTTCTCACTCTCACTTACTGACTCCCTCACTCACTCATTCACATACTGACTCACTCACTCACTCACACACTGACTCACGCTTCATTCTCTCCGCGACCCGTTTACTCGCCCACATTCCCACTCACACACAGCCTCCTCCACTTATCCAGCCAGCCACTTCTTCACTTACTCACTCACTCACTCACTCACTCACTCACTCACTCACTCACTCACTCACTTACTCACTCACCCACCCACCCACACACTCACTCACTCACTCACTCACTCACTCACTCACTCACTCACTCACTCACTCACTCACTCACTCACTCACTCACTCACTCACTCACTCACTCACTCCCTCACTCGCTCACTCACTCACTCACTTACTCACTCACTCACTCACTCACTCACTCACTCACTCGCTCACTTACTCACTCACTCTCACTCACTCACTCACTCACTGAATCATTCACTCATTCACTTATTCACATACTGACTCACTCACTCACACACTGACTCAAGGTTCATTTCATCTGCGACCCATTTACTCGTCCACATTTCCACTCACACACAGCCTCCTCCACTTACCCAGCCTGCCACTTCTTCACTTACTCACTCACTCTCACTTACTCACTCACTCACTCACTCACTCACTCACACACTGACTCACGCTTCATCCAATCCGCGACCCGTTTACTCGCCCACATTCCCACTCACACACAGCCTCCTCCACTTACCCAGCCAGCCACTTCTCCACTTACTCACTCACTCTAACTTACTCACTCCCTCACTCACTCATTCACATACTGACTCGCTCACTCACACACTGACTCACGCTTCATTCCATCCGCGACCCGTTTACTCGCCCACATTTAAACTCACACACAGCCTCCTCCACTTACCCAGCCAGCCACTTCTTCACTTACTCACTCACTCTCACTCACTCACTCACTCACTGACTCATTCACTCATTCACTCATTCACATACTGACTCACTCACTCACACACTGACTCACGGTTCATTTCATCTGCGACCCATTCACTCGTCCACATTCCCACTCACACACAGCCTCCTCCACTTACCCAGCGAGCCACTCCTTCACTTACTCACTCACTCACTCACTCACACACTGACTCACGCTTCATTCAATCCGCGACCCGTTTACTCGCCCACATTCCCACTCACACACACCCTCCTCCACTTACCCAGCCAGCCACTTCTTTACTTACTCACTCACTCTCACCCACTCACTCACTCACTCACTCACTCACTCACTCACACACTGACTCGAGGTTTATTCCATCCGCCACTCGTTTACTTGGCCATATTCCCACTCACTCCCAGTCTCTTTCGCTTTTCCAGGCAGTCCTTTCTACACTCACGCACTCACTCTCGTGTTCGCTCACCTCACTCTCACTCGTCTGGCTATCCACTCCCTTGCTCAATCACTCACTCAACCCCAAACCCACCACTGCACTCGCTGACTCATTTGCTGACCATGTCATCGACTCACCCACTCACTCACTTGATCGCTGACTCAGTAATTTACAGCGCTCTTTTGCTTACCAACCTATACTCACTAAACTCACTCACTCACCACCTTACCCACTTACTGGCTTGCTCACTCGTCTTCTCGTCCACTCACCCATTCACTTTTCTACGCACTCATTCGCTCGCTGACTCACTCACAATCTCTATCGCTTACTCACACACTTTCTCACTCACTCAGCCACTCACCAGTTTAGTCACTTTCTCTCCATTCCAGTCTCATTCACTGACTCCCTCAATCGCTCCACACGCTCATCCACTCCCTCGCTCAATCATTCAAACATCTACACCCTCATGCACTTTTTAACTCGTCCTCTTTCTCTTCAAGTAGCTTACCCATGCACTTACTCTCGATCGACTCGATCACTCTCACACACACACACACACACACACACACACACACACACACACACACACACACACAATAACTTGCTCACGAGACTAGTTTCCTCACTCACCCACTCACTAAACTCACTCGCCCGCCACCTTAGTAGCATTCTTGCTCACTCATTGGGCTTGTTCACTCATTCTTCTGTCCACTTACTCGTTGCCTCACTTACCCACTCACTGACATACTCATCTAAAAATGTATGGAGTGAATGCAGATGTACAACTCAATCCTCCATGTTCCATCGACCTATTCGTCAAAGTTCATACACACAGAAGTTCACATCTTTTATCGTCAAATGTATTCTTCCACGAAGACAGAATACAAAGGAACGTATGCCATGAACCTAGTTTCCCATATGTGTAAGACGGAAACGATGAATGGATATGATTTCTTAGAACATCACTCCATCTTGAATGTTCTCATACTCATACTGCACTCTGATATAATTTTAATCGAATGAGTGCGCACCTGTGCATCTCGGTCAAAGCTATCCGACCCTTTGAAAATACATCATATCCAACCATGTCGATACATACATACTCTCTCAAATATGTGAATGCTCATACATACACACACACACACACAACACACACACACACACATACACGCTTGAATCAACAGGTCGCATCTTAATTCGCATCAACACCACCCTTTCCTCTAGTCATACAAGACCGAATCAATGTGAATGTAGAGAATAAGAAATTTCTCAAGAATTTCCTCCTTCCAGTGCTATGATTTTAATCATTCCGCAATCTTTCCGTGTTCTAAACCAGATTGTCAATCGCAATTGATTTTTTTCTTCCATTACAAAAGAACATCGTGGGTAACTAACTCGGATCTATGATTCAATGAGAGTATTCAAACTGTAGCTATAAAAAGTTGCTGTCATTTATATATCAATGGCTAAAACATCCGTTTCATCAGCTCTCACCGCTTTCAAACTTCAGCTGCTCCGTCAATCCGCATAGGGATCATCAGAAGATCCAAGTTGGTTCACCGAACCCAAGCTACCGCAAACTGAAATTAATTTCGCATCCAACATTATATACTGACAGTGTCCCCAAAGTACGCTCGTCACATCCATCGCAGATGATACCCAAGAGAGATTCCAGTATGTTTTACAACACCTTCGCGTCTTATTGAAGCAACGGATGATTTATCATCACTTTTCGAAAGCGATTCCTCATCGCTCTCCGTTCTAATTATTTCTGAAAACCCGGACTCCGACGATTCTCGACATATATTGACTAGGATAGTACGCATACTGATCTATCGGCTATGTTTCCCACTTTGGCTTCGACTTTAAATCTCATGTGTAGTCTCTAAAGATTATCTGTATGGATGATGTCTGCGCCAGTCTGTGACCGAAATTTCAGCCTCTTTCGAAACTAAACCTCCAATGGCTGTCTGACAATTACTGGGTTCTTTTATTCTAGGCACTGAAACTATGACATGAGTGTAATTTTCTCTCAGGAGGCCGAGTTTTTGGAACGATGCCGAAGAGGACCTATAGTATTTTATACGTGTATCTCTTCTCACATCCATGCATGTAAAAATGTCTCTCTACACCTTTTTCTATAGAAATAAGAATATAGTAACACCACCCTATTGTATTCAAAAAATATGATGCTCATAAGAGATGCCTACCTCCGGATGTAATTTTCACGTATAAAAAGCCGAACGAAATACGACGAAGCATACTGCTCATTTAAATATTATACATCTCAGAAATCTCATTACGTCAAAATCTGAAAAATATTCTCCCTCAAAATTCAAAGCTTCCCAGCTCATATACCACTATTGAAATTACCCATAGAATTTGATACACATTCTTTCACAGATATGAAGAGCGATGATATTATACGATGGATGCAACAAGCGGTGCTCGGGTGTGTGGCGTAAAAACTGGTAAAAAAAATTTTTTTCAACCTAGCAACGAAGCTTCCTGCACACATTGCATAGTTAGAGGCTTTCACTTTATTTTCCTCGCCTCTCAAATCTGATATTTATGACTCTTTGGCACGAACGCAGATGAGAGAGAGCTTCGAAGCTTGTGGAGGTGGCGCATGGCTTTTATGAGACTTTTAGGGGCCGAGCCTTTTTTTTTTTTTTTTTTAAGCAACGATATCGTGCTCCTCCCCGCCCTACTGAGTGTACAGCGATTTTTTTTCTCGCGCGACCAGAGATGAAAGGAAATCTTTTATAGAATTTACCCCTCTTCTGTGCAATTTTCATATCCCTCGTCGTGGTGATTCTGCTCGTCTCTTTTTTTCATCTCTTAGAAAACCGTCTTGTGCATGTAGGTACATATATCGATCCAACGAGTGAATTTGACAAGTTAGATTGGATTCTAAAGATTTTACAGTCTCCGCTTTAACCTTGAATGTACATTCCAAATGTACTGATTTTTTATAATTTTTCCTCTCTTTTATTTTTATTTGAATGAAGGTTGCTTTGGCAGAAACGATGTATCTCATCAAAAGTTGGAATATGAGTTTCACAAAATTTATCATTTGAAACTGTGTATTGGATTTTGAAAGGTAGAGAGTATATTGCGAGTTTGCCAGTTTATCAATGGGGAATGCGCTAATTAAAACTTTTGGAATGACGCAAGCACCGAGCTGTTTTTACACTGTGCTACTGCTACTATACAACGAGGCTGTAAAGCGAAGCTGATCCAATCTGCTATATCGCAACTGGGTTGATGAGAAAATTCCGATGGATGAGAAATTTTCGAGCTATGCTCTCAAAGGGGAAAGATGTTTCATCGCTCTTTCAAAGAAAAGAGACACTAGTGTATGTTGGGGGATTTGATGGGTTGAAAAAGTTTTAGAGATAGCTGGATGCTACAAAAATTTCTCATGCTTTTTGATATCATTTATCGTGATCTTGTAGGCTGTTCCTCTCAGAGTTCGTTTCATTTCGCGCAATTTTATGAATGAGTACATGCCCCCGGGTGATGCATCTCTTTCAGTGAATCCATTGAAATTTCAAAATCATCAAATAACCTCATTTTTCACTTCAATAGTTGAATCGAAACATTTTTTTTGGATATTCTGCTGTGAATTACAGATCAAAATGTCGGTCATCGGTATCGCGATCAAGTAGAGGTGTATCGGATTTCTGATGGCACGAATGAACACAAATGCAATTTTCATGATTATCCTAAGAATTTGCTTTCCATTTTGACAGAAAATAGTGAGATTTTAGTGGTTAATAATTAACTTGTAGAATGTTCACTCACCCAATTTTTCAACTGAAAAAACTAAAAACCGTGAATCGCAGAGAGATATGCATTCTCAATCGGCAATGCACGCATGAGTATAGTGATCCACTCACTATCGAAACAAATATTTCGAAAGAATTCCATAGCGTCGGACTTTGTAGCCCTTCATCACGAGAAGTCTCGCCTAACCACACTTTTTGGGGCTTTCAGTTTTTGTGTTGAAATTCTGAACTCACGGACTATGGTCAGTCTGCCTTTCGGTGAGCTGTCGATGAAAGTCAAGCCATGCGGATGGTGTACCGCAGACGCTTAAAAAAAAAGGAAAAAAAATAGGTACACCTCGACGCGGACGAGAGGTTGTGTATATCGTGTAGTGTCGCTTGCAGCCGAGAGAAGCGATGAAAGGGTGGACACGTGATGTATAGATCCGTATCGTACAGAGAGACGAAAATCGAAGCAGTGTTACAGACAGGGTAAAGTTAGAGCTTGCAAATTTGTTCGTAGTATGCACATAGTAGTCTGACAAATTATTGATATGTTTCACTTAGAATCGTGCGTAGAGGAAATTGTTGTAAGGTGAGTGTACCCAACTTGCCCCCATCAAGACATTTTCTTAATAACTCTGGCCCATCTCAATATTTTCCAACGTACTTGATCTCATTTTGAAGCTTGTCCAAAGACCTTCAAAATGAGTTAGAGTACGTTCAATTTGAACCAACTGGAGCCGAACTGTTCCAATCCTTCCAAAAGGTGATTTTTGAGAGCTTACAAAAGTTTGAACCCAACTTGCCCCCATCATCTAAAACATTGTAAATCGGCGATGAAATACGAAAAATCGCTTTGATCCGTTCACCGTGCAGCAACATTTGTAGCTTTTAGCTGGCCCAAAACACTGTTTCTGACCTATTCTGACGTGATAAACACGTTCTGAGTGGCAATAAAAGCCATACTGCACGCCTTTCCGAGATAACCATATGGGGGCATGTTGGGTACACTCCGATGTCGACCTTCTTGATTCTCAAATCAACTCCATGTTTCGTACATGAAATCGCTCCAAATCAGAGTTTTGCAACCCTGAAGAGCTGATTTTGAAGGTATTGAGACAAGGAAACGAATGCGCTAAGGTACGTCAAGATTGGTCGAATAAAAATAAATTGGCACCGGTTTTAGTGGACGCGATTTCCTCGGTGATTTCTTAGCCGTGCAAACACGAAAAATAGAAAAAAAATCACTCCGAATTTTTTGAAAAACGCAGAAATGTTTCGGGATCGATGCAAACTACTCACTTTTCCATATTTTAACACAATAAACGTAAAAAATATGCGGGAAGGTCAACGAGTGCCAATTTTGAGATCGGCATATGGGGGCAAGTTGGGTACACTTACCTTATAATAAAGTTTTTGGGTTAAAATTCATGAGTATTGAAATCATTCATATGAGAATTACGTACGATAGCACGAAGATTGAGAATTGAATAGGCCTCGTACATTTTGTGATGTATCTTTGATTGATAGTTTCACTTCAATTACCTTTTCAAATGAATGAAAAGACTGAGCTGAAAAAAACTTGGCAAATAAAGGAATTGCCATATTGCATTAGCGAGTGTATTAAAGAATTCAAACCATATCTTATCCAAAAAGCTACTTGAACTCTCCTACAATTACACCCTCAGACTAGTTAATTCAAAAATCCGACCAATTTCAATTCACTGCCTCTCTAAAAGACTCGGATATAACCATCATATATGGAGGAAAGTTCAGCAGAATGTGAATAATACGAATCAACGCTTGCCTTAAAAAAAAAAAGAGAAAAAAAAGAAGTTGGATGCCTCACACGAGAAAAAAGGTCGGCACTAGAAGGATCCTAATTGGCTCAGCTTGGTGAATTTTGTGAGATATTCGGGCTCGCGTTTTTTCACGGCCGGTTAGCCAGAGCATCGATTTCACAGGCAATACATTTGCTCTGCAGGAAAGTTTGGCACGAGTTTTCACTCACTCGGAGGAACTTCTCGTATCAGAATTAGTATAAGTGTATGTATGGGTAATTGACTGAACTGAACGATCTCATTTATTTGCATTCAATTATATATTTCAATTTTCATTCGTTGATTAGGCGTTGGAAGTCTATGGTCTTCAAAGTCTCAAATAGTTGAATTCATTTAGATGATTGCTGTTAGATTTTTATGCTCTTTAGTACAGATATCAGACGATGATGTTGAGATTTGATGAAAAAAAAAAAAAAAAAAAAATAGGAACCGTACGAATCAACAGTTATGAATGTTCAGACACAACAACAATCTATCTATAACTTATGATAATATCCTCATACGAAACATTTTGTATCACTATTTGCTCGAGCTTGAACACTCGATACCATCGAATCTTCTCGTCATTTTGAAGATGTTACTTCAATTACTCAAGGATTCTCCTAGGTTGTGAGCAACTATCGAAAAAATACATCCCAAAGATCTTACATACCTGCAGTATTGGAAGTACACCCTCGAGAATAGCTAACCAAAGAGAAATTCAGAGCAAAATTTCGACCAAATAGTCAGTCTTATGCAAATGTAGCACTAAATCATGTCAAGTCTCTATCTGAAAACCTTTTTTTCACCCTACACAAAGCACACATCAGGGCACTCTTGTTTCTCTACTCTCTCTCTTTTCACATCTTACCCATGTGTATAATACTATACATCGTCCTATCCTCTACCCGCATGCATTATTTAATTGATTTACGGTGTCTCGCTTGCGCATTCTACTGAATCACGATTAGTCCATGCATAAAATTCTGCAATACCTCTACCAACGTCCTTGAAAAAAAAAAAAAAAAAAAAAAAAACAAGAGCTGATACATCGCATCTACATCACAGGAAAATAGCTGACCAAGGGTGGCTTGAAGAATATTTTGTAACTTTTACGATATCTATAGTTATATAGGTATCATCATTTCCAAGGATAATTCTCAAGCAAGTTCTTAGCACTCTGTTGGGAACATATTTTAAAACTTGAAGATACCTCTACGGTGTCGGAAAAGTTTACGGCGCATCGTGAAATCTACCACTAGGACTGAGACGGGTCTCACACTGTGGTAACCGGAAAGTTTCAAAGAAAAAGAGGGACATTTAATTAATTCAGCGCTCAGCTTGGTACAAACTTTGGCTCCTCAAGATGGAAAAAAGTTAATTGTCTCGTGTTTCACGAGCGAATGAATATGAAAAAAGTGTATAAAGTCATCATTGCGAGTCCCAGACTTGGAAATTCACACATTTTATTGCTCCGAAGTAATTGTATGGGGCACCTTGTACTTTTGATTTGGAATGAATATGAGTACACGCGAATTAGTTTTCGAAGATTTAACCCTGATATCATACTTAAACTTGATGCGATTCGTCAAATTTATTGAAGCTCATCCCTACAAAATCATCAGAGAGTCATCGTTACTGAAAATTATCGCTATACAACCTAGACATCATGACTTTATACAAATATCCTGGCCAAAACATTTCACTCGATCAAATTCATACATCAAACTGAGATTATGAACTGAAAAAAGAGAATGCTCGATAAATGGTGCATCTCCATTCCTCAGCACGATTTGGTCAATTATCTGGCCCCCAGTTCAATATTGATTGGGATGAAATACGGGATTGATTTATTGCCCCTTCGATGAGTGATCAAAGGGGCAATAAATGCGGCAAAAAAGTAAGATTCTATTGGCCCTTGG
Source organism: Eretmocerus hayati (assembly GCA_029851415.1). Lineage (NCBI taxonomy): Eukaryota > Metazoa > Arthropoda > Insecta > Hymenoptera > Aphelinidae > Eretmocerus > Eretmocerus hayati. The sequence goes on from CM056744.1 coordinate 114,372,747, forward strand.
CGCAATATCAGTAGTTGGTAGGATAAGACAGGAAAATTCAGGTTTTTCAAGTTTGATTCAAAAAATACGTTTAGTTTCTCAGATACCTCGCGAGCTTTCGATGGGAATTCATGAAAATAATGATGCTGGCTGAAGATACCCATTATAGCAATAAATTCACACCAGTTCTCACGAAAAAAAGATAAAATAGATCATGAAAGCTTCTAAAAACGTGGCTTTTTTAGTAGCGAAGCTCTAAATAGCTCATTACAATACAAGAACATGGGAACTTTCTTCCATTGCTGCGTAACCTAAGGATTCAGGGTTTGTAGTCAATTTTCGAATTCTTGTTATCAGAAAAAATATCCACTCTGCACTTGTCTCCCAGTAAATACCCGGAAGAGGCTCATGTGCTTAGTACGGAAACATACTATCTCGCATCATAGTGATGGGTTTCTGGCTCAAGCCTTAGGTGAAGGTCAAAATTATCGCGAGGATGCAGAGAATTGGACTCACCTTCGTGTACTCATTGACATATGATCCTTGATAAACTGTGAGCAAAAATTGATGAACTGTGCGTAAATTATACTTTTCATTATTTAAATACAGAGATGTTGCTTACAAATTCGATTTTAGGGTTCTCGTAATGAAAAATCATAATTGCCCTGTGCTCTCAGGCTCTTTTTCGGCGCGGAGGATTTGTTCCATCCACTTCGCTCGGAAAATAAACTGTCCTAGCGGCCGAACTGAGCGTACGCATCCAAGGATGTTGTTGAATCTGATTTTTACATTGACTAGTGAAGCACAGAAAATCATAACCAGGTCTACGAAGAATAAAATAGTACATTTCGATACAAGGGCGTAAAACGTTTCATTCGCGTCCGAGTGATGGGTTTCCGGCCCGAGCCGCAGGCGAGGGTCGAAATCATCACGAGGATGCGGATAATAGATTTTACGGCCGCGTATCGAACTATACTTTTCGATAAACTGTGAGTAAAAGTCGACCAACTGTGCACAAAGTGCACTTTTACGCACAGTGTATCGAAAACAATAATTTTTTCAGCTATTGTGGAAATTGACGGGGATCCCAACCAGTGAATCCATTCGGTTGGATTGGAATTGAACCAGCTTTCTGACACCTAAGCACCATGTTCTATTATGAAGGAAATTCAGTTTTTCGTTCGACCACTGGTTGAATTTTTCGTCCAAATACTGGTTCAAGTTTTTCGAGAAATTTTTTCGCGATAGTGTGACCAAATGACACTTTGTGAGAGGAGAAATTATCTATCCATGGCAATCTTCATCATATGAGAAGTTTAGTTTTGAAAAAACTTGCTGTTGTCAGTAGATGAGTAGATAAAGTCTTGGAGATTTGTAAAAGAAAAAAAAAATTGGCCACTACCATCAACTTTAGTAATTGAATGAAAGTTTACCGAGATCACCACAAAAAAAATGAAGGATATAAAATTTCCCAAAGTATCACCAATGAATCTAATTGACCCAAATTACAGGAAATCATCGACATAACAGAGTTTTACACGCACACATACTTCCCAAACAATCTGTTCCATAACGACGAAATCGATAAGTAGGACGCAAACGTTCACTAGGCGAAAACCGACTCCTATATATATACGACATCGCATCATCATCGTATAAGAGTAGGATAGTTTGCGAGTGATAAAAGGTTCGAAATGACGGGGCAAATGTCCCAGAGAGCATCTGGTAACAGTGCAAAAGCGAGTATAAGTGATGTCACAGGAGATAGGGTGAGATGCAGAAGTGCGAGAGAAGAAAAGGATTTTAGCTTATAGACATCACCATATATAGACTATTGTCAGAGTATTCGTGAGATGGAAAGATAGAGCTTGAAGGGGGAAGAAACGAGCTATGAAACAAAAGATAGAGTTTTAAGAGCTTGCTCACGAATCTAACATAGATATAGAACAGATGCGAGTGCAATGAGGGGTAAAATGAGGGGCTGAGTGTACGGTCGAGGTATAAGAGAGGATAAGAAAAAAAAAGAATACGAGCGAGTTCGAGGTGGTAATAACCGGAAGTGAGATCTTGCTTGACTGAGATAGAAAATCAACTGAGATATGGTGTGTAAGAGAGAGTGTTGGAATAGAGCGTACAATAGAGAAGGAACTAGATAAGACGTGCTTGAAAAGATTTGCTTACGTTGCTACTTTAATTCTTTCCCGATATGCTCGTCTGTCTGATGATTCTAATAGCATGAAATGGAATTTTTCCAATCTGTTTCTTTGTTCCCATCTCAAACATTTTCTAAAATTGCCATTGCTACGTGCTGAAGCATTTCCTTTTATTCAATTTCATTGTGTTCGATGCTGAGAAATAAATTTTTATCGGACGGTTGCACTCTCGACGATTTTCTGATTCCTGCATAATTTTATGATGCGAACCTTTCGAGTGGAATGAATTTTCATTCACGATTCCTTGGCGCATGAGATGCTTTGATTGCTGTGTAAGTATGCCCCTAGTGATAATAGAAGTTATATACAGTTTGAAAATTTTTACTGCCAGTGAGCATTTTATTGGGAACGAAAATTCAATTCTATATTGGTGGTTATAATAGCTTCTCAGGGGATGTGACGATTATGAAAACCCTGTCGGAAATTTGAGTATCAAGGATGATTATCACTTGATTACGATCATTATTACATGAAAATTATGTCAGATGGCTCATTCAAAGAGTCAGTTATTCTGAGTCTTCAGAAGTAATTATGCAACCAAAATTCAGAAACGATCATGAGGTACACAATGAGAAACTTGGTAGAATATGAAAATGGTTTTGGAATAATGTGAGTTACCGTCAACTGGGGTAACTTTGGGACAAAAGTCGCATTTTTTCCCTTTAAACTCGTGAAACTTGTACGTCTTGCATCGGAAGCGCATTTTATTTGTAGTCAAACGAAAGCTTACGGCTTCAGCTTTCGATTGCGGTGTTTATAGAGTACATTTGGACATCTCTATAGTTGGAGGTATGAGCGCTCAAAGTCGTGTCCCAAAGTTAAACCGGTTTGAGGTAACTTTGGAACAGCATACATTATATAGGGATTTCCACGGCCATCATCAAACGGGATAACTTTGGGACAGAAATCGCATTGTTCTCCTTAAAACTCTTGTAACCTGTATATCTCGCACCAGTTGCATCAGAATTGCATTGACTCTGTGGTCAATCGAAAGCTTACAGTCCCAATTTTTGATCGACAGCAGAGTTATGGGTGCTCAAATCGTGTCCCAAAGTTACCCCGGTTTACAGAAGAAAACACATACTTTTCAGTTTTTCCGCTACAAAGTGGAAACTGGGTGAAAGTACGCCAGTGTAATGATGGATTCGTTCAGATATCTGTACAGACAAGTGAAATCTAGCTCAGTTACCTCAGAGTCACTCTGCAAAGTTTGGTACCTCAACCATTTGTCCGAAAGACTGTTTTTTGAGTTGGAAACATACTCTTGAAGAAATCTGTCTATAAATGATCCCACAACTAATAGAGGACCTTGCGCCGGTGCAAAACATTGCTCATGCGTGCCTCAAGTGGGGAGAATAGGTACCAAAGCCCCAGGATTATCTACCTCGCTGATCGCGCGTGATAATGACTCTTTCGTGGGTAGTCCCAAAGTTACCCCCTCCCGTCCCAAAGTTACCCCAATTGACGGTATACAAGGTGAAGATTTTCAAGAGTCCCGGTGGTCTTCGGTTTCATTCCGAGGGTGAAGGTTTTAATTCCAAACTTTTTTAGGATTCCTTACTTATGCAATCAGCAAAAATTTTCACAAGGAATTGAAAGAAGGTCTCACTTCTACATTTATGGACAATTTTCAATCATCATTTCCGAAGAAAATGGACTACGTTGATAATGACTTGATGCAGCTGTCACTCTTACGATTCTTGAAACCTGCCCAAAAGGATATGAATAAATTTGAGAACCGTAGCATTACAATACGCATATTCTTTCGAAAATGAATAGTTTGGGGAACTGCCTATTATATCTTGAATTTGTTCCAAGTATCTCTCAAGCGGGTATGCATTTGATCAGCTCTTGAAACTAGGTTACCAGATGGCTCGAGGTTCTTATTGAAGATTAAAAATACATAAGTAAGTCGCAATATATGTAAAATCACGCTTAATTGAATTGAAAAGTGTCTCGCTCGCTTATATTCATAGTCTTCTTTGTAATCGATCATGTGGGTAGTATTAGCGGAAGGAATGCGTTATCTTTTATCAGGAGAGTAGAGAGTTCAGCAAAAAATTGAAATGAGCGAATATGAAAAGAATCTTACACTTGTGCAAAAGTACTTGGCCTTCCCTCAAACTTACAATTACTCTGGGCAAACAAATCTATAATGGTGTTAATGAATTGAATTTTTTGTCTGAGTCCGAAGAATAGTATTCAGTTGAATATTTGACATTCATTTTGGCTTTCCATATTCTTGGATCATATTGTATGAATCAGGAAAAAATACCACAAAACGCTCGGAATTCAACATTGTGATCGCAGCCTCATCAGAGGTATATTTGATGTTCGAGTGAGCCATTAACACGAGTCAATCGGCAAAATGAATCTTCCATTAGTATATTCCGCCACGGTTTTTCTTATTGTTTTTGCTGATACAGGACTTTCATCTCAAGGTAAAAACCAAAAAATTAACCTAATTATCACCGTAAAAACTTCACTGTGCAAATAATAAATGTATGACCTATTCATTATCCCCAAAATAACAGGAAATCTGATTACCCTACCGTGAATGATGGTACACCAGCCGTACATAGATTCTGCAAAAATCTGGAGAAGCGCTCTATTCCTGAGCTGCTCTCCGAGTTCAAATAAGCATTCGTGTAATGTATTCATAATCGTAGCCTCATCTTCAACGCTTCAGAATCGAAATGTTATAGTCTCGGAATTTCGAACAATATCCTAGACTTAGGGAAGCTTTTCTAGGTTTGTACAGAATTAGCGTCCGTTAACTGTACATAGAATCAATTGTAAGCTACAAAATCGAAAAAATCTTGAAACAATCTCAGCCCCTCGTTAATTATGGACCTGGATCTAGATTTGCAAAGCTCGTAAGTAACAACTCACACCACATTTCGAATATCTTTTCAAATTCCAGATGAGATCCTGCACAATATCGCAAACAGGGTAACTGTGAGAGAAAATCAAGAATTGGAGGAAGAGTGGCAATTAGTTTCGAAAACAACACTAAAGAATCACTGTGAGTTCATAGCTTACTATATCTATCATCGCAAAAATTTAAACCATTCATAACTACCTAATGATAATTTCACCATTTCGATTCGGAAATTATGAACAAATTCACGCGGTACTCAAAATTACGAAGACAATATCACTCATTACCATATTTTGTTCCAAGTTTCAATATCTTGTTTAACGATAAAATATCGTATTTCAGCAATTCCTACTTGCAAAGCTTTTGGAAAATGGATGAATGCATTAGAATGCCACAAAAAGTGTAGAGCTTGTGAGTTCAGATTGAGATCAACATGTGTCCATGCTAGAGCATGCATTTGTGAAATGAATAAGGAATTATCATTGGCACTTCCCAGAGAAGAAGGGTTTGATGAAAACCACAAATGTATCAGACCACGACCGGGTACCCCATTCATCAACGACGTATGAATTTTATCGCCTAAAAACATCTACGATTCACTTGAACCCTGCAGAGTTTGCAGTAATAGACAATGGGTACAAATGTCTACTTAGACCATATCAGTTCGATGAATTAAGGAACATTGATTTAATGACTTGCTTCAAATACATTCTCAAACGTTGAAGAACTCGAGTGACTCGCATAATTTTGACCGTGACATCCTTCTCTAAACAGATCGATGACCTCGCAACCTTGCTAAAATTCTCCCAGAATCCAATATTTTAATGCCACCTACGAATTCTAATTTTATTCGACGTCGAATATATCACGAGATACCCACTAATCAATTATCAAATCCACACAATTGATTATCCTTCCAGCATCCAGCCATCCTGTCAGCATTTTGAAACAGGATAATGGAACTAGACCAGACAATCTCGTAATACAAACTGCTTGTAGCCAAAAGCCGATCAAAGTCCACAGATACAACGTATTTGCTCGGATACATCTCTCAAAGCTTCGACAGCTGATGACCTAATACTATATCCTGATGATGATACCTATATATCGAAATTGATCCGAGCAAACTCTGACGGCAATCGGTTTTCAGTCGATATAGTGATCACTCTCTGACACGATTGACTCTTGATTCGATTGAGTTTCGATGGTATGAGACATGCTGATTGCATGTTTGAATCGATTGAGCATCAGAGACTACTACCGATATCGTGTTATCAGTAGGTAAACACAGAGTTCAGATTCGATTTGATATCGCGGTAATGAACATTTGAGTGTATGAGACACTGATTACGAAATTGGGATTAGATGGATATCAAGAGGGTCTCATTTCTGTCCTACTGCTAGGATGACAGAAATGAATTGATCGTTCGATGAAATAATCATATGAGGCTCATTTGAAAACCTTCGAATTCAGTAGAAGAGTTAGAGTTATCACTTACCATTGCAGCTTGACACGATGATTGACTGACTAAAAATTCCTGGATAACTTGATTTCTACAGGTCGAATTTTTTCGATGATGGTCACGTTCATCTGAAACAATAATAATTCACCTCTTGATCATCAAGTACCGAAATCATCGAGACTCATAAGTATACATCGAGCCGTCGTGGCCACGTAAAAATAGTACTTGGGCTTCCACGCAGGAGGCTCGGGTTCGATTCCCGGGGCTGGCACCACTGGGATTTTTTCTCATGTGCTTCCACGACGGTTCCGGTGGTTCGGAGTCCACCTTGGATCGTAGGTCCAGTGGAGATACAAATAGACTAGGCGAAACTACCGCCATCGTTTGCAAAAATAGGTGAGTGGAATTTTTTTGAGGAATCCTCTCCGGAAGACCCTCCTGATCATAGAGACGTATGGACCCAAGCCGAATTCCGATGCAACATTGTTTAAACCGAAATTGTTTAAACAATTGACAAAAATCACTTATTTTGCCCTGAAACTAATTTTATAAGGTAATTTGGGATATTTTGGATCGAAAAGTATTCTTGTCATTTTTCTCTAGGAGCCATCATTTTCGAGCTATAAGCGTTTCAAAGTTGAAAAAACGCGAATTTTGCGATTTTGAACGTTAAATAAAGGTAACAACAAAGCGAGAAATCGATGTTATCAAGGTCGGGATCTATCCACTAGGGTGTCATCTACAGGTTCCAATAGCAAAAGTCCATGGTCCCAGCTCAGAACCTTCCGTTTTCCGGAAGTTTTCAAAGCACTGTTTCTACAGGCGCCAGTATAACTATATACATCGCGGACCGATATATATTGTCAATCTCAGATCCATTCAAAACAGTGCATTGAAAACTTCCGGAAAACGGAACAACGGAAGGTTCTGAGCCGGGACCATGGACTTTTGCTATTGGAACCTGTAGAGGACACCCTAGTCAACAGATCCCGACTTTGATAACATCGATTTCTCGCTTTGTTGTTACCTTTATTTAACGTTCAAAATCGCAAAATTCGCGTTTTTTCAACTTTGAAACGCTTATAGCTCGGAAATGATGGCTCCTAGAGAAAAATGACAAGAATACTTTTCGATCCAAAATATCCCAACTTATCTTATAAAATTTGTTACAGGGCGAAATAAGTGATTTTTGTTAATTGTTTAAACAATTTCGGTTTAAACAATGTTGCATCGGAATTCGGCTTGGGTCCATACGTCTCTATGATCAGGAGGGTCTTCCGGAGAGGATCCCACAAAAAAATTCCACTCACCTATTTTTGCAAACGATGGCGGTAGTTTCGCCTAGTCTAAAATGCGCTTGCTATGTCGCCAAGAGAAAAAGCATTTGTTCTATAGGGGAAAGTTAAGAGCCCGTTGCGATTGCACAAAGGTCAGTGAGAGACTCTCGCCAGTCTTGTGTATGCCGGTGGCTGAGAAAGAAGCAATGAGGACAAAATCTACCTAGATACCGTCCTTACCTTCACCCGCAACCGCCAAAATATATGTACAGCCCGTGGTCTCGCTCCTCGCGAGTCGACTAAAGTCGAGTAGTTGTAACAGGAACCAAAAAGTCATCCAACGGGAAATTAACTGGTAATCACTAAAAAAAGGTGGTTGAGGACAGAAAAAATGAGAGTATCACAATTGGCCCAAGGCTTCCGAGTGTGAGAATCTCAATCAACGGTCCTCAGCTCTCATAACCTAACCTAACCTGACCTAAGTATACATCACTTATACAAATTTTCTGGAGAGTATTTGCTGATGTGTTCGTGAAATTTCAGGAGCGATGGAGAAAATCCTCCCATCAAACCAATGGAATTCAATCATCTTCCAACACTCAAGGCCAGTCTGGAGTCCCCTCAGAACCGCAACCAGATACGCACCGGCGTACTTTCAGATTGCGGCTTTACACAATGAATCTTAGAGTGAAATTATTATTTATACTTTTGTTGGAATTGTATAAGTTATCGAGATAGCATCCCGCCTTCCAAATCGTAGTTCACGGAGCTACAAGAAAATTCGGGTCAATCTGTTCAGTAGGGAAAAAGGAAACCTGGAACTAGTAACGGGGTCTAAAACACGGAGGCATCTCGTAATTTATGTTTATCATCCATCAACAAATCATTTTCAGCCAAGATGAGATAGCATCCCGCCTGTGCATAGAAATTTCCAATCAAATGAGCCCTCCCACGTCGAAAAACTCTAAATCCCCTTCAAAAAAATTTGGAAGAGTTGTGAGCATCGAGCATCATAACTCACCCAGTGTGCCGAAAAATTATCATTTTCTTCGGATACAATGCATATTTTTTGACGTGACACATCTCATCCGATTGGAAATTTCTTGATGCTTCGCTTGCGTTGTCACTGTTGGGTCAGAGATGGAAGGTTGATATACAATAAGGAAAAATAGCTACACATATTTTCCGATCGCACGCAATGCGGTCGACGCGCCATCTATTGAACGAGAAATCTGGATTTCCTCCGGATCGGCCTCAAGAGAAGGTAACGAAGGAAGCCAAGTCAAGTGAGTGAATCAGGGTGGTGAGCAATCAAAGTAAATCTATCCGTTTAACAGCAGTTGATTATTTTCAAGGGGCGCGGGCGCCTAAGAGTATGGATTTGGACTCAAGACAGAACCAACTCATGTGCAACATTTGATTCGCAGCGCTCACTGAATCATGATGTATGCGACTCCTCAACACTATTCATTGGCATTACTCATTGTTTTCCGATAAATGGTTGGAGCATCAACAACGATTCAGTGTAAATAATCGTCACTGATCTATGATTATCAACAGAACTCAAGAATTTTATGATTCACTCAATGAACACTTATTCTCCAGTAATCAACAGGGATGTTATACACAACATCATACATTACTGATTCGTCATCGATATCTACCCATCATTCACGCAATGATTCACACAGTGTACACTCGCAAGCTCAATAATTCATGAGCTTCATTACCAACAGATACTGACTCCCGCATTACAAACTTATTCATTGACTCAATAACTCTATACTGGAACTCAATTTAATGATTCACAAGCAGCATTGATTCTTTATCAAAACATCACCGAATCACTGGAAGTATTCACTCATGGCCTGCTCAATAATTCACTTAATGTGTGAACTCAACTCGTAAACTCAACAATGCACATGCTCCAGAACTTATCAAGAAATACTGAGTCATCAATACAGCTCACTTATCACAAACTCAACGGTTGACTTACTGAGGAGAAGAAATACATAATGACAACCTTCCACCTCGACGGCGAAGATATCCCAATCAAAAATCAAGTAAAATATTCGTAAGTATGGGTGTACAATCTCAGTCATGCAAGATATGTCCAGGGAGGAACAATAAACGAGGAAAGTATCAGCGCTGCTCTACAACGCCTAAAATTCCGAATATTGAAAGCCCACGCCCTTTGCGCAAGGAACTCCTCAACACCTTCAGTCTCGCCACGACGCTCTACGGAGTAGCAATCTGAGAACGCGTGATCAGAGGAATGCTCGTCGATAAGAAAATGGACTCAGTGCAAAGGAATTCAGCCTTGAAGGCTATCAGCGTTTACCGTACCTCGTCAAGATATGCGTGTCCTGGAAAAACTTCCTCCGATACGCTAACTTCTTCAACAGCAGGTGTGAGTTTGATGAAGGAGAGAGGAGCTGGCTGGCCACAAATCACAGGGAGGCACTGAGAACTCAGAACAGAAGCCATCACAAACAATGATTGGCAGCTCGAGTGAAACGTACCAAAGAGAGAGAGGAGCTGTGATCGTACCGATTGATCCCTGAGATCGTTGAGTGGGAGAACCGAAAGCACGGAGAGCTGAACCATTGGCTCATCTAAAGTCTATGCAACCATGGTTGCTTTGGAGCCTATCTAACGAGGTTTGAGGAACTTGATGGATCAGAAGGCCAGATGTGTAGGTTCGACTCGGATGACTCGTAGCGCGTGCTTTTCGAGTGCGGTGACGCAAAAATAGAGCGTACCTTACTAGAACAGTCACTGAGATGCAGACTCAGACCGGAAAGAGTTGTAGATCGAGTGATCGCTAATTCAAGAATGTGGTACGAGATCGCAAATTACATCAAGCTCGTGATTACCATGAAGGAAGAGAAGGGAATAACTCTGAGATGGCAAGAACCATCGGAGTACATGACACTGGACGAATAACGCTGCCGAGAGACGGAGGAAGAAGAAAGGAGAGGTGAAGATCCAAGACTCAATAAGATAAAATGAAGAAGAGGACAAAAGACGAAACAAAATGTAACGAGGCGGGCAGCAGAGTCAGCTTGGCGCACTTGGGCATAGTCCTCAGCTAGAAGTAATGCAAATGTACTACCCAGGTGACGGGAGCTGTGGAGGATGGTATCCATAAGTATTCATCAAGGACCTCGATTCAATTTCACAGGGTTTCAAAACATTTCTTCCTTCACAAGAAAGAAAAAAAAATTTACTTACTGAGTGTAAGTACTCATGAATTTAACGGTTCACAAGCACCACAAACTCATCATCAGTAGATACTGTACCATCGAGTGTATTCATTACCAACTCACGAGGAATACCCAGGAGTTGTGGAACAATGATTTAGTTGAAACTCTGAGAATAGTATCCGTTTACCGCCAAAAGATGGAACCCACATCCGCACTTACCCAAACGTTTTCGATTTGCAGCTTATAACATTAGTATTACGAGTATATCTTTATACATCCTCTTCGAACATGGGCCTAAATGGGCAACGCTAATGTCATATACTGTAGCTTAAAAACGGTTGGGCATTTGCAAGTGCGACTTTGGGTTTCACCTTTTGGTGTCTTAAAAAGAGACATTTGTCCCAGAGTTTTAGCCAAATACGTGGCCCCCAACACCTGGGTAATCCTTGTCAGTAATCTAAGAGCTCCATGAATCATAACTCAATAGTCCACCGAACAATTAAAATCAATACCTTCACTCATCTTTAAGCCAATCATGAATTCCACAATCTTTTCAGGAGAGTTCCTTCATAATCATCACTGAGTGATCCATCAACACAATCAACATCCACTAATACTGTGATTTACGTCAGGAGCTCTCACTAGCTTCGGAATAATTCCTGAAGTCTACTCATCATTATCTCTCTCTAATTCGTTATAAATCAACGAACTGGAGTTAACAATCAAAGTTGATCGATTCATCTACGAAATTTCCGTTTCATGAACCACGAATCCTGACTTGACGTCCCCTATCACACCAATTCTTTAAAGACAGAGTGGTTTGGGTGGAACTCCGCACTCCCAATATGCCCCAGTGCTTAATAATCAGCCAGATTCCCAAACTCTCAATAAATACCCGACAATATTTACCAACAATCCGTACACGTACCGCTGCAATGTACTAATGTTCGATTGTATGAATTTCCATTCCCCTTTAACGGACGAAACCGAACGACGAGTTTACACACTCTCACACACACATAATCATATACACAACTTGATGCAGGTTTACGAACATTGGCTAGTCAATCGCGCGACGCGATTTTTAAAACAGTACAAATTCAGCCTCGGGTTGTTGGATGTTTGGACGTTATATGACGAGGGATGGATGAAGCAGGACTGATGTGGATGGACGAAACTGGCAAAATCATTCGGTGACGCTGCAACAGTGGTGTTGTTCGACGACAAACAGGCCGTTGTGCAAGCCTGTGGACTCCTGCTGTGTGCTGCGGGCGGCCTTTTTTTTCAATTTGTCGTTATATATTCGTTATTGGAGCGGGTGAGAGGACTTGTTTTATCGTCTCGTCGATTATATTGACGTTGGTTTGCGCCTATAATTTGGCATTGCTCTGGGCATCGTTCGATTCATGATTGAGTTTTCTTTTGTTCCCATATTCTGATCATTTATCAGCCAAAGTAATTCTGTCTGGTAGCTCTGCTTTCATAGCCGAATTATAAACCCTCAGCAATGGATCATTCTTTTATGAAACTTTTGCATCTCAGGTCGCTATAGAAAGATTCCCGTAATCAGTTCCACTTATCGTTTGGATCGAGAGTCTTCATGACAGCGGAACGCCGCTGGAAAACCAAGTCTATCTAGCTGAAAAATTCAATGTCTCGTGCCCCTGGTAGAAATCTCTTGCAGTTTTTGTCCATAAAATGTACATCTCAATCAATTGATGTCCAACAAATGGACATTTCCGATGTCAATTTTATGTACACCATCGTCACGCTTTTTCTCGCATAAGATTGGCATAATATTTAATGAGTACATCTAATGGACATTTTATGTACATAAATTACGGACAAGGATGGATCACGTTTTTGTGCGATTCACCCAGTTGATGTACAGTAACTGTTCAACTGAATTATATTTGATGAATATAAGTTCCATGCGAATATTTTCACAGAAAAAATTCATCTCTGTAGGATGCTACAATGTACATTGTCGTCAGTGGATGGTAGATTAGTGATCGTTGTAGAGTTACAGATGTTTCTATCATCGATGATTCACAGTTGACCGACTTGCCGCTCGCTCATCAGAGAAATTTCAATCCCCTGAAATGAGAAAATTTTTCCACAAAGCACCAATTTCAACATGATCAAATATTCTGAAGTTGCTCCGGTGTTGATTTACGTATCTGACCGAGTCGAGCTCGCATGCGATGAGCTTCTTCCTTGACTTGATCCACTTGGTAAGAGGTGAAGTGTAGTTCACGAACATTTTGCCAAGGACACTATTGATACTCGAGAGCCTTCAAGAGCTCTGCTTGTGACTCGTGACAAAGACACCATCAGAAGCGTTTTGAGGTCGACGAGGGTGGTGCCCAGGTCGAATGTGGGTGCAATAATTGCAGCACGCCAAAACATGTGGGCCCGCGAGACCGGGGGACTTGCCAAGACTGAGCGCGGTCGGGCAGTTGGGAATTTGGGATGCAGAAATTCGGAGTATATAAGAAGTCAGGCGCCTGCGCGACGGTCATAGCCATTTATTTATGTACATTTAATGTTCATCTGGAATGGTCGAAAAGTGTGTCGATCTATCTGCATGTTTTATGGGCATGAAATGGACATATATCCCTTACACATCTCCTCAAACTAGGCTCTGTCCATCTCAACTTCCCATTTTGTATACATAATATCGACATCTTTTGTCCAGTGAAACTGGAGCACTCAATATGTACATTAGTTGAATTCCCGTCCATCTTTAAGGCCATGCGGTAGCCGTGCAAGGTAAATTTTGTTCCCAGAATTCTCGAATTCTCTTGCGATTTGGGATAAACGACGAGTTATGCCACAATTGTTATCATCTAACTTGAATGGCTCAACTCGTCGTTTATCCCAAATCGCAAAAGAATTCGAGAATTCTTGGAACAAAAATGTGTGTATATTATAGGTTAGGTTGTTCCAGGCGCCCAGTGATTCCCACTTTTCTGCAATAATCTAATAATTTGGGCTGAACATTGAGTTGTCGAGAAGAAATCGGACAACAACAATAAATAGACAACTCATCTCAAACTTTGTACCACAAAAATGTTCACATAAGTGGTGAATGGAACTTTACGGCCGGGCTGCACGGCTACTGCATGCCCTTAATGGATCCATTTCTACCAGGGGCGTATCACTTCTGAATTGAAATATCTTGATCCTTCCCACTGTGAGCCGTGGTGATGCATGCGGATCTCACTATCGAATTAGATTAGGCCAATCTATGCAACAAGCATATAAATGAGGCAAAATCACAAACATTTTCACAAATATGGTCGACGGTCAAAAATATATGTTTTCTTTGACTCCTTTTCGCATCCATTGATGCAAATTCTGCATGCTTTTGCTCCTATAAGGCTTGAAAACCTTTCATCAACAAAATTACGGACAGGTTTGAGTTGGATGGTCAAAATAACGGACTATCCTCGACTCAATCGAACATCCACCAATCTCAAATCTTCACCATCACTCTATCAAATCGAACCATTATAGCTTCCCGAACAACTAATCACATCACTACGCCACTCTCCATATAGTGAAAATTAAGCTCATCACCGACGCTTACTTCAACATAAGGGTGATGACAGACAACGCGCCACGACGCGATTCTCACGTGACGACATCGCACGTTATGGCCCGGCACGACTCGCGAACCATTCGGATGAGCCCAACCATTGGTGGAATTGATCGGACCAGTCATGAGTTATGGAAATGATTAAAATCTATCGACGGTTCAGCTAACCGAAATGAATCGCGAGTTGTATATCGAGCCATGTCTTGCGATGTCGTGGCGTGAGAATTACGCCGCTACGACGAGTATCTCACGACACGATACCATCCGACATGGCCCGAAACTTAATCAAATGAACCTAATTGTCGATGGATTTGATTCATTTTCATAACCCATGACTGCTGCAATCAAATCCATCGATGGTTGAATTTTCAAGAATAATTTTCAGTGCCATGTTGGGCGGTGTCGTATCGTGAGATTCATTTCATAGCGGGTTGTCTGTCATCAGCCTAATACGGACACTCCAGAATCAATAACGCATTAAAACCATCACCATACGTTCATCGGAAAAAGCTCACATAGTCTCACTAACACTCAGGCAGACAGTATTAACACACCGGATCACAGCTAAAATGAAAGAATGAAAAGGTAAATGCAATCCGCCCACAGTGAGAAAGTCCACATAGACACCGTACAGAATAGCCATCGACAAGAGAAAGACCATCCATTAGAAAGCCTGATGTCCGTAATGAAGTTAGTATTACACTCTCAAGCGTGTGGTACCCCCTGCGGGTAGATCACATCGAACTATATATGGTTCAACCATTGATACTATATCTATAGCTATCATTAAGCAGGCAAGAGTAAAAAAAAGAGCGATAGGTGGACGTTGAAAGACGAGTAATAGATATAGTTATAGGGTGGGAACAATCAGTAGTTAGGTATATAGCTTTTGAGGCCCTCGGGGCTGATTGATTTTGACGATCGATCGAGGACCGGTCTCTTTGACATTTCACAGATGTACCTTTCCTTCCTTACTAACTTGAACAATATATATATATATATATGTAGGTACTCTTTTGGTCTTTCACGGGTGGTATATGGAGGGTCGATGCGGTAGTACATTCCGTCGTTTAATTACATCAGCCCATAGAAATGGTGAGGTAAAAGGACTTGGCCCTCGGGCCGTTTACCCTGAGACTCGTCTACTCTTTCCTCATATATATAACGTATATTTCTAGGTGAGTGTTTGCCCAGACCATGCTACGGTGACAAAGGAACTTATTTTTTATGCGTAACCGTCTGTTATTTTTGCGGTGAACTGTACATGTTTCAAGGTGACTGAATATCTTGATGAGAAATGAAGCGGAAGAAGATGGTGGAATTTTGGTTAAAGTTTTAGGGTACAGCTGAAAACTTCAAGAGATCTTCTCCGGGCATTTATGATTTGTCAAGCTAGATGAGATTGTGTATTTACAGACAAGATGAGATGCTGAATTTTGACTTTATTCATACTTTATGATTTGCAATGGATCTCACCGGATAATTCATCCACAATTGTCATGGATGATCGAACTTTCTCAATTAAATACGTCATAGAAAAATTTATGGTCAGGAATAGAGCCGCAGAAGAATAGAACTTCTTCTCGTTTTGCTATCTTATATTTTCAATGACGAGCTCTTATTGATTTAAACATTGAATTCTGAAGTCTATTTTTCAAAGCATGAAACAGATATAAATGTTTTCAGGGACTTCAATGAAATCTTTCAGAATCTAATCATGATGGCAAACGTGGCACCTCTTCGAGAAATCAGATTATGATGTGCAAGCTATAAATAATTGACGAAAATTGAATTGGTCGTGAAAACATATTATTTGTTCAATTCAGAGTGGACAAAATCCGTATTTCGGATCAGAGGTAACTTTCATCTCTATTTTTTATGTGTGTCCTAACATATTGTCAAAAATAATTCGTACCTATGCAGATAAATTGATGAAGATAATTTTGATAGAAAGTCTTGCACCTGATCGAAAGATGTACAGTCGTGTTCATCTCAGTAGGGCCTAAAGGGTATAATATTCTTCCCCCAGTTAGGTAGATTTCTTAGTTATTCAGTTTCTTGAATACAGGGGATCAGAATGAATGGAGTGCCGTTTACGCAGGTTTTTCATGTATTCCACTCATGGGTCATCCATATCTGCGAAAAACGTTTGAAGTTTGAATGACACCAGGATCGGAAGATTGTAAGATTGTGATGTGGTATTTGGTGAAATGAACCTCATCTCAATGTTGCGGAAGATAGGATGATTATTGTGAGCTGGATAGTTATTCATTATAACGAGAAGAAATTCGCGGTAGCTGTCGACTGTAAGAAGAACTGACACTGTATCTCTTTCGCTTGCCATGAAGAGCAATTGTTCAACGATTGATTCTAGAGTTCCATTGATGCGATTATTCGTAAACACCGCGTCCCACTTAGGGTATTCACCCTCAAATTTGGTCCGAAGTACAGAGTGCCGATGGTTCTCAAATTTAGTCCAAGATAAAAAGTATTGATGGCTCGCAAATTGTCCCAATTAGAGTATTTTTATTTTCCTACTCAGATGATTCTTCTGCAAAAACCGAGATTTTTTCTCAATGAGGAAGAATTCCAAAATAGGCAGGTCCCATTTAGACAAGTTCTAGTGTAAGATGAATTTTAAAGGCAGGAGACCCCAGTTTTCAAAATAAACTTACAAATAGTCTGCTTCGAATTGAGACAACTCAGCATTCCATATAATAATATAATATGAAGATATCCTATAGCCATAATGATCATATTACAAATTATACAAAGCGACAAAAAAATTTCGATTCATCACTGCTCTCCGAATAAGATTGAAAAAATCGCTCAAACATCAAAAATCAGATCGGATAATATACAATCATCCGTACAGATGATGCACTGAGGTATAACAGTTAAAAGTTCCCCGGATCTCAAAAGCTATCCCAAGAAAACTTTTCCGTAAAAAAAATTGCATAGATTACCGATGCTGAAACAGTAGCAGATACTACCCTACATTTGAATATCCAATACCCTGGAAAATAGAAAACAGATTGATGAACAGAGTATCAAATAAGAAGCCGCAGTATACTCTGAAAACAAATTGTAAACCATAATCTCGAGAACCGTCTTCTCAACCCAAACCTTATAATAAGCTCTGAAAAACATGTTAGTCTTGAATACATATGGAAGGAACTGAATCCTCTATCCCATTATGCAAATGGCATTTTGTACACAGAGCAAAGGACCAACATATTCAGGACTGAGCGAGTATCACCTGAGCCACGCCGTAGATGCCAGAATTATATATTTGCTTTGCAGAAACTGCCAGAATATACACAGCATTGTCCCGTGTGTCGAGTTCCTTTTACATTAACATACCAGACGCTTCTTGTGAACCCCAAAGCAAGTCTCTGTACTTGCTATCTGAGAGTCTAGCAAGAACATTCCACGAAAACAGGTTTTGCTACATTGTATAGACTTTTGAAGAATCATGGATCGAAGTTTGTTTGATATTTGAATGGCTGAGGGAAGAAATAGACAAGTGAGAGCAATATTTTCGATTGGTGTGGTGATTCATGTTATTACCACGTTCACTATGACGGGTCCCACCGGTAGGGCCCGCGATTTTTTCTTTTTCCAATTCTTACCGACTTGTGGTAGTTCAAAAAATACCGCCAACGACATCAAAAACGAAGTTTTACTCTGCTAAGAATATGAGCAATGGAATAAAAGGAAATTTACTTCCATACATACATGTTTGCCAAACTCCGGGAGTGCAGTTCATGGCTGGGATAAAATCATGAAAAAAGAGCGTCGCAGTGAACGTGTTAACAAATACAGTGAAGTCTCCCAATAGCGGACACCTCTGGTAGCATCTAAACTGTCCGCTATCCAGAGGTGTCTGCTAATCGGAGGTGTCCATTAAGGGAAAGTTCATTGTATGATGAAGGATTGGTCAAGAGTGGTCAGTCAAGTTGAAATAATCAAGGCCATGTCGGAATCTCGCGGCAAAAACGGGTTTACAACTTGCGCGATGGTTTTTTTACACCAATTGGGACGAGGGTGGTCACAAATGACTCGGAACCGCTTGAGAAATGTGCCTCTGGTACAATCCGTGAGGACAAACGTCTCTCACTTTTGAGGAGGAATCGATGATTCGTGAGATATTCCAATTCTGATTCGCAGAGAGCGAGATTTTGCTCCTTACATTGAGTTTTGAGGGAGATGAAGACATCTGTCCTCACTGATCGTACCAGAGGCACATTCTTGAAGCAATTTCAAGTCATTCTCAACCAACCTCATCTCAATTGATGTAAAAACCATTGGGAACCGAAAAAAATAATCTGAAGGCAGTTTACTGGGTTAGAATTCTGGGATCTGATGGTGGATACATCATCAAAGCTGATGACCAGAAACCAAATCCCAAAACTAATTCCAGAATCTCAAAGGTGTTTAAATTCCTACTGCTTAGTACTTGGTCTTGGAATCAGGAGTAATTTATTGGTCTTTCTCATAGAAAATTTTTAATATGTTCAGTAAATTTGATTGTTCGGGAGTCATTTGCGATATTTCCCAATACAGAACAGCGGATGAACTTTGAATCATTTTTTCTTCCCAATCACACTGTATCCACTCTTGAAGAGCTTCGAAAAAAATTACAGAACAAAAAATATCATTTACCGTCGACTAGAGTACTTTATTGCCACCCATTCTACACAATCAACATATCCACATCTGTGCATTAGGCAGTTGGTCGCCAGCTAGGGATCTATTCGTATTGTGGCATGAGTTCCAGCTCTAGAAAGATTCTCACACTCCGATCTGCTATGAATATAATGAAGATATTGATAGTTCTAGAGATTTTGAGTTATTTCATAGATTATGGCAACGCAAGTAATTTTGGGTCCACGGTTATTGATGAGTGGCATCCTATTTTAAAGGGAGTTAGAAGATATATAAATGATCGTGGATTTTACCACCTCACTTTTTTCCTACCCAACCATCAAAACACAGCTGATTCACAAATCACTAACGATGTCATAAGCTATTTAACAACAAGAAGGACTAGCATCTCGATAACTTTGCCAATATCAGAAGACGCTGAGTCCAAAATGGCAACTTATCACCGGATGCTTCAAAATCCAAGAGGGACCACACTTTTGATCTCCGTTTTCACTGTTTCGAATGATGATGAACATTCAGTCTCGAATATAAAGAGTACTTTCGAACAAGGCCTCGAGCTCATTGAAGAGTCATCGTTCAGAATACGACCGAGGTATTTGATTATCATTCTGGCAAAAGAGGAGATCCCAATGAAATTTATCGAGAAAATCTTGACTTTTGCGTGGATGAAACGATTTTTAGATGTGACTATACTGCAATGGTCACCACAAAATCATCAATGTAATTCTAATATCAGAATTCAATCTTACAATCCTTTCGAGGTCAGCTATCTTAACGAGTGTTATACGCCCAGAATAACGTTATTCCCTAACAAGTTACTTAATATGCACAAATATCCATTCAAGGCATCTATTTTACGAAGAACTATGCGAGCTGATTTCACAATGAACTCATCCGGTCATGTACAAAATATTTATGGCATCGATCATCATAAATTGTCAATCATCTCAAAATCCCTAAATTTTTCAATCGTCTTCATAGCTCCAAATGTAACCAACTATGATGCGCCACTTGCAGAACATGAAAGTCAAACCCTGACAAATATGATTGCCGATGGTGAAATTGATTATGGCTTGAATGCACTCTATATCTATTTCCCACTCCAGAGCATTTCTCCAAAGAACGTCGAACGGACTGTCGCGGTCTATTATGAAAAATTAGTTGCCTTAGTACCTGTATTACCTCGAGTTTCATCAAAACTTATTTACAACAACTGCGTAATGTGCATTGGAACTATTTTATACGTGTCAATAATTTTTACAGTGGTCAAACTACTTTCGTTCGATACCAATTTGTGGTCACTTAGCTACACATTTCGTATCCTGGTTGGGAGTACAGTACCCAGAGTATCAACAAAAAATGCTGAGAGGGTACTTTTTTTCTTCTTACTGATTTCATCGCAAAAATTTGCGATGGATTTATTCGTTGAATTTACAGATAACAAAATCAACGGCGAAAATTTTGATTTTTACGAGACCCTCGATGATATCAAGAGATCCAATATCCCTCTTGTGATTGATAAAAATTACGTCAAAATGACATTCAGCGAAAATGACAGTACAATGCAGGTGTTGAAAAAGAATATAGAATTAATTGAAGATGACACGAGATGTCCAAATCGAATAATGAGTGGTGAAAATATCGTTTGCTTGGTTGATCTTGATATAGCTAAGTATGGCATACAACAAAGTAAACTCAACAATGGGAGAAAAATGAAAGTCATGAATCGTGAATTCTGGACTGCTCCAAAAGGCTTCATATTTTCTCAAGGATCTCCATATGTGGAGGAATTCAATCGTTTCAATCGACGTTTTGAGGAAGGTGGATTCTGGCATAAGAGCTATATGATTCGAAAAATTCAGCTTGGAGATGATGCAGAGATTGTTGAGAACTCGGTGGATCACGAGCTTTCGAAGAAAATGTTGCTAATTTGTCTGTCAGGGTGGATATTGTCGACCATAATTTTTTTCATCGAAGTCCTCGTTCATCGTTATTTACGTAATACATGATTTTGTGATACAAGATCAAGAGTGAAATCATGACTGAAATTAACAGATGTACTTCGGTCTTGATTGTTGCAAATTTTTCGATATAATTCCTTCTAAAGTGTTATACATACCAATTTCATGGTATAGATGTTTCACAAATTGAATTCAAGTTTATAGACACTGAACCTATGGAATTTGAATTCCTTTCGACTGGTATCTCACTGTGAATTTGATACATCAAAACGTGAGTTTTCCTAATTCAACACAATAGCTATAGTGTTTTTGACACCAGAGCGTTAATTTCATAAGATCCGTACATAACATACTCACGGCCCAGGATCAGTTGACTCGTACTCGGAAGTGACCCCTCGAATTTATTCACCCTCGTGTGGTTAGCCAGATCGTTAATTAGCCGTAATACTGTATCGAATCATGCGTGTGCATGTACAATGTTATGAAAAATTGAATAAATAGGATTTGAAAAATGGCTCTGACTAATCCATTAACCACTGACGGATCTTGTCGTCTAATTCTGCCCAAGTTACATTCACTCGATGATATAATCCCCCCTGATCACATTTATCACATTGATTCGTCATCTTGCCTAAACGAGGAAACCTCAATATGTTGCACTTGATTTTTTTTAGCCTTCCAACTTGATATTCATAACTCGTAATTTTGGAGATCTCCGTATCCCAGTCCCTAGACATTCAGCAATGGAAATTTTTCAAGGTCTCGAGAAATTTCTCAGTGGGCTGGGCTTTACAGATATCCATAGAAGCATATTGGTCATCACTCATTCTATGATTGAAATATTTAGCGGTATAGCGGACTATAATATCGCATAGAATCGATAGCTATATTCAGTAAGCTTTCATCGATTGTGTATCTTAAAAAAAAATTCTCGTCATCAATTACCCGCACATGTCAGCGAGCATGCGTATAATCAGTTTGAACGGTTTTTTGCAGACTTTATCATATTCTTGAAGATTGTACATTCTTTCACCTACTCGGATAATTTATACTGAGTGTATTTTTCCAAAAGATCCTCTACTATTCCTTTAGAAAATGCTATCAGATTCCGCCAAAAATCTTATATACAGCGTCGCAGCATGGAAGTGATTTCTTGAAATTTAGTTGAAGAAGCATCGTTTTTCGAAATAAGGTGATATTTGTTTGGATTTCCAGAATGTAAAGAAAGAACTCCGTCAGAAATTATGCATCACGATATTCTAAGGAATGAATTTTTCAATGAGATAATAGTTCAGAGGGATAAGGCAGTGCTAGGTCGGATTCACATAAAGAGGAACTGCAGCTCATGTCATTTCCTTCAGTGGATATCGAGAATGTCTGGAACCTATGGAAAATACTCCTGGAGACTGTTGATACAGGGATTTTTACATCCAAAAAGGGCTGTCCCCGTAGAAATATGACACCATTATCTTCATACATAGCCGGGGCTATCGACCCCCCTCCCCGTAGTTTTTCGTTGTTCTTTTCTAATATTCTCAGATCCCTCCTCCCTCCTATCTGTCTAAGTAGTCTATGGACGGCCCCTCAAGACGTTCCAATCATGCTCAGCATATCCACGGTAAAACTCAATCCAATGAATAACTCGAATCCTCCTGGATTTCTATTCCCTTGAGTGCATGCATTTTTGGATAACCTCGATTATTCTTCGCAATATTGAAATTGTATCGGAGAACCTGACGAGTTTCTGAGAATTTTTCAATTTTTGAGACCCTTGGTGGCAAGTTTATTGTGACCTACATTCGTTTTTTATCAATAAAATTATGAGGAAAATTGATCAGCTTGGATGTCCTCCATAGAAGTTTCAAAGTGTATGATAGAGGAGAATATTGTAATTTTACTGATGCGATCTGGGAAACTTTGGAAAGATGTACTTTTTCCACGCTTTCATTTTGATCTTCATTCTCATTGTGAGAATGGATCGAAGATTGCTTTACTTTTTTGTTGATTAAATTGAATTTCTTCATCATTCGAAGAGCTGCAAAAGAAAAATGATGGATGTGAAATACATTTTCACCCCAACCCTTTCTGGCTTCTCCTCTTTTCTACAAATGCTCAGACTCCTATGTACTAGTCATAGGTTAGTATCTCGAAGTATTGACGAAATAACCGAGCGAATTCCAGAATGAAAGTCTTCAAAGCGATCGTCATCATTCTGGTCTCAAATTGGGAAGGAGCACGAAGTTTTTCCATTGAATCTTCCGACAAAATGGAACACATCAACGGTGCTATAGACAACCCAGTGACTAAATATCAAACTCAGCATATAACATTATTCTTACCGTCTCACGAAGATTTGAACACATTCGGGATTGCTGATACCGTAGTGAACTCCATCGCAACTAGGAAATCTGTCATTGGTGTAACCTGTCCGGTATCAGCCAACGAAACAAAGATAGAAAAGTATCACGAAATCCTCGAGAACCCAAGGTGAACAACTCTCCTGGTCTCTGTTTTTTCCAATCTGAATGATGATGAAATATCAATGGCAAAATTGAACGACACCTTCATATGCAGTATTGAATTTATTTGTCAGTCGTCATTCAGAATACGACCAAGATATTTGATAATTATCGTGGCAAAAAATTCAATACGATCAGATTTTGTCAAAAAGTTAACCTATGCGTGGGTCAATCAATTCCTAGATTTGACAGTTCTACAGTGGTCACCACAGATTTCTTGCAAATCGAACATAATTATCCAATCGTTCAACCCATTCGAAAGTAAATATTGCACCCAATGTTACACAGAAAGAAGAGAACTATTCCCAAATAAATTACGGAATATGCACCAATATCCTATCAGAACGTCCATTCTCAGGAGACCACCAAGAGCTGATTTCGCCATTGACCCATCATCAAAACATGTACATGAAGTCAGTGGCATCGATTATGATTATATTTCGATCATATCACAAACTTTGAATTCCTCATTAGTTTTCATAGCTCCAAATACCACGAGTTATGAAAAGCCATTGATGGAATACCACAACAGAACACTCATTAGTATGATAGCAGATGGTTGTATTGATTTCGGTATAAACGATATTTTTCTGTATGTTCCATTATTCCAGAGCATCCCAAAGAATCGTATTGAACGAAGTACCATGATCTACTATGATGATTTCGTCGCGGTAGTACCTGTAAGGCCCCAAAAATCATTGCATTTCAATCTCAACGATCCCATTCTCTGCTTTGCGATATTTTTATACATTTCGATAATAAGCACATTCACGAAGATCGTCCGATTCAATACAAACTTCTGGCCACTCAGTCACAGTCCGAATAATTCTCGGGAGTGTCATTCCAAGAGTTCCAACGAAATCAGCCGAAAGGATCGTATTCTTTGCTCTTTTTATTTCATCTCAACAATTAGCGATGGTTTTATTCGCTGAGTTCACGGACAATCAGATAAGCACCGGAAATACTGGTTTGTACAAGCCACTCGATGATGTTAAAGACTCTGATAGTGTGCTCGTGATTGACCATGTTTACATTGATATAACGTTCGGAGGTGACGATAGTGCTCTAGAATTCCTAAGGAGCAGAAAGGAGACGACGGATGACTATTTGAACTGCCCGAAGAGGATACTGAGGAATGAGAACGTTATCTGCTTGACCAGTGAATCTGCAGCATTATACAGTATCAAAAATAACAGCAGAGGTATGGGTTCGAGAGGGATGGAGATCATGAACCATATTTTTTGGAGTGCTCCAAAGGGTTATTTTTCCTCACGTGGTTCTCTATACGTCGGAGAAGTTAATAAGATTCTTTCTCGAATCTCAGAGGGTAGATTGTGGGCCAGGAGTTGGGCACGTGACTACGCTTCACCTGAAAGTGGTAAAGACATCATCGAAAAGTCGGTGGATCATGAACTGTCGAGGAAATTGTGTCTGATTTGGTTATCAGGTTGTGCATTATCAACTGTGGTATTTTTTGTCGAGCTACTTGTTCATGGTACAAGCAAAGCCAATTCATGAGATCGATCAAAGAAGCATTGGGATTCAATGATATTTAAACGTCACTGATTTAGAAAGAACTTGGCGTGCAAAGATTTCCTGTGTGCGTGCAGAAAAATGGGATCCTTACCCACAGATTGATGTAATCTACTATTTAGAGTCTAATAAATTTGATGGTCTGTTTGATGCACGTGATTGAGACTGAAGTTGCTCGAATCTCCCAACATTCCAGTGTTCCCATCTCATTAACAGTGTAATAGAGAAAATTCATACTGTATGCATGAGAGCATGCATACAGGGTGTCTATGGGGACCCCGGGATCGGGAAATCACAGGGAATCCCGAAACACATGTTCCCTCGATTTGAGAAGACATCTGATGGTGACTTTGATTTTGACATTGAAGTCACTTTCCAGGTAATTTCAAGATTACTCTTACCTTTTTGAAGGAATTGCTAATTTTGATCTCGAGTTAGGGAATATTGTGAAAGATTATGTAAAATGCATAAATCAAGGAGGCGTGACCTATACTTTGACCTTGGAGGTCAGATCAAAGGTCATTTGCAAAGTCAAATTGGTTTTCCTCAAGTAGGAGCCGCTGAGATTTTGCGCTGCCTCCCCAGAGGACTCAAGAACATAAGTAGGCGTTTCCTAGAGAAAATGCATTTGGCCTTCACATGATCCCTCAAAAATTAATTTTCATTCGAAAGTTGGATGAGTTACCCGTATTCCCGGGATTTGATGTCAAATCTAGGTGCTCGTGTTAAAAGTCGACTTGACCTCCAAATGAGTTTGAAAATGCCGAAACCAAAATCAGTGTCTGAAGACTCTCTCAACCAAGGTGATCCATGTTTTGGGATTTTCCATGATTCCCATATATCTACGAAATGATGTAGGAGATTTCTACTAAACAAGGTGGCCCAGAAGATAGCATCCTCCTCTCCAAAACTCGAAAATAGCTCTGAGTATTGAATAACTCCGAAACAAGTGTCTGCAAAAAACGAGGTATGATGGACTCAAATCATAGACGTCTATCTCTAGCACTTGACTGCCAAACATGAATAAAGATGAGTGAGTATTCCACCCTCTCACTTTGAAATGAACTTTTCTGCCCCTTGTCATACACAGAAGTGTGTATTTTTGAGGGACAGAGATTTTGAGGGAAATCAGGGTTATTTGATGATCTATGCGGAGAAACGAAAGAATCCTCTCAAAACATTGCTCCTATGTTCTTCTGAGCAGTCATACTATGCAGTCATATGCATTTTCTATGCATCGCTGGAAATTTATATTCCTAAATTTGATATTGCAGCGTGCTGCCAAAACTCCACATCGAATGCTGTTTATACACATCATTCACACGAATACACTTTGAATGTACATTTTGGTGTGCCTAGATAAGTATTTCAGTTTATCATCTTGCATTTCCGATGCACCCAAGAGGTGGGTTCATTTATTATGCAGTGATTTAGACACAACAGACGGCTGAACCAGAACATCTAAAATTTGAGCGGAGGAAAGGCGAACATTTGTGGTATCCAGATAGACATCATAGAACTATTCAATATTCATTCCTGCTCGAATTGGTTAGAAATCGTATTCAAATCTATACTTGATCTAGAAAGAACCCACCAAAATCAACCTAGAGAGAGCGAATTCCAGTTATCCTTCAGTATTTTAAAATTTTTTCTATTAGAAAAATTTCCATGGAAGTCACAAATTCTATCTGATTCACAAGTTTAGAGGTTATTTGGTATTTCAAAAATGCCAGGATCTAGTATCAATTGGTATAGAGGAAGCAGTTACGCGAGTATGGAATTAGGTTGCTTCATTGATGGGGCATCAACAGATGAATGTCTGAAAGTATAAAATGGTTGATATTCAAGCATAGGATTCAGTACAAATTCGTATACAGAAGTGAATCCTGCATCATCTCGGAATTCATTCATAGTAAGAGTCTGAAACATAGGTATACACTTTTAGATAAGATTTCTTCCAACAAAGATCTCAAAATGGTGATTAGAGATGTGAATCTTACACAATCTCATTTTTCAAAAAAGTCTATGATCCCTCTATACAGTGAGTATTAAGGAACGTGGAGAGACATAGGTTTACTGATTCTGTGGGAGAACCCATTACAGGCCGAGAGTCGACACGAGTGATTGCACCTAGAAGCAGAAATCTGCTTGAGGTCTCCATAACAAAGGATCCTGCACCAGATGGGATTTTGGGTTTAGGTGAATTTCATTGAAGAAATTATGTTTTAAAGCTGAAAATTCTGAACAGAAAATTCAATGGGCTGAATGTCGAATGATGGAGTTTTTTTCTTTTGCTTTTTGTTGTTGCTTTCTCAAAGAGAAAGGGTTGTACTCGTGACGAGAGATTCTTGCCGGAATTTCTATGACCTTTCTATTGTAGGTCTTACTTTTCCTCCCACGATCATCCCTGCCACGCAAAAAATTCATCTTAGTCGGACATTGTCCGTGTGTGTGTGTGTTTCTGTTGATTTTTTGGCGCACGCGTCCTCCTAAACCCTTCCATCGATCTTTCTGGAATTTATATGAGTGCTACATGACCATCCAAAGATGTGCTGAAAGGATTTACAGATCAATCCATCAGGAAGTTTCCGATCTATGCCACTGGAAATGAAGAAGTATCAAATTTTTCAAAATAATCTATTATTTTATACATGAATATTTTCGTCCACAATCTTCATACCAAACTTTTGTTCACCTAAACAAGTATTTTTTCCCTGTCCTTCGTCACTTGGTTGATGTTGACTTTTCATTTCCATATATTATCATAGTTTGAATCATAAATTTTGCATCAGTCACAAATAAATCACCGCATACTTCCTTCTTATTCATTCTATTATCGAAATCCCATATCAACCAATCGATTCATCATCGCGGTTCATACTGAAACAGGCGAGACTCTGGAGACCACCCGTCGTCGCCAGATTGCGATTCTGCCCAAAGGTCCCCACATTGTTCAAATAGTATGAGAGGAGCGTGCGCTTTCACCAAAAGATCAGTTTTTCTGACTTCGTCTTGACGGCACGGCATGACCCTCGACATCTTACAGCTGCCATGCTGGTCGGTATTCATTCATCAAAAACTACACGTACAGAATTTTTCAATAAAAATTACGGGCACAGTTAAAGTAATTATTAAAGTTGGTGTCTTTCCGATCTTAGAGGAGGGTGGGGAATTAAATCAATCCCCAAAATTTGGTGATGGGAATTTTATTACGACGTTTCGTCCACAAAGTTTCATGGACCTCATCAGGCTTGATTTCTGTTATTCTTTAGACCATACTGGTATTGCTTTCTCTAAAGAGAAAGCTTTGTTTTCGACACAGCAAATTTTTGATCAATTTTTCCATTCAACTCAATATTTCCTTCAACATAATTCATCTTATCACGAAAGTGCTTCAACCATCTTATTCCTCTCGCCAAGATCTAACGATTGTAAGTAACACTTTTCCCCTTATAATCCTCAAAAACCCCCCAGTGACTCATCTCTCCGGCCCTTTGTCTGTGTCTGTGTGTGTGTATGTGTGTTGTTTTTTTTGCGCCACGCTTTCTCTTCTACACTCCACTCTATCGATTTTTGCTTTTCTACAAGTTGTAGAGAATGTCTCAGAGATGAGACCAGTGATTTGCCTGGTCTCCTCTCCAAATCGAATTTAATTTAAACGTTTTTTGAGGTAAAATCGCTGAAATTGTGTACTTTTATACTAAAATATCTCTTTCAAACTTTACCTTACCCCAATTTTGATTACCTAGGCTACGGTTTTTTTGGCTCAATCTATCTTTTGGTTAATACCGAAATTCCATTCAAACTCCATCAACGTGAATTTTTATAAAAAAACCAAAATTTCCAACAAAAACAGCAATTTGAGCATGTTTAGACCTATTCTATCAAAATTCTGTTTTAACCAAATTACTCGTTTTGTTAAAAAAACCTCACTTTAGGTAGCCCAAATCCCGATAACTATTTTCCTCAAAAAAATATCTCAAAATATACAAAAATATTTTTTTTCAATATTCATACTTTCCTCATATCTCTCCTCTAAATTACTTTATTCAAATTTTACTCAACTAAGTCGATACTTTTTCATCGCTCTAAATCGATTGGTTGATACCGAATTTTCTCAAAATCCGTTTTAATACATTCAAAATCCGTTTTACTCCCGAAAAATCCAAATTTTTTCAGAATACTCCATTTTTATAATCCTTACACCAACTATATTAAAATTTGCCCTCAACCATACTACATATCGACGCCTCTTACGAAGATAAACACCTATTTTCTTGTGACTGACGAAGATTAACGTTTATTCGTTGTGAACACGAATATTAACGGATTCTTCTTAGGTCCACGAAGACTAACACTTACTCCTTAGGGGCACGGAGACTAACACTTACTGCTCAACGGCCCATGAAACTAGGACTTACTCCTGAACGGTATGGAGACTATAACACACTTGCACACGTCCTCGTCCAAAGGGACGGAGACCAAGTATTTCGTCTTAGGGCCACGAAAAAAAAACACATTCTCATTAGCGGCACAAAAATTAACGCATCGGTAGACTTCATTCATAGAGGGACGGAGACAATAAGTATTTCGTCTTAAGTCCACGAAAAGTAACACATTTTTCTCTACGCCACGAAGACTAACACATTCTTCTCGATGGAATGAAAAACAACATTCTCTTTGACGTGACGATGAACGGTAAGTGATTGTGTTAGCCTTCGTTCTGCTAAGAAGAATGTGTTACTTTTCGTGGGCTTAAGACGAAGAACTTTTAATCTCCGTCCCTTCAAGAATGGAGTCTACGAATGTGTTAGTCTTCGTGGCGTAAAGGAAAATGTGTTACTTTTCGTGGCCTTGAGACGGAATACTTATAGTCTTCGTCCCGTCAAGAAGAAAAATGCACGAATGTGTTAATCTTCGTGCAGTTTGAGGAGTAAGTGTTACTCTTCGTGGTCTTAAGCAGTAAGAGATGATCTTCGTGGCGCTGAAGCGTAAGTGTTGTTCTTCGTGGCGTAAACAGTAAGTGTTAATCTTCGTGGCCGTAACAAAGCAAATGCTAATCTTCGGCCACCGTGTTTTTCTTCGTGGGCGTTAGCGGATGTGTTTATCTTCGTAAGAGGCGTCGATATATTCCATGGAAAACCCTAGTTTAGGTCATCTGAATTCCCCTAAAAGGCAATCTTCTTGTAATAACTCAAAATATCAGAAGGAAATCGCATCTAAAATTCATTTTCCGCTATTACCCACCCCCTAAACTAATATATACAAATTTTGCTCAACTAAGTTTATACTTTTTTATCATTCTAAATCGATTATTTGATACGGAATTTTTCAAAATCCTTTTAAATACATTCAAAATCCAATTTATTCCCGAGAAATCCAAATTTTTATTTTAAAAAATCCATTTTTATGATCTTCTCGCCAACTGTATCAAAATTTTCCCTCAACCAGACTACATACCTTCCATGAAAAACCCCAGTTTAGGTCATCTTAATTCCCCTAAAAGTGAATCTCGTAATAATAACCCAAAATATTAGAGGAAAATTGCAGCTAAAATTCATTTTATCCTCATATCTCCCTCTACAACTAATCTATCCACCTTTTAATGGACTAGAGAGATACTTTTCCCTCATTCTACATCGATTGGTTGGATCCAATCATTGGATTGTGAGTGTGATATGAAATGCAATTAAATTAGATTAAAAAATAAAATTATTCCGTAGGAATCCCATGCATCATTTTGGAATTTGATCAGTTTTGCAAATTTCTCATTAGGTTCAGTGAACCTCTTAAACTATTTCGCTAAGAGAAAGCATTCTGCTAATCTCATTTAGCAGCGTATTTTTTGAGCGATCTTGTGCTGGAGACCAGACATAACGTCTGGCTCCTGTCAATAAAGGTAAACAGAGTGTTAGGGTAATCGTAGGACGTCTGACATTTCAGCCTACTTATTGCGGATGAGTATCGAGGAAAATTACCTATACTGTCTGGTGACTTTAGTTTCAGGTCAAAAATTGTATCGGATTTAGTGAAAAAGTGCGGTGAATTCGGGTAAATTTTGCGGGCACTTATAGGGTAATTTTTACCGTACCACACCAGTATAAAGAGCTGGGTGCGCCTGGGCGCGCCGCGAGCTCGGCACCTCACCTAACCTCACAAAAATCTCGGTATAGAAGATACATTATTTGACTCGTTCTGATCAAGATGCCTGGTTTTTTATTCAAGGTCGACGCATATAAACTAATAAAACCATTCGAAACTTGTTGAATCATCTTTATTATTACTCGTGGTGATTTGATCGATATATATAGATGATAGATATTGATAAGCAACATCATAAGTGGCATGGAGTAACCATCTTGGGGAAAATTGCCCTACATACCCGTAAAAATTGGCCAGAACTTCAAGACCGAGCTCCGTTTCCGGAGGCCGCTCTGCAGGAGGCCAGTGAGGCTTACTTGGTTGATCTCCTCGAGGACACCAACTTGTGCGCAATCCACACCAAGCGAGTCACCATCATGCCAAAGGACATCCAGTTGGCCCGTCGTATCATCAGCTTGACATTCATAAAAAACAATGGCTCTCCTAAGTGGCGCGTCCAACGATTGCGGGCATGTAAGGTAATTTTTCCCGTACCAGTCTCGTTATTTTCATCCAAAAATTCTGTGCGTGTATTAGCTCAATACACGGGTAAAAAACCTATTTTTCGCATCCTCGTGACGATTCCGGCCCTTGCACGAAACTCATCACTCAAACGCGAAAATAAATCTTCACATGCTCATGTACATCAAAATTTACTATTGTTGAAGCAGAATCTGTCAGAAAGTTGAGATGACCAGCAAATTCGTATAAAAAACTTTCACAGTATATATCTCGCGTTGCGGATGCCATATTGAGTTGGCGCGCAGTTTAAATTTCATGCCCAGAGTGTTATAATTTCTATCGACTTCATCATAAGCTCAACTCTCACAAGAGGAAGACCATGTGTCCAGAACACCAATCCTGTCCAAATTTTTTTCACAGTTTTGTATCAGCCAGTACATGAAGAATTCAGAGTCACTCCGTCAAATTGGTCTTTTGTTCATAGCTACAGCCAAAAACATCAACATGAGCAATGGGAATTCCAATGCCTGTATCTTAGGAAAGGAGACCCATTTGACAGAGTTACTCCGGATTCTCCATATTCTAGGTAGTACAAAACCGTAAAAAAAATTGGACAAGATTGGTGATCCGGATACCTAGTCCTCCCCTTAATTGTCAGTCCGATCGAACCACAAACCTCACCACAACTTTCTACTCATCAAAATCTTATCGCTCAATGTGGACATTTTCTCAGACTAATCCCTGTTTTCCATGGAGTCGATAATAAACCATGCAATGAGATAGATTGGGCACTTGACGAGATTAATTAACATTTGTTTTCTGATGACAAGGGAAGAATCGAACAGAATTGATAAATTGACAACTCCTGTGAATTCCGAGCATATCCAATCGAGAAATTCACAGGCTACCAATATTTGTCATCAATTATTTCGAGCGAAATGAAAAGGTACCATGTTCCAAAACACGTGTAATTTAATAATGACACAAATGTACGTACATTCTGTCGTCACACACGAAACTCCATCAAGTCTTCGATATCATGACAAATAAAATCCCTGGAGTATCAAGCTCGCATTGCATTTCACACTCACCGATTTCATTATCATCTCTCCCAACATGCACCGAATATAACATACCTATAGACATGAATGCAATCAATGATATTTGTATCACTCGATAGATTGCTCTCATCAATCTGAAATTTGTTAGCTTTCATATGATATCAAATGCATGCCACTGCTCCGGCAATTATCCTAATGGATGGATCATATCATGCGTGACTGATCTGATCCGTAGTGCACTCCAATATCAACGTATTTCTATCAATACTGATTCTATCTACTATGTAAACTACTCAGAATATTTTCAGCAAATTTTAATCCATCCCATTCTCCTATTTAAAAAATTGACTAAAATTCGACACGCGCGCAAGCGCGCTGATTGTTTATTTTTGATGGGTTGAAAATCGAAATCGAAGAATAGGAAAATATGAAACCCGCAATAAAATGGATTCGTTAAGCCAATGCGTTACTTTTTTGCCAAAACGCACGAGGATTATTCTTATGAACGCCCAATTGTGCGTGTATCGCGGATACATTCATCAAACTCTAGAAGTTCAAGATGAGTATTCCGATTGGATTCTATTTTGAATATATATGCTTACAACCATCACTGCTAGCGTCATTGAATAATTAGAAAGTCCAAAAATAAAACTAAAATATGCGCCATACCATGTGCAAAGTTTTGTAATGAGTCCGTATTCTTGCTCGGGGGCTAGAAAAAAGGAGATGAGGTAACATTCATACCGCGTAGCAGTCCGAATTTGGGTTATGGTGGTGTGGGACATCTTGGAAGAATAAGCTTAGGTTTCAACCTGCTAGTTGAATTACAATTTTCATCTTGACTACTGTTTCCATCAACTTCAACTTGATTTCGTTTTTCAAAAGTTTACAACATTCAATGTATAATGTATTTCATGAGATGCCATGCAGTTCATCTTGAGATTTTTTAAAACTGTGGAATTTCTTACATTTTCTTATTTTTTATTTTCTTTGCGAGAAAGATTCCCATTGGCTCATCCAGAACTATGACGTGTGCATGTTTTTTTGACTATGTCCTTTTTACGTTTGTATTCGTCTCGGATATTTTATACATGTACTTATGGCTATCATGGCAAAAAGAAAAAGAAAAATCAAGTCGGAATTCGATGTCAGAAATTCATAAATAGCTTATTAGTGTCGAAGCGTAATTTTCCCAATTCCAATCTTAAGTTTTAAAAAGTTAGAAGTCGAAATTTCACAAGGCTTTCAAAAGTCCTTCCGCAAACCTGATGCTGTAAAGTATCCAAAATTCCAATGATGTAGTTGAAATAAAATATATGACAAAGTACTCAGATTTCAATTTATATAATTGCCAAAAACGAGGAAATCCATAATTACGATCATTTGAAGTTTTTCATGAGGTTTATTCGATTTGGTGGTCCGAGGGACTACACGGGTGCTCAAACTTCTCTCTTTCAGAGTATAAACGCTGCTAAATCAAATAAAGCTTGAATGGAACAGGTGGTATATTATGTAATTTCAAGAAATTATAGCAAAGTGAATTCGCAAGAAAATTTTTGTCAAAGATACAAATCAATTCACTCAATGATTGAAAAAACACCCGTGTTACAGAAAGTCCCAATGATGTGGGTGAATGCGTGAGAAATAAAAAGTTCCTAGAGGATACAAAGCAATTCTTGCAAACGTTTCTGGTACCTTGTTCCTAAAACAATTTCCCTGTCCTTTTCAAATTTCGAACAGCCCTACTCGCAATGAAACGCGTACGTTTTTTTCTGCATAACTTTGAGTGCGCTGCTATTCATCTGCTACACTATAGTTGAGATTAAATTTGATTATAGGTTTAATGATTATAGAAGTGAGTAGACAAATCGTTGGAATAATTCACAGTGGCATGATACGCAAGAAAATCTCAGACAAATTTAACCAATGCGAAAAATTTGTTGGAATTAATTATTAGAACTTCATACTTTACCGCTCGTGTATGGCAGTTTCTAACCCAAGCTCACGACTTCACAAGAAGAGAGGAATCGAGATTACAAGCAGGATGGCTAGGATGACACGTTCACATGCCGAATACGATGCTCGGTTTGAAAAGTGTGCCTGTACGCCAGAGTTTCCTCTTCTGCCCCGAAAACTTGCCTTGAAGGGACAATTTCAGAGTCAAAGTTAGGTAACTTCAATAATGCAAAAGCATCAATCTCAAGATTTGACTTGAAACACTACTCAATACTTGATTGAAATTTCAAAATAAACAATGAATCAGGTAATCAACAGAGCGTTTGATACTGAATTTTTTGACTGCAAAACATACCTGCTTTATTTCTGATTCAAAAATGGTACTGCTTTGGGCGCTTTCTCGATTTTTGTCGATTTTCTCTTGATAATTATCAGAACATTGCATCTACGATCTACGGTGTATAACCTTACAACATTTTTTGTTGATAGCCAGGTCTATTGATTTTTTGATGAATTTATAAACAACAACAACAACACACGCGCACCCTAAATACATTTTCGAGATGCGAGATATCGCAGATTGCGATACTACTAACTTCTCGATCGTACTGCGGATTAATAAAAGGGATTAATCATCGGATGGTATAGGCGTATTTTCGTAGAAAACAATTTTATAATGGTTCCGAAAGACTGATTGCCACCTTAAAGCGTATTTATCCATATACACAAACAGATATTACAAGCTTTGATCATACCTGTAACTAGTCTCGCAGTAGACGCTCGCCATCGTTCATTTTTCTTTTCCAAAGCTCACTTCTATCCAACCCGATGTTACTCTCCGTCTCGTCTTCCCGTCTGTCGCATTTCTCGGATATACAATCAATAGTCCCCTTATACCTATACATGTATTCTTTTTACAGTCAAAGATCCATGGCGACCGGAGATACGTTTGCATTTATGAATTCCGCATTGCAAACAGTCTCTCTTGCATTCAT
The DNA here is from genome assembly GCA_029851415.1 of Eretmocerus hayati. Taxonomy (NCBI): domain Eukaryota; kingdom Metazoa; phylum Arthropoda; class Insecta; order Hymenoptera; family Aphelinidae; genus Eretmocerus; species Eretmocerus hayati. The sequence continues at coordinate 114,408,663 of CM056744.1, forward strand.
AAAAACGCAAAACTCGAGAAAGGAAAAAAATCGAGACAGTAAAAAAGTCCCTGAGAGAGAAACTAGCTGAGGTTGTTGTGCAGAAGGTACCCATGATCAGCATTCCGTGTCTTAGAATATTCGTACTCTTTTCCTTTTCTGCTTTCTGTGAAGAGAAAGCTCCGTTTTTGTTCCAGCAAATATTTGATCAATTTTCCTATTCAATTTAATATCTTCTTCAACAGAATTCCTCTTATCAAAATAATGCTTTAACCATTTTGTTCCTCTTGCCGAAAAACGATTGTGAGTAACACTTTTCCTCCTAAACCTTCGAGGGACTCATTGTGTGTGTTGTTTCTTTCCGCCATACGCTTTCTTTTTTACACTCCACTTGATTGATTTTTGTCTTTCTATGTGTTGTGGAGAATCACCCAGAGATGAGACCAGTGATATGGCGGCTCTCCTCTCCCAATCGAATTCGATTTAGAGGTTTTTTGAGATAAAATCGCTAAAATTGTTCACTCTCATAGTGAAATATCTTTTTTTAACTTGATCTTACGGCAATTTGGGTTACCTGGGCCATTGTTTATTTGGCGTAATCCATCGATCGTTTGATACCAAAATTCTATTTGATCTCCATAAACCTAAAGAAACACAGTTTCCAACAAAAACTCCATTTTGAGGATATTAGAACCAATTGTATCAAAATTCCTTTTCAACCAAGTTACAGACTTTGCTGAAAAAACCTCAGTTCAGATTGCCAAAATGTCCCTAACTTGCTTCCTCAAGAAAATCACTCAAGATATACAAAATTATTCTTCTCAATATTCACATTTCCCTCATATCTTACTCTCAGACTGATTTTTTTGAATTCCAATAAACTAAATTGATACTTTTTTGGCATCTTGCATTGATTGGTTGATACCGATTCTCTCAAAATTTGTTTGCATATAATTAAAATTGAATTATCCTCGTTTATCCTCGAAAAATCAAAAATTAAAAAAAAACTCCATTTATCTTATCTTTGCACCAACTGTATCGAAATTCCGCTTTAATCGAACGATAATTCTCGACCAAAAACCCTGGTGTAGTTAATCTGAATCCCTCATAACGGGAATCTATTCACCTATGTCGGGGATATGAAAAAAACCTTCGTTTACGCCCGATAAATTCTCGAAAGACCGTGACGGAAGAAGATATTTTGATGTAATAGAATGAGATTTTAGCAATTTTATTCAAATAAACGTATAATGAATCGGATACGATTGCAGAAAGAGAACTGGTAAATTACTGGACATATATTTGTGTGATGATAGACTAGCCCTAGAAAAGCTCAACTTGATGAGATGAGTGGTACAGGCAGGATACTGGCGCATAATGAATAACACACGCATACGCATTTACAAAGAGCGGGAAAAATTAGTATCTCGTCGCCTCGTCGGTTTGACCATCAGAAGGCGGTGATATCCAAAGCTTACTGGAAGCACTACTCAAAAATATTTTGATGATAAATCACCACAAAAACATCAGAAAATGAAGTGAATTAACGATTATCTGATCCAGTAGGAATAGAGTAGTCTATAATTTTTCATGAGTTCGACAGTGGTTGTGAGAACAATCCCTGGATTCGACCTAATAACTAGGGGATACAGCTTTGAGAAAGCATTCTGCTAATATCCCTTCAGCAGCATATTTTCGAGGAGTGAGTTTGAAGAATAAGCGCGGATTACCTAAAGATTTTACTCTCTCGGATTAATGCATGCACTGGCCAGTGCAAGTTAGATTTAAGTCGAGCGAGACTTTTCGAGTTTTTCTCGAGTTTTCCGATTGCCTGTTGGAATCTTGAGTGCTTTACTCGGCACTGCTTGTTCACTCTGACCGTTAAGGATTGGCTATCCGTATTATTCCATGCGGAAGAATGGAATAATTAGTTCGGAAAGCTGGTACTCGGCTACTGGAAAAGTTTTCAGAATATGAGATTTCTTTGGAGGGAGAGAAAAAAATTGAGTCTCATTACAATTGATTTCATGCACCTTCAAAAGATTACTGGGAATTCCAGTCTGTGTTGGGAGTTTATTGGATTCCGACAAATTGGATTCTGTGGAGTAGGCTGATAATTATGAAAGGTTGTGTAAGCATCTTAATGTTATAATTGACTTCTATCAATAACAGAATTTGAAATAATCCCACTTCAAAACAGTGCAAATGCCACCCTATCGTTTTTGAAAGCTAGCAAAATTATCAAAACAGAGGAGAATGGTGTTGATGATTTGATGTAGAGGTCAGATTTTGAGGTTATGTGAACATCTCAACATCATTATCTGATAGCGGAATTTTAACTGCCGAAGTTCCAAAAGTGGAAAAAAGTACATATCGGGGTCCCTGAATTCGGGAAAGATCATTCAGACGTCAAAATGAGAATATTGAGCTGAAATTCGGTATCTCGATCTCTCGGTATATATCAAATTTCCAAATTTTTCTTCATTGAAAATTCATCAACAAGAATAACACTTTCGAAAATTACTACGGACCACCCTCCAAAATTTCATCCAAAGAAGTGTCATTTCTGAAACACCCACACCATATCATCACTCAATACCGTATATTCGATTACTGTCTACCAACCAACCGACACGCTCTACTGCGAATGGCACGCGCAAAGTGATCAAAGCCCTTTCACTACATTATAACCAACCCATATACCCTCATAGTATAATACTTCAACGCCCGGGGGTGAATAAAATTCTCTTCTCTTCTGTACATCAGCGTCTGCTTCACGCTTACATTACAGATGACGAGATAAACTCAGTTTCTCACCCTTCAATATATATATATATATATACTGACACTACCCTATAATAACACTATGGATATATAGAAGTAATCCCGCAGAAATTTTATCGAACATAATACTAGTCTCTAGTTTCGACTCGATTATGCAAATGAGTATCTTCGATAACCTTCAAAGTGCTCTTATAGCTCGTGTAAAATGATTCCTTCACATTTTAAGAGTGTCTATATGGGTAGGTACGTAGAAAAATGAAGATGCACAATCGACAAAAAAAATATGGAAACTCGATATGATATCTTGTAGTGTCTTAAAAAAAAGTGTATAAAGTATCTTAGTTGAGAGGTTAGGTATGCCCATAGGAATACTTCAGATGTAGTATATATGTTTATTATGGCAAAGTCTGAGTGAGTATCCCAGACGGATACAACTTGAAGGTAAGCCGGGACTGTATGTATAGAGTCTAAAGCTCGTCTATGAAAGTGTGAGATGTGGAGTATCGGATCGTGTGTTTGCCGTACGTGAGGGGCCGAGTGAAAAAGATACCTCCTGTATATATATTTGTATGGATACAGCCTGTTGCCTCTCGAAATGTGGCGGATTTTATCTCTACGTCTGGGTTTGTCTGCTTTATAGCAGAGGCTAGACGACGACGATGTCAGACTCCTGGGACGCGGGAAAATTTGAATTACGAGGATAGGAGGATTTTGAGTTAGTTGTTACTTAAGATTCCCAAGATTAGAGAGTGGCTATGGAAGTTGGATGGATGTGGACTTGCGAGAGACCTTTGTATAGAGCTTTATGGGATTTTTTTCTTTGCTAGATTTGGAGTGAGGATTCAATATTACATTGATGTCTGGTTTTTTATGCCTTTGAGATCTTTAACAATAGTGATTGTTGTTAAAATACTGTTCCATGGAGTGAATTCATATTCATAACATCCATAGTATGACTTCATAAATCATTTTCGAAGTGCATCGTCTTTCTAATGAAATTGTATCAATGCATCTATGAATGTCGATATCTGATATATTCCTAGCACTGGTGAAGGAAACACTCATCAATTATTCTTGTAAAAAAGATAACCATGAAATTGGTAGATGAGTCACATGTTATGATACCTTAGAGTTCCTCATTGATTCGTATGAGCTCACAGTATTTTCAGTGGTGTCATGCAGGAAACATTTAATAAGAGCGCATATCGAATCACGTAGGAAAAATTTCCACGAGGTCCACAGAAAAATTTCCACAGAAAAATCTCTAGGGTCCCCTCTCCTGTTTTGTGAGATTTTTTGAATGGAAAATTGCTGACTCATACACGAAGCAAAAGAAGTTTGGAAACCCTCCCCGCTACTTGATAAACGTTAAACTTCATGTGATTTGTGGATAACCCCTAACACTCTTGAACCCATCAAAGTATACCGTAATAGATCACTGAATCTGATGAATATTCTCTCGGATATCATTAACCGAAGCTTGGAATTATCAATGCGTGAGTCAAAGTCCTGCTAGTGTGAGGTTATGGCAGAAAATTTCTATGTGTTTACCAGCATGCAGCTGGATTTCATCTGATTAACGGAACGGATTTCCTCGATACTGTACAAAAGCATCACTGTTAGTTCTGACTGAACGTCAACAGAATTCTGACGAGCACTCAACCGATTTACATCAATTTTACTCATCAAGACATTAAAGGGATATTCTTTTCGAGCTTCAAACCATCGATTGATTCTACTGACTCACAAATCCACGTGTTGAATATTTGGTCTCGTCGATCTTGAAGGACGGTGGGGAACTAAATAAATTCCCAAAATTTCATGATGGAAATTTTATTGCAACGTTTCGTCCACTAGGTTTTGTGGACCTCATCAGGCTTCAGGTTTGTAATTCTTTAGATCGTCATGATACTTTTTGAACGATCTTGTAATAGAGCACAGACATAACATCTGGCTCCTGTCAATACAAGTAAATAGACTCTATTTACTTATATTGACAGGAGCCAGACGTTATGTCTGTGCTCTATTACGAGATCGTTCAAAAAATATCATGACGATCTAAAGAATAACAAACCTGAAGCCTGATGAGGTCCACAAAACCTAGTGGACGAAACTTTGCAATAAAATTTCCATCATGAAATTTTGGGAACTTATTTAGTTCCCCACCGTCCTTCAAGATCGACGAGACCAAATATTCAACTCGTATATTAACCATCAAGGACGAAAGAATCTACCAAAATCATTTATGACTCACAAATACGATGACGGAAGACTCTTGGTGATATCAATGTCCTTCGAAATTCATTTCCCTAGTACCTGCCTCTCTTCACACTGGGAGTTGTTTATCCATGGTATAAGTTTACCGCATCAATTTTGATAATCCGAACCGTGAACGACAAGAAAAAGTGATACGATCCAAGCTGCCTTGCGAAAATTGAGGTACAAGTTCCAGGGGGACCGTGAAAAGGATCAGACTACCACTAAATGCATCATATCAAGCTCCTTACGACATGCCAAGGGACACCTCCGAAACTCTCCAAGAAAATTGCTCTCCTATAAGCCCAAAAGTCTTCTCTCCCATAATTCCAAGTGACGTTCTCACTTCCCAGTCTTTCAAAGCACTATGCTTCTTTCGAAACCTTCCATCGCTTCACCCTAACCTCTATAATCGGCTCAAGTGTTACCACATCATCTTAGATCAGATCATCTTTTTTTCTGAACCGAGCCATAAACTTTGGTCCTCCTTCGAACACATCTCAGTAGTCAAAAAATCGAATCTGTAAGATAGGATGAAGTAAAATTTATCGATATGTTGGAAGTATGAGGTTAGAAGTGCACACTCGACGAGCCTCCTCGTAAACTCAAGCGTCAGCGGCGCGTCATTCTTCAAGGGTCATTCTAGATTTACCATCTACTGATACTGATCTACTTCTTGTTTCCTACGCATAAAACTGCTCTCAGAATGCAAATGTAGCAAAGTACAAGAGTCAAGAGGCTCTTCAATATCTTTCATCTGGTCGATTGAGAGAATAACTTATGTATACCCTTGCGTGGCAGTAAAATCGCTGATGTACTCTTACTGTGGAGTCAGAAGAGGATGGTTGGTTATAAAATTTAGTGATGGTAGATGAGCTGACTTTGAAGTGAGCTGGGTTGGAAGTACCGGATGAGGGGATTGATGATACTTGAACGATCCGACGAGCTTGTCGTTGAATCGATATTGAGGAAAGGAAAAATTTGCTTGCCTTTGAGGAGGCGTGAGGTTGTGAATTGATTGACTGAGCGGAAGGCATTGATTGATGCTCATTTAATCGAAAAAAAAAACAACAATATGAAGGGTTATGGTAATCTCAAAATTGACGACAATGATTGCAATATGGGGAGTATTATATTGCACGGGAAATAAAAGTCGTTTGAACGACATACCCAAGCACGATAAAATAATTTGATAGAATGGGAAAAAAGACGCACGCACGGGAAACAATTTTTTTGCACGGGAAAGGAAGGTCATTGTAACGGGATTTCATTATGAGTCAGAAATTATGATTAGTTGGGACAAATATCCGACAATTGTTGATAGATCCTCTCTAATCCCAAACGGTAATGGTACTATAAACCGTAAAAAAAGGATAAGACGGATATTCTCAAGATTACCATTCGTCGAAATGAAAATTGCATCGATCAAAAACGTTCGGACTTCGAACCGACACTCAATTTGATGGGTCAATCCTATACCTATAATGCGAGTAAGAAACCATGTAAAGGAGATTCTGGCTCACCTATAGTGGTGAATGAAAGACAAGCTGGATTAGAAGCATGGTCCCCGAACCAATGCAATAATAATTCAAATACAGGTTTTTACATAGGAGTAATTCCACGCGAAACAAGCCTACGAAAAAGGGTCATGTCTCAGATTGTTTTCTTGGCTTTCCCATTTGATTCTATGGTACAAAACATAAACTTTTCGACACCCATGGGACCCCATAAAAGTATTCTAGGTATGTTGGGCACATATTAATTTATCCTTTTCAATCATCCCCAACAACCAAATTTGGGTCTTTTTCCAATAAAATCCATATTCCTCGGAACCGTTTAAAGATATGAAAATGCGGTTTGCAGCATTCGGAAGGTCTTAAAAAAACCTATCGATATCAATTTTGTAGAATTGATTTCGAGGTTATGAGCGGCTTCAGTCGGCAAGAGAATAAAAAATACAAAGGAATCAATTTCTCAAAAAATATAATTCTTGTTCCTTGAAAATTTGATATTTGATGTAAAATGTTGTGTTCTTTCAGAAAAAACGTAGTTCCGAACATATTTTTTGCGTCCTAAGGCCTATTTTTGCTACTTTCTGCGAATCTAATGTCTAGGAGATTGAAAATCGTCTGTTTTCTGCGCATGCGCAATAGTTTGGATTCTGAAAATCAATTCTATTAAAAAGCCAAGAAAATTTCCTGCAAAATGACCACTTGGCAAAGTCAATTCCATGCATTTGGACCAGAGCTACCACGTCAAGAAGATCACTGGATCTCAGGAGGTATGTCGGAGGCACGGGAAGAGTGATAGAGGAAATCCGCGCAGGATGGCGTACGCCTACGAGTTGAGGGATCATATTCCATTCGTTGTAGCTCCGGTCTCAGTTGATGCAATTGACCTCGCCAAATGGTCATTGTGAGGGATATTACCTTGGCTTTCTGAATAAATTGGTTTCAGGGGTCGAAATTCCTACGCATGCGCAGAAAAAAAACGATTTTCAATCGTCTACATCTGTTCCTGCTACCTGATTGACAACTTCAAGATATACGAATGAAATTTACGTTATTGTTCAACTCATTGAAAGCCATATAATGATCTCTTTGTTAAGAGATTTGTAAATACAAAGTGTAACCAAAATTTGGGTTGCCCTTCGGGCGTAAATCCGTGAAATGTCTACGTCATGCGCAGAGGTCTATTTACACATTTCATACACCGATGGATATCGGCCTGAGTCGGCCTTCGCGGAAGGTCGCCCGGCGCGGGCGCATACCTAAATTTTGCTGCGTCTAAGCTTGCGGTTTGAAAAGCGGCTTCATGAGCGAATAATCGTGATCTTACTTCTGTTCAGGTTCGAAAACGGGTAACATGACTTCATGAATACGAGTTTATACATCAATGTCTATTTAAGGGGCGATTTAAATATTTTTTGAAGATTTTATTTACATACGTTTGTATAAATGATGCTAATGCGAACGTTAATCGGCCCCGAAATCAAGAGGAATATTTATCGCACTCTAAATGACTACTTCGCGCAAGATCGCGGGGATCCCAGCCAAGGGCCGATTTATACTGCGGCACTATTCATAATTATATCGTGATTGACATACAATATTTACGTAGAGGTCCTTGCAGTCGTCGCCGCTTCCGTACCTGCTTCCATCGTTGCCTCGTGGTGATGCTCGTCGATTCGACGAATTCTCAGGCGGATCAGGGCGTGTCCGTCTTGCGTCAGGTGTTGTACCAGGTTGGAGGTCGGCAAGGATGGCATTGATGGATCAGCTCCAGATCGGCCTGGCGACGGGTATGAGGCACGGTCACGACCCGAGAGATGAGGAGCAGTGCTGGGCGTCCTCGGTCTATCGCCCATGTTGGCGGTACTCTCGAGCACGTGCAGCAGGCTTTGCTCGCCCTGCTCTGCTTGTATGAACGGTGACCCGAGGACCTGCGTGGCTGGGATGGCTTGCATTTCGGGGATGTCGTCGAGCAAGGCCATTAGATCCAGTTGTTGTAGGGCAGCATGTGCGATGTCCTGTCCCGGGATCACAAAGTGTGCGTACCTTGCAACGGGTGCTTTGTTGGCGACAAGGCTGTTTTCTGGCTCTTGAATTTGGCCTGTCGGGATGTTGGATGTTGAGTCGTCGGCCGTTAGTGTCTGCGGCAGGATGATGTCGTCCCGGCTGGTCGACGGACCGGGTACCGTCTCGTCCCGGGAGGACGACACGACACGCATCTGCACAAACCCCACTGGTTCCCAAGACTCTGGGTTGGTAACTTGCACACTCCCGGCTTGCACTTCACTATCAGCAGAAATCGAGGTGCTCGCGGTCATAGGCTTCTTGGTCCTTGGCTTCTTCTTGGTTGGTACTATCTGGACGCTCGACGACAGGCCGAGTTCTTCGATGGCTTGTACTGCCCTCCTTTCGCCTGCGGGAGCCGAGGTGCTCACAGTCGTAGTCTGGTTAGTCCTTGGCCTCTTCCGGACTGGCACTACGTGGACACTGGATGCCAAGCCAAGTTCGTTGATGGCTTGTTGAGCTCTTGCTTGCTCTTGCTCCAGTTGAGTGCGTTTCTTCACTCGCCATTCACTCAAGGCTTCTCTCTTCAATTTCTTGCGGCAGTCCTTTTGGATATTCTTGATGAGTTTTCTGCCATCTGTCGGGCTTCCTGTTCGACGATACTCCGCTTCCAAGTCGAAAAATGCCTGCTCCAAGGAGACGTCGTACTCCTTGCTAGATGCCATAGCGAGTGGTGTTGACGGTTGTTGCTCGAAGGTAAGATCTTGCAGAATGGCCCATCTTGCGTTACGGGCAGCCCTCTCATCTCGAGTCCTGCGGCGGAGGCACGGTCGAGCGGCAACCGCTTCCGTGGAAATTAGGTCCTCCGCGCGGTTGGTTGGTTGAGACACGGTGTCCACGGCGTCAGGTATCCCTTCTCCCTCGGGAAGGACCAAAGAGGAAAAGCCAGAGTCTCGGCTAGACTCATCCCCTCCATGCGGTGGTGCGATGATCGTTGATACAGCATGAAGATCCTCGTCGGATTCCATGGAGGTGGGGTCGTCAGGGAGGCCATGAGGCAGGTCTGGCGAAGCACGATGCACCGGCCCCGTGAGGGCGCATAGGGGCGTCGAACTCGGCTGCGGTTCGTCCCTGGTTGGGCCCGGATCCACGGCGAGGTAGGTTCCGGTTGAGGCCCAGGCGCTTATCCTCATCTTCTTGAAGGCTTTGTCCTACTCGTCCAGGCGTCCAGGCGTGCCGACGTATTCCAGAGGGCAGTGGACGGTCTGGGCATCGTCGTACGACGATGCTTCTTGAGGGTAGCCGGTGTCTTGAGTCACAGTTGAGCCGTCGTCCGACGACTCTGATGAGCCGAGGGTGGGCCACCAGCCTCCAGGGGCACCACTCAGCCATCGTCGTTGTCCCGGTCCAGGGAAGGTGAAACGATCTGGTAGCGGTATTCCGAGCATTGTTCGGTAAAAGACTGATGCTTCCCTCAAGGGCATCCGGTCATTTATACCGTCGTCGTGTGAAGTCGGATTTTGGGTTTGCATTTTGCGTGCGTCCCAATTTCTACTTCTTGTGTGGGCGAGTGCATAATTACTCGCAGGGCTCTCCGGGCTTTCTGCTTCGCCGGAAAAGTCGTGCTTCTGCTATCTGATTGACAACTTCAAGATATACGAATGAAATTTACGTTATTGTTCAACTCATTGAAAGCCATATAATGATCTCTTTGTTAAGAGATTTGCAAATACAAAGTGTAACCAAAATTTGGGTTGCCCTCGGGCGTAAATCCGTAAAATGTCTACGTCATGCGCAGAGGTCTATTTACACATTTCATACACCGATGAGTATCGGCCTAAGTCGGCCTTCGCGGAAGGTCGCCCGGCGCGGGCGCATACCTAAATTTTGCTGCGTCTAAGCTTGCGGTTTGGAAAGCGGCTTCATGAGCGAATAATCGTGATCTTACTTCTGTTGAGGTTCGAAAACGGGTGACATGACTTTATGAATACGAGTTTATACATCAATGTCTATTTAAGGGGTGATTTGAATATTTTTTGAAGATTTTATTTACATACGTTTGTATAAATGATGTTAATGCGAACGTTAATAATTTTCAAAATCCAAGTGATTTCCCCAATCAACTCGAATTACTCTGTAAAAAATTAGCAAAACTCACGACATGTAGGACTTCCGGAATCTTCCGACTGGTCGAGTACTTATGATTCATTTAGTATTCTGGATAGGATGAAAGACTTCGCTAGCATGCGCTCATTTGGTGGTAGAAATCTTGCAATTGAACAATGAAGCCTCAGTGCTCTTAAAATCTATAAGTATCCAGGCGCCATCTGCGAGGAGCAGTTTCGGATAGGGTGCTGATCATCTCCGAGATTACCAGCTCACTGTCATCAGAACCGTTAATATTTCCAGGAAAATTCGGAGATGTTCATCTGTTACTTTCTAATGTTCTCCCGTGTAAAAAAAATTACGTGTGGGTCAAGTTCGGAAGAAGTTTTCTTCGGGTCAAGTTTGGGCCAAACTGAACCCATAAGACTGAGCCAAATTTGTGCCATCAGACCCCAAAAAGGTTTCATGATTGGGAGAAGTTTGGCATGGAGTTTAGCCAAATTTAGCATAACTTTGGGCAAAGTTTCGGAAAACTATGGTGTCTGATCAGGAAATTTGGGAAGCTTGTGGCTCAAGTTCGGGACAAGTTTGGGAGACCTCTATCCAAACTTTGCCTTAGGTTTGGGAGAACAAAACGCCAAGCTTTTCCCAAACAAACGCCTCGCAGCATATACTCCCCGCGGAGGTTTTTGACAACTTTTGGAAACAGCTCTCGCGATGTGGGGCAATTTGTGCCCGCGAGAATTGGGTCGAAAATAGGGGAAAGCCCGGGTCCATCGTCGTGCAACTTATCACCATGGCTCCTCATCGGCGCAAGTTTCATTCGTGCAGTTGAGCCGGAGGTACTCTCTGCTTTTTGCCTGCAACAAACCAAAATTACCACAAAGTATCGCGTCGAGGGTGAATGAGGAGAGGTGATTCTAAGAAACAGAAACAGACTCAAAAATTTCGATATGAGGAAACGATTTAGGTTAAAAAGACGCTGCAGTGTATATTCACGAGATATTTTGGAATAAAAAAACCTGGAGTACTAATCTGAACAAGAGCAGCTGGAGCCATGCCATCACCAAACTTTTGTCCGCGCCAAATTTGCTCCCATTACCTGTAAATTCACTGAATTTTCGTCATGAATTTCCCGTACGAGAGACTCACACGAGTCGGCTTCAGTCACTGTTGAAGAGGTTACGGCGATAATATTGTCGAGTGGCAACGACCGTTGATATCGATTCTCTTGTTGTTAACCAACAACGTTGTCAAGGTGCAACCTGGGACATTACTCAACAGTGGCTGATGCCGTCTCGTGCAAGTCTTCCGCACGAGGACTTCATGATAAAAATTCAATGAATTTACAGGTAATGATAGCTTTGGCGCGGACAAAAGTTTGGTGATGGCATGGCTCCAGCTGCTCTTGTTCAGATTAGTACCGCAGGTTTTTTCATTCCAAAATATCTCGTGAATATACACCGCAGCGTCTTTTCAACCTAAATCGTTTCCTCATATTGAAATTTTTGAGTCTGGTTCTGTTTCTTAGAATTACCTCTCCTAATTCATCCTCGACGCGATACTTTGTGGTGAATTTTGTTTGTTGCAGGCAAAAAGCAGAAAGTATCTTCGGCTCGACTGCACTGTGACGTCCGTGACAGTCACGTACGTCTTTCGGGTTTGATTATCTGCTTGCCCTCATGCAAGTCCTCGGAAGTGCGCGGGAGCGAGCAGACGACAACGTGGCTACGAGGCGCGACGATTTCCATCTTTCTCGCGATCATAGCTCGATGGTATAAATCCTCCTCTCGGGTAGGAAGGGAGACCGCGTGTTTCGGTGGGATGCCCCTCTCGCGCTGTAGTGTGCCCCTTTCTTGCTCCGATTCTCCATCAATTTCGAAACAGCGATAGATGACTCGTCATCTGAAGAACATTTGCCTATTTTTCGAACCAATGTTGCCGCAATATTTGAACAAGAACAATAAGAAAACTAGTTGCTAGGCGGAATTTCGGAGCAAGCAGGAGAATATGTTCAACATTTCGACTCGATGTCGAAATTCATCGAGGTCATACTTTGAAAATAGTTAAGGCCTATAGCTCGATTACGAAATTACTGAGTCGTATTGCATTAATTTTAAACAAGACAAAACTATTGGAATATTGTTAATGTATAAAAGAGATAATTCAATAGGATTCGAGTCCAAGACTATTGATTTCATTATGATTAATTTGAGAAATCAAATCTAACGGTTTCTCGGAACAGTATAAAACCTGAGAATGAACATTTTATCTCACGGCGCAATAAGACAAATCCCAAATAACCAATATTTCCCCGAATAGTTTTAAGATAAATATTTAGTATTTATGTTTCATATCATGTATGCAAGTGCACATACTTCTACTTAATCTTTGTACTTCATAGGTTATGGTGGGTGTATAATGTGTGCGCGCAAGTAGTGATTCTCGTCTATATATAACCCATTAATTCATATAGTGCATATAAGCTGAATAACAGAAAAATATCTAAAAACTGAGTACTCGGATGAAAACCATATCTGTCGCGCTATCTAGTTTTGGTATCTGAAACCTTAGAATTGACGATTATTGATCGACTGAATACCTAGATCATGTACTCAAGCGTTTGCGCGGCTCGATCAACGAGTTAAGCGCGCGTGGACTTGAACTTATCGGCCTGCGGGAGGAGAGTCAGCCACTCAGAGAGCCCAATTTCCCTCCGAAAAGTAGGCCCATTGTTAACCCTATGCACCGCAGAAGGGGGCATGAAATTCGTTCCTTTAAATTCGACTGCGTGGGCGAGCTCTTCCTCTTCTCTCCCGGATCCCGAAATCGGCTACAGCTTCTTCTGAGTGGTTACTATCCTGCGCGGCCGTGCCACGCTGTACCCCCAAGAACTTTGAATATAAAAAGTAAGTCTCAAAAATCATTATTCAATTATTTCATTTCCCAAAAATAATTACCTGAATCTACACTACACATATATAATATTAGTGATAATCGAATATTTAGATAGGGAACCTTGCCTCAGGGGATTAGCCCCAGAAGGCTGGTGCCAACCCGCTTGGACTCGAGCATAGTGCTCGATAAGTTCAGGTGGGCAATGGGAAGATAGAAAAATCATTTCTCGTAAGTTGTCCAAAAGGATTACACGCACAACTCATCATCAAAGGTGGACATTTTTTTTGCAATACGCGCCCCGAGCTAGTGGACGAAAGTCCAGGCTCAAAAACTAATTACATATATTTATAGTAGCATCACCACCTACTTCACATTGGAGGCCCCGGAGGGATTTGCGACAAAAAAAGAAATTTTTGATGATGAGCGAACCACAACTACACAAAACACGATCATTCCCCCTCGTCCTGATCATGTCATTTTCATAAGCAATATTTGCTGGGGTCCGGGGGAGAGAGCACAGACCGCTTTTGTCAGATCAGGACTAGTGAGCCATTTTTCATTCAAAATTCACAATTACGCATGTTGAACGCCACGTACAACTCATGCGCCGACGCAGTTGCACCAGGCACAGCATTTTATCTTTCTAGATGCACTCGCTCTAAAATTCACCCGAGTCGCGAGCCAAGTGTAATCACTTTCTCCAGCAGTATAAACGCACAATGAACGAAGCAAGAAGCTTCATTCAACCGAGCAAGTCCCGAGCTCTTTTGATGCCCGGCTGCATTAGAAAACCTTGTTCATACCGCATACCCGCGAGCTCTTTTGACGCCCGGGATGCACCGGAAAATTCCACCGGTAGAGCGCGCCCGAGAGCTCTTTTGACGCACGGGGCGCATGAAATCTATTGGAAATCCGTCCAGAAAATCCGTGGAAATCTACGCGAGCTCTTTTGACGCCCGGCGTATACTGGTGAAAAATCATTCTTGAAAATCCCGTGAGCTCTTTTGATGCCCGGTGTTTATAATCAAAAATTTCCTTGTATGGAAAATTCTCTTGTGAGAATGAAAAGTTTTAAATTAAAGAAAGAAGGAGACAATGCCATAGGCGCAACGTAGACAACACCGTCTCCAAGGCGAAGACGCCGCGTGCGAGAGCGCGTGAGCGAGAGTTTTTGGCTTTATGGCCGCGTGAAGAAGTTGGAAGACTGAAGTGTTTTATCTATTTCTGTTATAAAGATAAACGGTGTTCAGATGATTCTATTTTGTGGAAATGAAGGAAGGTTATTGAATTCCAAACGACATTTATCCACATAATCGTTATTCGAAATTGTATGTAATCTGAGACCTTGGTGGTCTGAATACGGTGTACAGGAAGGAGGGATTTTTGATAAAACTACGATCCCATTGTTAAATACCAATCGCAGTAAATTCCCCATCTCCAAGTTGAATTTCGAGAATGAGAAGTAAAATAATCTGCCTACCAGACGCAACAACCAGACTTGATAGAAGAATTCAATTTTTTCCGTCAATATCTGAAATATTTTCTAGAGCAAAAGGATCTGTTTTGTGAATTAATAATAATTGGGTAGCAAATTATGCCTGATTGGTCACCATATATGGCGCTTTACCTCAATTCCCTCAAGTAACTGCAAAATTTCATTCCAATAACAAGAAATGAGTAGCAATCTTACCTTGTAGCTATTTACTTTTGTAGAAACCCAGAACTTTTAGTAAAAGAATTTCCCACAAAGCTTGAAATGAATATTTAAGAGATATGTTATTGAAGTACTCCATCAATTACAAAGGTTACCCTCTATGTATTGCTTCATAGCAATAGTTTTGGAGATATAATCCCATTTTACAGGAACAGAGAACTATTTTTTCTGGAGTTTCCGTTTTTGGAACTTTACTACTGGCAAAGAATGATTTATCCTCCATCAGCCAAAATTCACCTAATTTCAAAACTATCTCATTTAGAGGGCTGAAAATTTGCCCAGCAATTAGTTTTACAGTATTTCAAAGGATTATTACCTTGTGAACAATCACAACCATTCAGTTTTGAATTTCAATTCTGGAAACTAAAGTAACTTTTAAGATTATACTATACGGTAGGGGGGGCCACCCGCCAATGACATAATAATTTCCTCTTCTGGTAACCTAGTGGATGTCATTATGACAAAGTAATGTATCTTGTCATTTAGTTGAGCCACAGAGTTATTACCCACATATTTGATCCCTTGCAACATCCCTATAGTAGCTGTTTACGCCATTGAGGTAGCCGCTACAACCAGCTTGTATGAAGTTCATAAGCACCAGCAATAAACTTCCTGATTTTTTCATCACTAATGAATCTACAGTACCTTGGAGGAGCAGGTATTATCCAGAATAATTGACTACCAGTAATAGTTTGAGAGGAATTTGAAGATTTGAAGTTCAATTTTGGACAAACTTTTTGTTTAGACACCATTCACTGAAAACTCAACCTAGAGATTTGAAATTTTGTGAAAGATTAGTTCAAGGCCTATTCTAGAAAGTAATTTCTCAGAATTTTGAAATTCCACTCCTAAACCTTTGAATTACCTGAAGTGCATTTCATCACCAACTAAAAAGGGTTATATACCATAAGGACCCCATCTAGGGTGTAGCAGAAGAAAGAACTTGTTCCCTCTTCCAACAATTGACATTACAGAGTAACATATTCACCAGCGAGAAGGTTAGAACTTTTGGACACGCTATTTAATTACCAAACTCGTTCTTTGACTCATTCCCAACATCAAAGAGTCGATGGCGACATACCCATAATAGGTTCCAGAGTACCGCCAACACACTTTTCTACCTTTTAGGTACCAAAAGGACTGTCATAGCCTACAGGTACAGAAAACATCTTACATAATACATTTCTAACAGTTATGCCAGGAATGATTGAAGTTTTAAAGTCAAGTTTTTGTTAACATCTTAGTTTGGCCACAATTCATCCAGTTTTCCAGTTAGAGGTTGATACTTGGTTCACAGCTAGCTTTAAGCCTGAACTTGGAAGTAATTTTCCAGATTCTTGAAATTTTACTCCAAACCCTTGAAATTAGTCTAAGAAACTTGAGTTACTTTTGACAGGTTATGCACCATAGTGAAGAGGTGGGGAATGAAATCCGCCTTCCTGACAACCCAATACAGATTAAAAGCACAGAATAGCTAGTCCTGAAATGGTAGAGTTTCACCGTCATTGGGTGCACCATTTACAATCCCCAGCTCGTCTCTTACAGCTGTTTTCCATTTCCCAGTACGACGGCACAACATGTTTACACTGGATACATGGACCCCACTGGAACATTTCCTTGTCTCACCATCACTAGCAGAACTGTACACAGAGGGACAGAAAATATTTGAGTTTCACCTTTACTAGTAATAATCTATGAGAAAATTATAAAATCAGTTTTCAACTTTGAACAATTTTTAATTTGGCCACAACTTATTCAATTTTTGAGATAGAAGTCTAAAACTTGGTGGACAGGTAGCTTTAGTCAAGATCTCAAAAGTGATTTTTCAGATTTTCATAACTTCACCCCAGACTCAAAATCTAGCCGTAAGAACCTGCACGCCTTATTCGCATTATTCAACCGTCAAGCAGAATACCGACTACATAGCGACAGTTGTGTACACATAAATAATTTTTCTAAAACTGTCATAAAATATCCTCACTCCGCACAAAGTAAGAGCATGCTTTGCTCCACCAACTGACTGATTCCTAAAAATTGTTCGCGCAGAAACTCGAAAGTCCTTTGCCAACATACAATGGATAGGTTTCACCATAAGAGTTACACTACCAGATGTTGAGTGACTGTCCCATGAGTAACAGGTCATAGGATGGAACTATGATGGAATGTAGAGTTCTCTTCCTGCGAGGAGAATTAGGCATCTTTGCCTAGTAGCAAATTTCATTTAATATTCTGAATTTAACTCTAGTGTGTACCGTGAATAATTTAAATTTATAGGTTGAAGATTGAACACGTGAACTTTGAGCCATATATTACCTGTTTATTAGGGTGGGGCTCCGACTTATTTACTAGGATTTCGATTCCTAACCAACAAAAATAGGGCAGATGATCAGTATAATGGTATAATTTTATATGTTTAAAGTCTGTGAGTACTGTTTTACCTAACCCACAGGATTTTATTCATGAATTGGTTTCCAAGACTGAAAACTGTTCCATAAGCAAAGAAAACTGAAGGCTGGACAAAATTAACTCTTTTCATAACAATTGTTCACCATTTTATCGGAAGATAGGGGAGGAAATTTTCTGTTCTCCTCTCATTCATTTCTCTAATTTTCAAACTTTGACGAAACCCCAAGCAGAAAAATACGATAACTTTTTTTTAATCAGAGGCGACAAATTTCCATTAGAACTCTTACTTTTGCGAGGTTTGTGAAGATCCAACCAGTTGATATTACGATCCTAAAATGAGTGAGAATAAGGAGTTAAGACATACGTTACAAGTTGCTATTTCTGTTATCCCAGAATTCGATGGAGGCAATAATTTGAGTGTCGACGAATTTTTCGGCGAATGCGATGGAGCTATTTCAATAGCGGAGTCGATCCCCGAAGAAACCCTTGTCAAAATTATAAAAACAAAACTGAGAGGCGAAGCGCGTCGATGTTTCATATCTCAACATTTTACCACATACCAAGAGTTCAAAATTTCCTTGTACAATACGTTTAGAAGTTGCAAATCAATATCGCAATTGATTGGGGAACTGGGACAGCTTTACCAACGAGAGGAAGAGAGCATAATTTCCTTTTCCAATAAAATTCGAAAAATTGGACGTCAATTGACAAACGTATCACAGTGCGAAAATATTTTCACCGAGCATTTCGAAAGTTTGATCGAAAATTTAATGCTAGACTCCTTTCTCAACGGACTTTTGCCTAGTATATCAATTTATTTCAAAGTTAAACCAAAAAGCTTTAATGAATCTGTTTCCACAGCTCTTAGATTTGTTCGAGGTTATAGATCTCCTGTGACCCCACAGCGAAGTGAAATAGTAACTCCCAAAGAATTACGGGACTCAGATCAAGAACTAGATCTAGATACATGCATCGCACCTTTGATGTGTGGATCAAAATCAGAGCACATTCATTCATTTTCTACAGAGATAACTCAAGCGGAAGAATTAGAACAAGTGGATGGAAAGGTTCCAATAAAAATGGATCATTCAAACCTCACACTAGATTCACTACCCCAGGCTAATAAGGCGCACGCCAATTTTTTGCCAACCACTCCCATTGCAGTTCTTGCTTCTCACGTGAATCATGATTTGATGAAGAGATCAAATCTCTATCCCAGTCCCGCTTTGAGCATGTTGCTATATCGGTTTGAAACCAGTCCATCATTGCAGTTTTTCGATCCACAAAACCTTACGATTGTCTACGGTATTACAAGATCCCAATCTCCCAAAACTTATTTGTCTCGAGTTTACCGAAGCTCCCGAACTCGATTTAAGAGACTGCTCACCAAACACTTAAGCCTAACGAATGCCTTGACAGGCCTTGACAGATCAGCAAAGAAGAAGAAAAATTGTTTGAAAAGGAAAAAAAAAATCTAGGAATACCAAGTATACTATAGTTACTAATTATAATTAAATCTTCATTTCCTGAGTGATTCGACCAGATAATTGATAATCGAGCATAGCTAATAGTTAATGTGTGAATAAACTCAAATATACGTGAAAATTGAGTCAAAGTGTTATCACTTGTTTGATCATAACTTGTAGAGTGAGTAAGCAAAAGTTTGAAACAAAAAAAAATGATAATAGTACGTACATAAAACCCCTTTTAGTGATCGGAACTTGAACACGATTCCACGAAGTATACGAGTGTGATGTTGAAATGACGCTCAGCAACTGAATGGAACCTGCACGAAGAGCTTTCGACACTTACGGAATATATAAGATCAAGATTAATACTGGCCCAACCACCAAATATCTGACTGGTGGAATAGCGTTAGAATTCTTGGAATGATTAGATTCGTGAAAACCCCAACTCGCATTCTATCTGAAACCACCTGGTCACCAGCTTGGTGAATGTGCTCTTTCTCCTGGGGTCTTTATATCATTCCCCCGCCTTGTTAAACCACGAAATTAATCATCATTCATGATTAAGACGTTTCCCATCCATCTTTCATAACCTAAGAATCGCCGAATTCACCTGACACATTTGCAATATGACAGTGAACTCATATCACCACATTGAAAACTAGGCACCGGCAGAACTCAACGCACGCCTAGTCATCTGACTCATCTAGACCGCCTGGAATGACTCCTCATAAAAAAGGAAAGAGAGCACTACCTGACCTCACTCTCTTCCATTTCCAGATTTCGAGACATTTCTAGTTGAGAAACAATAGAAGAGTCATTCCAGTCCCTGCGGTCCAGACTTCAATCACCGAACACTCAAAAGAATAAGTTAAAAAGAAAACATGGCACATCAAGTTCTCATATTACAAGAGATACTCAAAGAAGTACCGGACTTCACGGGGTCGAATATACCTTTGAGTCAATTCATTCATGACTGGGATAAAGCAGAGGAAATATGGATCGACGCCTGTAAAGCTATCTTTGCTCAATCACTGCTGTCAAAAATTTCTGGAGAAGCCAGAACATCGATCAATGGTCAGAGATTTGAGTCTGCAAAAGCCATCAAAGAACATTTAAAGAGTCTTTATGCTCTCAATAAAACCACGCAACAACTTATGGCCGAAGTCGAACATGAATTTCAACGAGATGAAGAGAGTGCGGCCTCGTTCATCTACAGGATGAGAAAACTAAACAACCAGATCAAAGAAGCGAGAAAGATCGAAGTTGGAGAAGATGAGGCTTTCGATGTTGACACTGAGGCCAAAGTATTGGAGTACACGAAGCGAGGTTTGAATTCTGCAATCACGCAGAAAATATTCCAAGCAAAAACCATGGACGATCTTATTACCAGAACTCGGCGATCACGGCAACGACGTGCCCCAAGGAACAGTGACTGCCCTAAAGAAGAACAAGATCGGACCACCGAAAGCTGCAGGGAGACTGGTCATTCAATTGACCTTTGTCTCGGAAGCGCAGAGACCGAAGCTGAAGGCCACATATCATGCCAGCCATGTA
Source organism: Eretmocerus hayati (assembly GCA_029851415.1). Taxonomy (NCBI): domain Eukaryota; kingdom Metazoa; phylum Arthropoda; class Insecta; order Hymenoptera; family Aphelinidae; genus Eretmocerus; species Eretmocerus hayati. The sequence goes on from CM056744.1 coordinate 114,429,344, forward strand.
AGGAACCGATCCTGGACGTGAAGAATCGAATTATGGCAACATCGGCCAAAATTCCAACCTCAACGATGGGTCCGAGACATGCCGTGTACCTGGATCCAGGACAGTGTCCCAATGTTTTTCCAGCTGAGACCTGTTTCTACTGCAAGAAACCTGGACATCGCATCGCGGAATGCTGGAAACGCATTTACAAGAATGCGAAAGCGCAAAGAGATGCTCGAAATATTTCAACATCGAACGGGTCAGAGGCAGTTAGGATCTTATCCTTCCGCACCTCTGCCACCAATTAAAACACTCATCCACACCATTAAGTTCTCGTCCCATCATTACACAACACACAGTCGATAGGTATTGAACAGCCAGTGACGGACCAAAATTCAATTTAAACTTACAAAGGAATGACGTCCACAAAGGCGTAGAAATACTCCCATTGTACACAATCCAGTCATTCATCAGCCAAAAGATTGGAAAAAAAATTCACAAATAACGTAAATTAAGAAATCATAGAACTATCAAAATTAATCTTGATATTCCCCCTATTTTCAGGTACATGCAGCCCCTTAAATTGAATTGATCTTTTGGTTAGTCGTGACTCAGTTTAGAACCCAAGACCTCATATGGCTTCGGAAAGGGTTGTGTATTTTTCATGCAGTAAACATGTTGGCACAGAAAGACCTAGTATACTAAATAAATATTCGAACCAATTGCTACAACCACGTCCTTGCCGATCTTTGGAAATACAAAAAAAACTCTTGATTTTCCTTACAAGTTTTTTTTTCAACTACCATGTTGAAAACCTGAAGCGAATTTCTTAAAATAACATTTCAAAATCACTACGAGTCACGACTAACCCTGTAAGGTATAGTAATTGACAGCTCAGGGACAATGCCCAATGCACCCCAATCGTTTTGAGCAAGTAAACTAGAAATTACCCATAACTCCAGTAACCACGTTTGACCTCATTTTAACCATATAACTTTTCGAAAAAAAAGGGTTAAAGCTCGTAAAGAAAAAATTTTCCTCTATCTATCCCTTGAAGAAGGGTTATGGAAATAGATAAAATTATTCATCCTGCCACCATATCATCTAAATCGTATTCGTTTCATTTCATTGTGACAAATATGAATGAATATGAACTAAAGTCCTTTGAACAGTCTGTTACAGAAACATGGAATGATTAATCATTTATCACGAGCTCTCCTATTCCCCAAGAGAAAAAAAAAACATTGGCGATGATAGTTACCCTGGCTACGATGTTGGCTGTTGGTCCCAATGTCTACCATGAGGTTAATCGAGTACGTTTGGCGCCCCTGCTTTTCGAATGTACTAAATTTATCCCGATCGAACGTGAACGAGCCTGATATTGCCAACGATGACAACAAAACCAGCGACGTCTAGTTACAACTACCCAATTCCACGAATTTTTTTCGAAATCGTAGCTGTGCAATACAGGACAGAAAATACCCTTACTATGTCCAGCTGCGGTATGTTCAATAGCATCTCAGCTGTATACACTGCAGCAGTAACAAACACGGATTGAATTGGATCCACAAAATATGTTATAATGTGCCCCGTGCTGGAATTTCAGTGTTTTCTGGCTCTTGAATCCCTAGCGGACTAAAATTGATAAGAATCCGACCGAACAGGTTGTTTGATTCCGGAACGTGATTATGACTATCGCTCTAACGGTATTTACCGCAAATTTTGGAATGATAAAAACCAGATTATACTAGAGTCCGGAACAGCACACCCTTCAACTGATGGAAATTGCCTGAGCATGACGGGAGGGTGTTCGATTTGGAAACCCCTTTCTCACGATTCGTGCGATTTCAATCATTATAGTGTAGTTAATATTAAGATAATGGTAGATATTAGAATAGAAGAAGATTTATATTTCATATCCCGAGTGTCCGGCTTTCGGCCCCGTCCCGGCTTATATTGAAATAGGAAATGCGGAAACTATTCACCCAGTGACTCCTTCATTGATAATGTACCCCACTTAATGGCTGAGGCATCTATACCACCTGAGCACACCGCCGCGCGAACGGAGCATCCCCGAATAATTATCTCTAAACGCGAAAGAGACGTGAGGTTCCGCGAATACACTCTGAGAGATGGATAGAGTCGCAATTCAGGCTATGGAGAGACAACGTGCCGACCAGTCGACGCAACTTCCAACGGTTGATACTTAAAAACGCTCTTTCGATCGTTACGTCATCCCCAGATGAATTCCCCAACAACTTGATAAAAAGACTAGTTTCCAGAACAATTTCCCATATTATAGAATGCACTCTCCAAAACCAAACATAGTGCTATATGCTACGCCGAACTTCAGGTGACCGTTAGCAATCAAACTTCGTTTCACCACTCAAAAATACATGGCATTTGTGAGAATAGATGGATTGAAACATCACGTAACACACTTCCACGTGCTACTTCGTGGAAGTCGAGTGGTATGAGATCACGCCACCGCTCAATGAAGCCAATATCCTGAAGGTTATCGTTCACTCACAATACCAAAGTGTGTGAGTCCGAGAGCCCTCGCAAATCCGGAGTTGAAACTTCTGGAGACCCAAACCACCTCGGAAAAGGCTCACGTTCCCACCCAAAAAGCCCCCTAATTGATCTGGCCAGAGAAATGCACAAACAACAATAATTTAACTCTCGGTGTAGGGTTTTCAAGCTACTCAATGAAAATACTATCTCGGATCGACACCTCAATGCAAACTTGTATCGTTTTTGAACTTTGACACTGCTGAGATCCAGTTCACTGCGATCTATCACGCTAAGCACCTCCAATGGAGTGGTAAGAACTTTCCCTTGATGGAATACTCTCCAGTCGGTTGTCGGCCAGTCACTCCACTCGTCAGGAACCGTTTCGAGTTCCTCATCTTGTTGCCTACCAGTACCTTGCCGAAAACCACCAGGACCTACAAGACACCAATCTTAACTCCAACCTCGGGCCAACCCTCTGCCCGTAACCAAATCTACCGAACTCTGTTCATTCCACCCGACCATAAGGTCGGCAGAGTATCTACTTGCAGCTCCGAGCATACGAACATTTCTCCCAAATTTCGCCAACGCTATTCGTACTTCTGTGGTCCCGAACACATATTTTGACGCTCCAACTCCCGCTCGATGACACATCCCAGATCAGTAATTCTTCCCTAACAACCTCATCCCGGGGATCGGTAACCTCGTTAGGAGCCGAGGTAGACGTTTTCGCTTGTTTAATTACATTAACCAGACGAAAACGTTTTAAGTCGTGGGGTGTGACGTCCGTGACAGTCACGTACGTCTTTCGGGTTTGATTATCTGCTTGCCCTCATGCAAGTCCTCGGAAGTGCGCGGGAGCGAGCAGACGACAACGTGGCTACGAGGCGCGACGATTTCCATCTTTCTCGCGATCATAGCTCGATGGTATAAATCCTCCTCTCGGGTAGGAAGGGAGACCGCGTGTTTCGGTGGGATGCCCCTCTCGCGCTGTAGTGTGCCCCTTTCTTGCTCCGATTCTCCATCAATTTCGAAACAGCGATAGATGACTCGTCATCTGAAGAACATTTGCCTATTTTTCGAACCAATGTTGCCGCAATATTTGAACAAGAACAATAAGAAAACTAGTTGCTAGGCGGAATTTCGGAGCAAGCAGGAGAATATGTTCAACATTTCGACTCGATGTCGAAATTCATCGAGGTCATACTTTGAAAATAGTTAAGGCCTATAGCTCGATTACGAAATTACTGAGTCGTATTGCATTAATTTTAAACAAGACAAAACTATTGGAATATTGTTGATGTATAAAAGAGATAATTCAATAGGATTCGAGTCCAAGACTATTGATTTCATTATGATTAATTTGAGAAATCAAATCTAACGGTTTCTCGGAACAGTATAAAACCTGAGAATGAACATTTTATCTCACGGCGCAATAAGACAAATCCCAAATAACCAATATTTCCCCGAATAGTTTTAAGATAAATATTTAGTATTTATGTTTCATATCATGTATGCAAGTGCACATACTTCTACTTAATCTTTGTACTTCATAGGTTATGGTGGGTGTATAATGTGTGCGCGCAAGTAGTGATTCTCGTCTATATATAACCCATTAATTCATATAGTGCATATAAGCTGAATAACAGAAAAATATCTAAAAACTGAGTACTCGGATGAAAACCATATCTGTCGCGCTATCTAGTTTTGGTATCTGAAACCTTAGAATTGACGATTATTGATCGACTGAATACCTAGATCATGTACTCAAGCGTTTGCGCGGCTCGATCAACGAGTTAAGCGCGCGTGGACTTGAACTTATCGGCCTGCGGGAGGAGAGTCAGCCACTCAGAGAGCCCAATTTCCCTCCGAAAAGTAGGCCCATTGTTAACCCTATGCACCGCAGAAGGGGGCATGAAATTCGTTCCTTTAAATTCGACTGCGTGGGCGAGCTCTTCCTCTTCTCTCCCGGATCCCGAAATCGGCTACAGCTTCTTCTGAGTGGTTACTATCCTGCGCGGCCGTGCCACGCTGTACCCCCAAGAACTTTGAATATAAAAAGTAAGTCTCAAAAATCATTATTCAATTATTTCATTTCCCAAAAATAATTACCTGAATCTACACTACACATATATAATATTAGTGATAATCGAATATTTAGATAGGGAACCTTGCCTCAGGGGATTAGCCCCAGAAGGCTGGTGCCAACCCGCTTGGACTCGAGCATAGTGCTCGATAAGTTCAGGTGGGCAATGGGAAGATAGAAAAATCATTTCTCGTAAGTTGTCCAAAAGGATTACACGCACAACTCATCATCAAAGGTGGACATTTTTTTTGCAATACGCGCCCCGAGCTAGTGGACGAAAGTCCAGGCTCAAAAACTAATTACATATATTTATAGTAGCATCACCACCTACTTCACAGCACGAATGAATCTTGCGCCGATGATCAGCCGAGGTGATGAGTTGCACGTCGTTCGACCAAGGTTTTTCCCTATTTTCGACCCAATTTTTGCGGGCACGAATTGCGCCACATCGCGAGAGCTGTTTTCAAGGGTTGTCAAAATCTCCACGTAGAGTATATGCAGCGAGGCGTTTGTTCGGGAAAAACTTGGCATTTTGTTCTCCCAAACCTAAGGCAAAGATTGGATAGACGTCTCCCAAACTTGAGCCACAAGCTTCCCAAATTTCCTGATCAGACCCCATAGTTTCCCGAAACTTCGCCCAAAGTTGTGCTAAGTTTGGCTGAACTTCATGCCAAACTTCTCCCAAACAAGGAAACCTTCTATGGGGCTGATGGCACAAGTTTGGCTCAGTCTCATGGGTTAAGTTTGGCCCAAACTTTACCCGAAGAAAACTTCTCCCAAACTTGACCTAAACTTAAATTTTTCCTTACTATCCTCAGTGACTGGGAGTGAACGCATTTTATCAAAAAATCCATAGAGCCACTTCCATAGAACTTGAATTTATACATGGAGAATATTTATACACATTCTTCCTCATACAGCATCTTGTTTGCTTGATTCAATAGTTATCCTTGGTGATCGATTTTTTATCTACCATTCATTTTGGTTTCGGATCCATAACTCGGCAAAAACGCATTATATCAGGAGAATGTGGAGCAGCTTTTCAAAGAACTTTGAGTGATACCCAAGAATGATCCATACACATTGGTCTATATTATCTGGTCTCTTTCTACAGTATCGACCAATTACTCGCGCACGCACGTTATCGATTGAGTGCGTGAGTGTGTCTTCGTCTGTGTATGCAGGTGGGAGTTCATTGTTTTGTATCGGAAATCCGGGCCATTTCTGTAGTTGCCGAGTGTACAGGATATTCGAATGAACTTTCTATCAACAGGCTTTGAATCAAGTTTCTCCAATATTTCAGGGGACCTTGACATTATCGACTCTGAGTAATTACTGTGTGCCAGGATCTCATGACTTCGGCCATGACTTGTTCCAACAGTCTTCACCCATTTTTGAGAAAACTAACTTCCCTCGAGGGTTTGTGCTCTCAATGGGTGTATAAACTCCGTTGCGATGAATTGAGATTCCATACGTCTATTCATTGATATTTGCGTCGAATAATTTGCGATTGAAAGGCGTTCCGGTCCTATTGTAAGTGGGTCATTTCACCCATCTCATCATCAATGTGCTCATACATTCACATGTTTTATAGTTCATTCTTTCGCTACTATGATCATCAAATATTATGTAGAGCCTCGCGCACAGTTCACAGATAAGCGAATCCTCTTATGAATACCTTATCTAAGCAAAATTCAACGAAGAAGCCATGTGTTCAGAAATCTTGGGATGAGACCCGAAATGTTGAAGGAATATGATATTGCGACGAAATTGGGGAGGTCTGTCTATGACATTTCTTTGGCGATCTTGAAATGGAAATTGTAAAAGTCTTGAAATTGATGAGGAAGTTCCGGAGATTGCCCCCCTTTGTGATGTCAAACTTTCATCCTTTCGCAATTACGATGGAGCCAAAGAACCGTGATGTTTCTCACGATGCATCAGTGCCAGCGCCCCCTTTTCCCGGATTTGTCTTGGGACTGTCGTACCGCAATTCTCGTGTGAGCTACTGATGTTACTCTAATAATCCCCGCTAGTTTTGGTTTCATTGGATTATACTGTTGCGTTGGTTACTTCAAGCTTGCTTTTTGATATTCAATTCATTGAAGTGATCAATACTTAATCCCTCACGAAGCAATCGATTTTCAGCCTACCGTGAATTCATCTTGACTACCAATAATCAATTTCTTTTGATATCATTAATCTTCATCAATTCTATCAAGTCTATGAGCTCATGATTTCACTAGGTACGGTAACAACTTATTATAAGTAACGTGTGTAAAATTCTCATTCCATGCACACTCGAGAGTGACCTCGACTGTCCAAACTCTAACGGTCATGAGACGGCTCGAGATTTGTACGTCAGGGTTAAAGGGTGCTTGTGATCTAGAAAATCTCGAACCGTCTCATGATCGTCATGGCTTAGACACTTCAGGTTGTTCCTGAGTCTAAATTCGTGAAATCATTGGGGCCCCTCTCATTCCAATCCTTCGCAAGTTATTTGTTTGAGATGTGTACCCGAAGGTACGACTCACACCTGCCAACTATGTGAACTACAGTGCCTTTCATAATAAATGAATCGAGTAGGGGGTCAATGAAATAGTGATATTTTCAATAAACTTTGACGTACGGAAATCTTCAGAAAGCATCTCAAAGATCACAAAAAAAAATCCATCGATTCATGTGTTGACAACATCCCTTGCGTCCTTTTTGACTGCCCGTATTCAACGATGAAAATGTAAAAAAAATTATCCTTCAATGAATCACCTACAACTTCGGCGGGAATACTTCGATAACAGAAATTGTCACAGCATCTTGCGGATCTCTCCAGAACATACGATTTCTTCATCTTGAAATTCTCTCTACGTCCTTTCCTGTCCAAGTAACGAACCTGAGAAGACGATCTTGTATTACATGAACTGCTTATGGAGATACCGAGGCTGGAGCCTGTTTCGTCTCACCTTGCTGTAATCTAGCGCAAAAGTTCATAAAGAAAATAGCATGCCATATGATTTTAACGTGAAAAATCTCATTATTCAGAATATCCTATCAGATTCTGCCTCAAATGTGACCTATAAAGACGAAATATGGATTTCATTAATCAATATTCCCAATAAAACTTGCGACATCGGTGTAATCCAAGACAAGATTTGGACAAAATGAGACCGAATATTCTGAGATAACTTCACGTCAAAATCATGTTCCATGATATTTTCTGATGAATTTTTGCGCTAGATTAGAGCAAGGCAAGACGAAACAGGCGGCAGCCGTGGTATTTCCATAAGCAGTCCATGTGATAGAAAGGTCGTGAAGAGAATTTAAAAGGAGGAAATCGCAGGTTTCAAGAAGATCCACAAGATTCCGTGAGTATTTTTGTGATAAGATTACTCTCGCCGGAGTCGTTAGTGATTGATTGAGGGAAATTTTTTAGATTTTCATCGTTGACTAAGGGCAATTAAAAAGGACGCGAGGGATGTTTTGAATACATGAATCAATAGATTCCTTCATGATCTTTGAGATGCTCCTCTCAAAATTTCCGTCCGATGAAGTAGATCGGAAATATCACTGTTTTAGTGGGACCCTACTTGATCCATTTATTTATGAAAGGTACTGTACTTTTTGAACTCATCCGCATTGATGGCCAGGTTATTATACTCTAACCTTGGAGCCTCGAACACCAGCCAGGCGCTTTGACCAAAACTTGAACCATCTGTACATCCGTCGAATCTGTGTTTACTCGGGATATGAGATATCATACTTCTCATTGATTGTGTCGAGTTCCGGAGCATTCTCATTGGAAGCCTTTAAATATGAATGTCTGCTGCCCAGGCATAAGAGTTAGAGTTCGATTATAATCCTCTTGTGACACTCCCGAAATTTCTAACTCTCTCTTGAGATCTAGAAATTTTCTGGTAACATCAGCCTTTAAACTTTAGAGTTAACGGGATCAACCAGAGAGCAGAATGAGTTCATCTAACCTCATTCCTTGGCTGTTGACCACGTACATTACCCTGTATGGTCTTCTTGAAATCCAAGGTGAGTTCTAAAATACAGAGGATTTATACTTCACAGTGTGGAGTCCACAATCACATGAAAAAATGATATCCTCTGATTTTTCAGAGATATTTGAATTGAGTTCCCAATGAGGGGACTGACACTATGTCAGGCTTTTTTGTTATACAAAATGTATACTGCAACTCGATTATTTAAATTTACAGGATCTACTTATGAGCAAGAAAGATCAGTACGTAGTGTGGAGGGTTTCGATTCCCTAAGCAACAGCTATCCTTATATGGCCTCGGTACGTTATGCTGGTAGACCCATCTGCGGAGGTACAATTATCTCTCCGAATGTCATATTGACCACTGCTGGGTGTATCCCAGAAAATTACTTTTTGGACCTATTCTACGTCAAAGTAGGAGATTCTGATATCAACCACAAAGGATCTTGGCATCAGGTTGCCCAAGTACTTCAACACGAGGGATACACGAAATCAAAAATCCTGGAAGAAACCAATACCTACGAAAGGTTGAATGATATTGCTCTACTCAAACTGGAGAAACCAATCGAAATCGATAATCGGACTACAAGGAGGATTGAATTATTCAAGGAAAGTGATGATGTACATGATCACAATTTGGGATCACTAATTGGTTGGGGCATGTACCCAACATTTGTGAATTCATCCATCTCAAATTCAAAAAGTAACGAGACTAAAACTAGTAAAAGAGTAGTTATCCTACGATACCCTGCAGAATTGAAGTATCTAGAATTGAATATTGCATCAATGCAAAACTGTTCTGATTTTTACCCAAGCGCAAATTTAACTAAACAATTTTGTACCTACACTCTTGGTGAAGTACCATGTTCTGGTGACATTGGCTCACCTCTGGTGGTAAATGGTAAACAGGCTGGAATAGTATCGTGGGGTAGTAAAAAATGCCATACAAATGCCAATTTAGGTTATTTCACCGAAGTAGCAAAATTTGAAAAGTGGATCAACGAAAAGATCAAATCACTTTAAGGAATTAAGGTAGCACCTCAAACATTCAAGAAAATGAAGTGCTATGATGGAATATCATTGTAGTATAATTTTGTGCTCAAAGTGGCTTGATACCAACAATATAATCTTTGGTCCATGAATTTGGTGGAGTGGAGTTTATTGCCCCATGTAGGCGTTTTGCCTGTCAACATGACCCGGGCTCACCAGTACTGTATATTACACAATTTATGTACACCATTCAGTATATGCCATACAAATCTAGAACGGTCTTACTTTTAGACGGCATTAGATGTTTCTTTATTTTTCAAATTAGTTGCATGGCCAGAACTGGTACGTTACATCTGAAAGAACTTCATGCATCTAACTTGAATGTTGGTCAGACCCAGTGAGAGGTGGAGTAGTTGGCTATCAAATGGCTGTTTGTCTCCCACATTGCATCGAATGATTTACTTAGGCCGAGTCTACATAGACGCGCTCACCCCGGGCGCGCGCGCTCTCTCCGCTCGCACTCTCCACCCAAACACCGGAGTAGATACCGAAAAATGACCCACATAAGTCCCCTTATAATTCGAGTTTGCAGTCCGACTCCGTGAGGTGAGAACTCGTCAATCTATCGTTAAGAATTGCCCAAAAACTCATTTGCATGGAATTGAGATTGGAAAATGAGAGACGTGGATGTCGATCAATGTGCCTAATATTGCCACCCCCAACTTCTCAGGTATCTAATTCTCAGCCTGTTCAACAATATTCAACATTATCTTGGGTTTACATTGAGACTTATTTCAAAAACTGTAGGATGAAATCAATCGTGAAGAATTCTGGTTGAGAAGAGCCGAGCTCTTGCAAATTCACAAAAGATAAAATTTGTGTTACAAGAGTCACTCCTCCGTGAATTTGGGACATCTCGGGTGTTCTTAATCAGGATGTCGAAAACTTTATCTCATTATTCAGCTCCTGAAATGAGGACCAATGTATAACCAAGATGATGCTGAACATTGCTGAACAGGCTGAGAGTTAGATACCTGGGAAGTTGGGGGTGGCAATATCACGCACATCGATCGACATCCACATCTCTCATTTTTCAATCTCAATTCGATGCAAATGAGTCTTTGGGTCATTCTCAACGATAGATTGAAAAATTTTCCATCTCACAAACTTGGCCTGGGTGTTCGAATTGCGAGGGAACACTCTTAGGTGGGTTTCGAATCATTTTTCGGTACCTATTCCGCGGTGTCTAGGTGGAGAGTGCGAGTGGCGAAAGCGCGCGCGCCCGGAGTGAGCGCGTCTATGTAGACTCGGCCTTAGAATTGAGTGTGAATTTTCAGAAGAGTACCGATGGAGTCCTTCCACGTCGATCCCGCAAGGTTTTCTCCGATCAGTTTTTCGTGCATCCATCTTCTTTCCTTTTTTTTTCATCTCATAGTGTTTAAAGATTATAGTTACAACAATTTTAGGCCTAAAAAAATTTTTATGCTCCACCCAGGTCCAATTGACCATCTCTGATATCAAGTAAGAGTTTAAAACGATGACTCTGCAATTTGTGATAGCTTCGTACTGCTCCCGACAATCACGATTCCGAGCGCAATCCTGCTCACGGCATTCAGAAGAGGGCTGAGGAAATAATCGATTGACCACCTGCAAAACTCTTCCAACCCGTTTTGGTCTTGCCAGATGCCCTCAAAACAACCTCCAATCACGGTGTAGATTATAACTGTTTTGAAATATCAGGAAAAAATCTGCCCCGTTCCTTTTTTCGATTGCTGTTGTTGTATAGTCAACCCATCATAAAATTTTGCAGAGCACTTTCTGAGCATTGACTTTCCTAGAACTTTTTTGCTCGTTAAAAGGGCAAAAAGTAGAAAACAATTTCCCTTGGAACTGGAGTTTCTCGGACAGCTCTGATTTTGATTCTATCTTGTGCGACATCGGAGATGTATTTTTCGAGTGTCATTCGAAACATTGGATGCCATCAGAACCTCGAAAAAAGTATATTCAAAGCACTTTTTTTTTGAAGAAAATACTGGCCTCCCCAGTATACCCACTAGGTTTAGGGATTCTTGAACTATTCTCAAACAATATTCCTTGAAATTTCCTTCAAAATGACCGATTTCAGAGGTCAATTTGATGTACAAGAGTTGGATTTGTGGTCTTTTGAATCAAAAGAAAGGCACCAAGAATGAAATCTGTGAGCCCTACAAAGCCTTCTCATGACTTCAACTACTCCTTCGCAGCTATGTACTATCCCATTTGACTGGATTCACTCCGATAATAGCTTATTACTAAGATAATTGACCCAGCTGATGACTATGGAGGATATTAAGAACATAAGATTGATTTCATGGACAGGAATTTTATGTTTAATGAATCATATTCAATCGAGGGTTTAATCTCTCTTCCTCAAACGTGGATCTTCTATCCATGGAACCTCAATGTCGAACTCATTACCATTCTCAACTGATAGCTGGATCAATTTCCTTCAAAATAACTTATTGGCGAAGTCGATTGAGTCCAATGGGGTAGTACACGGCTTCCAAGGAGTCGTTGAGTCATAAAAAGGCTCTGTGGGGTTCGCAGATTCAATTCATGCCTTTTTTTTGTTGATTCAAAAGGCTCCGAATCCAAACCTTGGGCATCAAACTGACTCTTACAATAAGTCAAATCGAAGATAATTTCGAAAGCTATCGTTCCAAAATCATTTCAGGATCCATCAAACCAGTGGATATCCTGGGGAAGCCTGTTGGATAGAGTGCTTCGAAAATACTTTTTCGATGTTCTGATGACCGTCAATCGCTTGGATGATATTGAGAAATGCATCATCGACGTGCAACAATTCAACAAACACGATAGAATCAAATTCAGAGCTCTTCAAGGAACCTCGGCTTAATAAGATAGCAGATTTCGCCCCCAGTTTATGAGGTTTCAGCTGCTCGCTTCAGATTGATTGGTTCCCGGCCCAAACCGCAGACGAGGGTCGAGTTGAACGTTCGGAAACGGGGAACCTCATGAGCATGATGCGAATACTATTTCATGTAACAAACACCCGAGAATTGCGCGAAAATCATTTGACGCGCAAAGACCATTTTTCGACTTATCAACGCACGGAATACATTCTAGGAAAGCCGTGACTCGAGAACAATGCTCCAAAATTCTTGTACGTGTAGACTACAGCAATACCAATCAAAGTGAAATTGGAGAAGAAATTTCGTAGACCCTTGAAAAAAGTTGTATGCTGACTTTAGAACCTCGTTGCGCGGGATGCTCGTGCGCTGCTTCGATAGGGTGGTTCAAAATTCACTCGTAATTGTAGTTTGGAATCCGTGATTTGATGGAGAGGTGTTGGTCTCTGAGTATCATTACAGGATCATAAAAACGTGTTTCCTCGTGTATCTTCGGGAACAAATAGGAATGAATGATGTTGGGAGCACTCAGAACCTCTTTCGGTATGAAATCCAGGTTAAGCAACGTTTTCGCGATTTGCATCCGGATGGGTGACGGCCTACTCCGGTATGTCAAGGCTAGCTTACGTGAAAAATTCCCCCACTCTTATCATGGGTGTAATATGCGACCCATAAGATTGGTGAATGATGGTGTGCAGACGACATTTTTGGGTCAGAATGAGTTTTTTCATGTTTTTTCCATTAAAGGATAGAAAATAGTATCAGCGGTGGCCATGCGAGCCTTTTTGTTCAAAAATCCAGGTTACGCAACGTTTTCGCGAATTTAGTATTTGGATTGGTGACCGCTCAATTTGCGTTTGCCTACTTCCTAATCCCAAACAATTTGTAGATTGCGCATACTGAGATAAGAGGTCACCAATTGGAATACCAAATCACGAAAGCATTGCTTAACCTGGATTTTTGACCGATAAAGCTCGCTCGGCTGCCGCTGATACTATTTTCTATTTATTATTGGAAAAAACATGTAGAAACTTGTTTTCATGATCCTGTACTCGCACTTGGAGATTACTACCCATCCATTGAATCATGGATCCTATACTCATAACCATATCCACGGGTGAATTTTCAGTCACAAAATCCAGCGCAGCGTGATGTTATCTATAACGAGTCTCTAGTCGATCATAATCTCCACCATGGTCTGAGGTTACTTTGAGTCTGGTACGGACCAAAACGGTTTTTGGAAGGCTCTTTAGAAAGTGAATCGATAGGTTCCTGAATACTCTTTTGAATACTGTCGCGAGAATTGACATCGGTGGGAACAGTCCCAACCTACAGGCAAATTGCCGAGTCAATGTATCAAATTTAGAATTTATTGCAGAATTACTCAGATGAATCTGGGTAATGCAGAAAAATTATCTTGAACCTTGAAACTGGTGAAATCATCTCTATCTTAACTCAATGAAACGAAGGAAGAATACAAAAAGTGGAACCTTGCAGAATTAGCGCGGAATTACTCAATGGAAAGAAAGGCGAATTCCGTACCTCCTAGAAATTGATCCCAAAGGGAACTCCGGAAATAAAAAGAATCATTTAATAGATTGAGACATACTTATAATCTCACGGCTCCTATTAATCAGTCAGATAATGAATTCGTAATCATAACACTTATTAAAAATATCCTTGATCAATCAAGGTCATTACTTCGCAAGTCGCTTCCATAAAAAATTCTGGGAAAAATCTTGAGTCTTTTCTAATCCGTCCTGGAAAAATCCTACTTTGACCCTGGGGAAACCTTGAATAATATAAGGGGAAAAAATAAGTAAGTGCACTTGAATCATCAATCCCCGCCAAGCTGTATGCTTTTGATAATTCCTTGCACTCGAATGATGGATCCATCGCCAAATAAGAAATTCGGTGTCATAACATGCTCATCTTTTGATAGGAGTCAGTAAATTTTCAGTCGAGTGTTGGTGAGTCAAGTGACAGAAGAAGATCGTTTGAGGAATATCATCTTTGCTTTGAATCAGATACTCAGATTTTTGCCGACAAGGCCATTTTACATATGGTATGAGCCCCTTGTTACATATAAAAGCCCTTAGTAAAAATTCGAATTGTTCAGGGTATTATGAATAAAAACCATGTATTTTCACGGAGATAGTTTACATGACTCACCAAAGTCTCCAAGACCTCAATAATCCATATGAACAGGCTAGTCTCTCGTGAGTAGGTCACACCTGGAACAAAAAAGTTATTAAAATATTAAGAAAATCAAGATTTAATAAGAGTTTCTGCATTTTCAGAATCATATCACCCTCATGAGAGCGAACAAGCAGAGGTTTGAAAATTGAGGAGAATCAAAATTCGTGCGCTATTAACTTACGAATAGAAATCGAAGGATTGACCTGTAGAAAATAGAAAATGCGACTCTCTGTTATCCTACCCCACCATGAGACAACAAACACAAACAAAACATGAAGGGACAACTCATTCCTTTACCAGATTTTGCCCGCATAAATACACATTTCAGCTTATCCACCAAAAGGAAAAATCTACCAAGGCATATAGAATCCCGCATTCTAAATATCAAATTCATTGCATGCTACCCAGACAACATCCCTCGAGAGTCCTCCTTTTCAATTCTCGTGGCTAAGCCTATTTTCAAGGCACCATGTGCACCTGGATTGAGATAAACGTGTCGGCTATAGCTGTTGTCTTCGTCGCCGATGGCTAGATATATATTATAGTACCTAAATCTATGTATGTATACAATTCACATACCCGTAGCAGCTTTATATGGTAGAGGTTAAAGGGAAGGAAGAGCCAAGGTAGATTACTGCATCGGACCCGGGGAGCAGATCTGGTTTTATTTCGAGTTTTATTCGCAGCTTTCACCCGAAAGCTTCGAAACTCTTGTTCTAAGATGTGTAAGTTAAAATTAAATCGTAGAAGAAAGTTCGCGAATATGTGACTTGACCAAGAGTGCAAGATTGTATATTTCATCGTTTGTATGGGGGTGATAAAGTATCATTAAGAATATTCAAAGATAGATTCAATATTCTTGGATGGAGTGTACTTGCGCACTTGGACTATTCATTTCAAGAACCAAATCTGATTCTATACGCGCAATATTAATGCCCGCTCACGCATTCTTGCATGCATAAAGATATTCATAAATTCACTTGCGAATGAAACGAAGAAATTCCCGACGAGAGCCTATTTTGCCATAGAGGCATAATCACTTAATACATTGTGTGGAGATGGTCGCTTGCCCTGCGTGTCCCTCGTTTTGCGCTCAACATCAAAAGCTCCTCTAGCCACCAGAACTGGCCGCAGAATTGGCTGCAGAAGTAGACCAGGCCGAAATTGCCATTTAGATACGTACAATTCTTGACAAATCGCATTCCCGGGTCTTCTTTTTCGAGAACAACTTCTTATGCCGCAGAAAAAATCCCACTCCCGCATGTAAATTTACTTATAAGAGTCCATATATATGTCACGTGAGAGTATTACCCAAAGAGATTATATGATGAATTCCACGCCAAAGCGACCTACGGAAAGGGGTCATCTCTCAGATTCTTTTTTAACCTTTTTCATTCGATTCTATGGCCCAAAATAGGAACTTCGGACCACCTATGGGGCCCAAAAAAAATTTCTCCTCCATTGCACGCACATCCGTCAACAGACCGAAAATTTATCGTGTAAAAATCGATGCTCTTTTATTCACGAAAATGGGAAATATTTCGAGTTTTCGAATAGCTATCGATCTGCGGGTTGCGGCATCTGAAATTTCATCGAAGAACCTATCGAAAACGTTGTCGGAAATTCCTTCTCTCTGATTTGGGGGCCTCCTGGAGGCAAAAGAGTGTTTTTCACTAAAATGTTGATTTCTCAAAAAGCCATTTTTTTTTTTTTTAAATCATATATTCGACGTAAAATCTTGCGTTCTTTCCAAAAAAATGGGTTTCAGAGAAGTTTGGGGCGATCCAAGTGACTTATGAGCCATTTTTTGAAAATTCGATTTTTTCGGTTTCAGAAAAAGGCGATTTTCTGCGCATGCGCACAAACGTAAACCTTTCGGCGCCACTCTCAATGGAAAGCTGACAAAATTTCCTATAAAATGACTACCCGCAAAGTTGAAATTCATGCACTGAAACGCGATCTACAAGGATTAATGATGTCGAATCAAAATCACATGAAAATTCAGCCCATTAACGCCTTCGTGGCGCCTGCTGAGATGACACATTCACGAGATCTTCTCGGGACTCAATTTTCAGTACGAAATCGACCTGAAAAAAATTCGGACCACATGGTTTCAACGTGAAATTGTATGAACTTTCAAAATATGCGATGAGAAACCCCGTTTGAGGCGAACCCGAGGTGCTACATTTAATTTTTTGCCAAAAAATACGATATTTCACATTCAAAATTGCGAAAAATTGAATGTAGCACCTCGGGTTCGCCTCAAACGGGGTTTTTCATCGCATATTCTGAAAGTTCATACAATTTTACGTTGTAACCATGTCGTCCGAATTTTTTTCAGGTCAATTTCGTACTCAAAATTGAGTCCCGAGAATATCTCGTAAATGTGTCATCTCAGCAGGGTCTCATGGGCTGAATTTTCATGTGATTTTGATTCGATATAATTAATCGTTGCGGATTCCGTTTCAGTGCATGAATTTCAACTCTGCGGGTGGTCATTCTATAGGAAATTTTATCAGCTTCCCATTGAACATAGCGCCGGAAGTCTACGTTTGTGCGCATGCGCAAAAAATTGCCTTTTTCTGAAATCGAAAAAATCGAATTTTCAAAAAATGGCTCATGAGTCACTTGGATCGCCCCAAACTTCTCTGAAACCCATTTTTTTGGAAAGAACGCAAAATTTTACGTCAAATATATGATTTTAAAGAAATAAAAAAAATGGCTTTTTGAGAAATTAACATTTTAGCGAAAAACACTCTTTTGCCTCCAGGAGGCCCCCAAATCAGAGAGAAGAAATTTCCGACAACGTTTTCGATAGGTTTTTTGATGCCCTTTCAGATGCCGCAACCCGCAAATCGATAGCTATTCAAAAACCCGAAATATTCCCATTTTCGTGAATAAAAGAGCATCGATTTTTACACGATAAATTTTCGGTCTGTTGACGGATGTGCGTGCAATGGAGAGGAGAAATTATTTTTGGGCCCCATAGGTGGTCCGAAGTTCCTATTTTGGGCCATAGAATCGAATGAAAAAGGTTAAAAAAGAATCTGAGAGATGACCCCTTTCCGTAGGTCGCTTTGGCGTGGAATTCATCATATACCAATAGAAGAGGCATGGGCCCCTTTTCAGTGAGACTGCGCACGATGAGAGAGACGGTTCGGTTAGGCTGCTTTCTCTGTCTGATTGTCAAGTGGCTGCGCAGCTTTAGCTCGACTCTCTTTCTTCTTACTCCTCTTACTCTGTGGACCGTTTCCATTCAAAAATCTGAGCCAAGAAAGATAATGTACTTGCCGAATCCAGAAAGAAGAGGAGAAAGAGGGGCCGGACACGAGCATAGAGGCATTCGTAAAGGCGCGCAGACCACGACTTATGTGAGAGAGAACGCTGCCTGACCGGCCTTTCCCTCTCTTTCTATCAGTCTCTCACATCCACTCACACCGGCCCCTATCCCGTGCCTCCTCTATTGGTATATTATAATCTCTTTGGTATTACCTCACCCCATCTCAAACTTTTGGCTAGTCACTATGAAAGTCGAAATAAAAATGCTATTGATTTCTTTGCGTCAATGTCTCAACTCTGGATTTTCTTAAAGTATAATTCTTTCGGAGATGCATTGATGGGGATCACTAGCATATTTGAACCATCTTCTGGAAGTCCAAAATCTATGCCATCTGATGGGACACTTTGGATTGTATCATTTCAGAACTTCCAAGAGAAATTATGGGAATAGTTTTGAAAAATTCATGTGATAGGGAGTGATGAGACGGACATGGAGGAGATTTCATTCTGCATAGAGTTTCCACAAAGAATGACTCAAATCGAACGTAAGATAATGGAGAATCGGTATTCCAATATTTTCATATTTTTCATGACTCGAAACAATTCTGCGCCCAATGTTCTAATCATGTTCCATAGTGAGACCTTACATTCCTATCCATTAACCCTGAAACTATCATAGAACTTCATGTTTTTTCTTCAGAGTATCATAAATATACCTTACCAATATTATCTATACACGTAGTATCTACTTCAGGATGGAAATGGAATCATCACACACTTTCAGAGATAAAACATCATATTTAATTTATCTTATCAGAAAATTATAGGACACAAGAACGAGCAATGATGATCCCAATAGTAACAAAGAGTAATTATGGTGCATTTACAACCCAACAATACAGAGCTTGGTTCATTTCAACATCAACGCTTTTCTAATGTAATTTGATAGCACTCAAATATCATATATGATGAATTCCACGCCAAAGCGACCTACGGAAACGGGTCATCTCTCAGATTCTTTTTTAACCTTTTTCATTCGATTCTATGGCCCAAAATAGGAACTTCGGACCACCTATGGGGCCCAAAAAAAATTTCTCCTCTCCATTGCACGCACATCCGTAAACAGATCGAAATTCATCGTGTAAAAGTCGATGCCCTTTTATTCACGGAAATGGGAATATTTCGGGTTTTTGGGTAGCTATCGATTTGCGGGTTGCGGCATCTGAAAGGGCATCAAAAAACCTATCGAAAACGTCGTCGGAAATTCCTTCTCCGTGATTTGGGGACCTCCTGAAGGCAAAAGAGTGTTTTTCACTAAAATGTTGATTTCTCAAAAAGCCATTTTTTTTATTTTTTTAAAATCATATATTTGACGTAAAATTTTGCGTTCTTTCGAAAAAAATTGGTTTCAGAGAAGTTTGGGGCGATCCAAGTGACTTATGAGCCATTTTTTGAAAATTCGATTTTTTCTGTTTCAGAAAAAGGCGATTTTCTGCGCATGCGCACAAACGTAGACTTTCGGCGCCACTTTCAATGGAAAGCTGACAAAATTTCCTATAAAATCACTACCCGCAAAGTTGAAATTCATGCACTGAAACGCGATCTGCAAGGATTTATCATGTCGAATCAAAATCACATGAAAATTCAGCCCATTAGCGCCTTCGTGGCGTCTGCTGAGATGACACATTCACGAGATCTTCTGAGGACTCAATTTTGAGTACGAAATCGACCTAAAAAATTCGGACCACATGGTTTCAACGTAAAATTGTATGAACTTTCGAAATATGCGATGAAAAACCCCGTTTGAGGCGAACCCGAGGTGCTACATTCAATTTTTCGCAATTTTGAATGTGAAATATCGTGTTTTCTGGCAAAAAATTGAATGTAGCACCTTGGGTTCGCCTCAAACGGGGTTTTTCATCGCATATTTAGAAAGTTCATACAATTTTACGTTGAAACCATGTGGTCCAAATTTTTTTCAGGTCAATTACGTACTCAAAATTGAGTTCCGAAAAGGTCTCGTAAATGTGTCATCTCAGCAAGCGCCACGAAGGCGTTAATGGGCTGAATTTTCATGTGATTTTGATTCGACATAATTAATCCTTGCAGATCGCGTTTTAGTGCATGAATTTCAACTTTGCGGGTAGTGATTTTATAGGAAATTTTATCAGCTTTCCATTGAAAGTGGCGCCGAAAGTCTACGTTTGTGCGCATGCGCAGAAAATCGCCTTTTTCTGGAACAGAAAAAATCGAATTTTCAAAAAATGGCTCATAAGTAACTTGGATCGCCCCAAACTTCTCTGAAACTCATTTTTTTCGAAAGAACGCAAAATTTTACGTCAAATATATGATTTTAAAGAAATAAAAAAAATGGCTTTTTGAGAAATCAACATTTTAGTGAAAAACACTCTTTTGCCTCCAGGAGGCTCCCACATCACAGAGAAGGAATTTCCGACAACGTTTTCGATAGGTTTTTTGATGCCCTTTCAGATGCCGCAACCCGCAAATCGATAGCTATTCAAAAACTCGAAATATTCCCATTTTCGTGAATAAAAGAGCATCGATTTTTACACGATAAATTTTCGGTCTGTTGACGGATGTGCGTGCAATGGAGAGGAGAAATTTTTTTTGGGTCTCATAGGTGGTCCGAAGTTCCTATTTTGGGCCATAGAATCGAATGAAAAAGGTTAAAAAAGAATCTGAGAGATGACCCCTTTTCGTAGGTCGCTTTGGCGTGGAATTCATCATATAGGAATTGGGTATCAGAGCACTTATCTATACTTTGTATTTTATTTTAATTACAATCATTTCAATTACATTCATAGGATAAAGTGTTCCAATGGTACAAAACTCTTATTGATCTTGAGAGTTACTTGTTCAAAGTATTTCAATATTTCAGAACTTTCAGTAATTCCAAAAGTTACTTATTCAACATGAGAAATGAGTGCATGAACAGAACAAATGATGGACTCCATGGGTGCTTTTAGGTTGATTTCGACTAAAAAGTGCAAGGTAAAATGTATAGAGGAAATATCTCACGCTGATATCCATGAAATATCAGATAGGGGGTTCTACTGAATATACATGTTTTTGTTACTAATCTCTAAGGGCACTCGCAATTCAACATGTCAAAAAACTGAATCCGTATGTGTTCATGCGAGAAGGGCTTCACTGAATCTCCAAAATTGTTTCTAATCTCAAGAATTACTTGTCATTCAACATGTGAAATGATTGGATGCACAAAACCAATCATAAAGTCATAGGTACTTTCATATTGAATTCAACTAAAAAGTGTAGAATGGAATGAATGAAAAAAAATGTTTAAGGCAAACGCTTTTATGAAGTTTTATCTCATGCATCGGCGAGGAGTTGTTTGCTGTAGTTTGCCTGGCTCTAAAAACGTATCCATCATAAGATTTACTAAAAGGTAGAAATAAGTGATGCAAAAATGGCCAATTCAATCATTACTTCAGAAAAGAGCACTATTGAAATTTTGGGATTAGTTCCTTCGGTTCCTCATTTACTACAAATGTCCAAAGTCTTAGTTGAAACATGTAATCAATAACTCTGAAAAAATAACGATTTCAAACTTTATTCGTCATGAAAGCATCGGTTGCCCAAGGAAACGATGCAATGGACTTCTTCTTTTCATTGCACTCAACGCTTTCATGTCGAATGAAGTCAGAGATCGCTATTTTCCCAGAGTTCTTAATTATGTGTTTGGTTGTTTTAACTGAGAATTTGGATATTTGTAGCGAATGAGGAACCGGAAAAATTGTTTCCAACAATTCAATAGTGCTCTTTCCTGAATTGATGACTGAATTGGCCATTTTTGCATTACTCATTTCTACTTCTCAGGAATTTTTGTGATGTATACATTTTTCGAGCCAAGCAAGCTACAACAAACAACTCGTAATCGGTGCATGAGATGGAACTTCATAAAAGAGTTTGCCTTAAACATTTTTTTACTCATTCTATTTTTATGGATTTGAACTTTCAGAATATATTCTTTCACCTTCAAAATGAGTTCCTGAACACTAATAAAGTGACTTTAGACTTTCCATATTTTTTGGCATCGATATTGAGTCTCACGCGAGTACAGAGCTCCTCAGCATGAGTCGAACAACCTCACCGCTATGATACGTCTTTCAGTAGATACCCATGAATATGCTTGTAAATTTTGAGAGTGATCAGACTCGATTTCGGGATTCGATTATTCCACTCAATCATGCCTCTGACGACTATGGTTAAGTTCCACCGATTATCTGCATATGACCATTTTCTAGTTACGCCTTTGTTCCGCGCACCCCCTCAATTGTAACACGTGGATAGATCAAATTTTATCCAATACAACAGCAAAATCACGAGGAATTCTAGATCACATGTTTGATCAAAACTTTGGTATATGAACAAATTCAAGTGAACATGAAAAGCCACGATGAGTTCCGAGGCTCTAAGATTCAACCCTGATTCCACCGATGAACCATGATCTCAATGAAGAAGACAATAACAGACAGTGCACAACCTGAAAGCCACACTAGCAATAATTTTTTCGCAAGTCTACGATCTGTCGAGTGTTTGATGAATTCATCGTCCTCACAGCAAGGAGAAACATTTTTGACTATGTGCCTCCTCCAGAGTCCACCTTCTTCAATACGCCGTTGTACCCTTGTAAATTCTTCACCGTATGGAGATGACTCGGTGAGAACGTACCCTTTTGGAGCCGTCCAGATGACATGATCCAAAATTTTCAGTTTCCTTCCATTACTGCGCATACTCTTGGCCACGTTGTCCAATGCTACTATGCGATCAACGACACAGACGATATTTTCAGACCTCATTGCACGATCTGGACAACTTGTATAATCATCAGAAATCTCTAATTTTGTAATCAATTTCTGAAAAACCGGGCCATTTTCTTCAGAGACCAGTTCCGCAAAAACCCGGGGTGTAACCAATTTAATATTGGACTGAGCAAGATCATCGAGAGAATCGTAGATACTGAGACTATCATCGTCAATTCTACTGTCGGTAAAATCGGCAAACAGGTGCATTGCATATTGTTGAGAAGAAATTAGGAGAGCAAAAAAAAGTATCCTCTCTGCAGTACGGACTGGAACCCTCGGGACAGAACTTCCAAGAATCATACGAACAATGTAGTTGGGTAACCACATGCCACCATCGAATCGTAGAATTTTAACAACGACATGGAACACAAGTACATAGAAGATGATGCCACCGACGAGAATCATACTATAACGGAAAATACGTGATGATACAGGGGGGATTACGGGCACTACAATCACAACGTCATCCAACCAAGTTGCTAGACTTTGTTCACCAAAGCTGTACGATTGATGAGAATTTGGGACCAAGATAAAAATTTGATTTCCTCCAAGATCGACAAGCCCATCTGATATCAATTGGATGAGACTTTTCCCATCAAATTCCACGATGGGCTGCTC
Organism: Eretmocerus hayati; assembly: GCA_029851415.1. Lineage (NCBI taxonomy): Eukaryota > Metazoa > Arthropoda > Insecta > Hymenoptera > Aphelinidae > Eretmocerus > Eretmocerus hayati. The sequence goes on from CM056744.1 coordinate 114,452,759, forward strand.
ATAACCTGTAGCATTAAAACTGACGAACGATGGAGAAAAATTCCCATACTCAGACATAATGATCAAAGTTCCGTGGTGGCTACCATTTATGTTAATAATATGACCGGATGAATTTGTGTCAAAGTTGATATCAGGGGCCCTTTGCAAGACTGCAACTTCAAGGGGATATCCATGCATGTCACGCAATTTATTGGGGAAAACTTGAGTTCCAACGTCAAAGCATTTCTTCGAATGTTTGTCCAGGAATGGGTTGTATGATTCAATAGTCGTTCTAGAACCACAGGAAAAATTTTCCAGTGACAATTGCAGTACAGTCACATCCAAAAATTTACTTGCCCAAGCTGATTCGAGTAAATTTTCGATGAATGATGATGGTATAGCTTTTCCTGTTTCAATAATGATCAAGTATTTGGGGCGTATTCTTTTCGATGACTTAGACATCAACTCGATGCTGCCCATTAAAGTGTCATTTAGAAATCCTATAGAATTTCTATGCTCATCGGAAATGGGAAATATAGAAATAATGATTGCACTGGATCTTGGATTCTGTAGCACCTTGTAATACATCTCCATCTTGATTTCTTCCCTACTACTTATCGGCAATGCCACACTAGTGGTGGGTTTGTTCCCCATGGCGTATTCGATCATGCGATCGATTTTTCGAGTATTTGCTATATTTTGGAAATGTGGTAAGAATATCAACACCTGTGAGCATTCACATTCTGATAAGGCTTGATCTATCCCGTTGCTGAAGTAACTTGACTGATCCGCCTTCTTGAGAACAAAGAGATGTGCAGGGCTCATAAAAGTCAAGAAGATTAAGCTCTTAAGAATTATTATCAAATTATTAATTCTGTCTCGTGATTTGTCGAATCTCATGTTCGACGTAGAATGAATCAAAATTTCCCAGCTAGAATTTTTTGTTGGAGACACAAAGTTTCACCAACGAAGCTAGAATGAAAGTGAATGATAATATAATTTGACTCCGAAGTGTCCCATTCGCACAGTACGCATGACTGAGAACGGATGAGTAAAAACCGACGAGTCATACCATTATTGGTTTTTTTTGTGAACGGGAATGAATCAATACTCTTCACCACTTCATGATTGTTTCATCAAAGATATCTTCACGTACATCTGCAAATTTCAGTGTCGAGAGTACTTTGTTCAATATCGAAGTTTTTTATACCAGAATAAGTGTACTTTTCGCCATTTCAATGATTTCTACTGCAGAAAATAGAGTAATATCATTAGATTGAAATCAGCAGTGGTTCGCAATTACTTCGAACTCGAAGTGAGAGTCCTGGGATACCAATCGATCCACTCTCGAGAACATTGTTATAGGATGTGTAAATGATCGAACTTTCCTGCAAATCGATTTCATCTCCCAAGGATTGCTGGGAGGAATTTTTCGAGATCAATAGAATCAAATGAGATGATAATGGACTTGAATGATAATGAGGAACGGTCTGGAATAGTTTTCAAACTTTGAATCAACAATGTCACAATAATGACAACATTGTGATTCCAGCATATGAATGCTTTTTGATCTATGAATCGGAATTGGTGAAGGATTATGGATGAAATTGAGTTAGGCAAGCCCAATCAGGAATCTCTCTCTACCAGGAAAATTGGGAAGCCATTTAGAGAAAATTCTTCTGATGATCAATTTCAGACGAAGTAGGCGATGACGTTGTACTCGTACTTTTCAAGAGCTCAAATTATCTTTCGGGGCTCGAACTCATTATTCCGGATAAATTAGCTGGAGTTGTTTATAACAGGTTCAAATTATTCTTCCCGCGGAATTGAGTCGATTTTGGACAGATAAGGTCTCCTGGTATTTTTTCTTAAGTTTAATCGTTTTCAAGCGATGAAAAAAGCAGATTCCGCGACTTCCAAGTCTGAGTGCAGTCGTAAAAGCACCACATTGAGGGTTAAAAGTCGAAAAATCTGCTTTTTCTATCACTCGGAAACGATCAAACTTAGGGAAATATACCAGGAGACCTTTTCTGTTCGAAATTGACTAAATTACCTAGAGAAATACAGACGAATATGAACAGTTTTAGCGAATTTATCCAAACAAATTCGATTTAACCTTTGATCAAGTATAGCTCCAAAAGGATGTATTTTACGGGAGAAAGTGTATCAATTAATCTTGTAGATGCTGGAAAGATCTAAAAATGACTTCTTGAAAAATTTTTCCGATAAACCAATTTTTCCCGACTTACAATGGAAAAACCGGAAAAAGGTCGGGAAAACGCATGTTTTTATCATTTATATATGCCTTCCCCCAACTTTCGAACAATAATTCTCATCAATATTGACTATTGGATGTGCCACCTATCATTTGAGCCCAGAGGGTTTGGAAGAGTTTAGCCGGTTACTCCTAAAAGGGAGCGTCTTCTCGGGGCTTACTTACTCTAATAGAAGCCACGGAAGCTGTGAGGCTCGGAAATTGAGTGAGTCGTGGGACTCGTGCCCAAACTGCCTCTAGGGGTGGCTTACCACATAGCCTAGGTGACTCGCTCAGAGAACTGAAGAGGTTCTAGCGGAACCTGATAAAGTCCCAAGCCCTCCACTGAAGGGCAGGCTTAAAGGTCGTGTCTTGGCAAGCGACCCCAGAGTCCGGTAGTTGGAAAATGCAAGTGAGCCCATTGCTGATTCATTCGTGACTCAGGAGTGACCCTCCTCCAAACCAACGCGCTGGTAGGGTAAAACCCTGCTCCACGTCTATTGGGCAAACTGGAATAGAGGCGGAGGCCAGGTTTCCGGTGTAGAAATTCAAATATTTGCATAGTCCAATTCTTACATGCATGTCATTGATGATAAGAAAATTCCACGTAATGTGGTTGAGTATGAAGGAGATCTTCCCAGAACTGATTTCGAATTATCTCCCTCTAGGCTATCCCAATATGGACGCGTACTCCAGCCTCGTCTTGAATCAAGAAATTGTGATCCTTTTCAGAACCTCATTATGTTCACAGCACTTGCTCGAATGATTCAGGATCCGAATACGCCGGAGTGGCTTTACCAGTGTGTATGACGGTTCTCTAAACCACAAAGGACTACGATCCTGTGTGCACTTTCGTGACTGTCCTTCCCCGCCAGCTTTCGTAACTCGTTAGTTCAGCACCCACCAGAAACTATAAGTAGTACAAATCAACAATGGGAAGGTGAATATTGCATTGATGAAAGACGGAGAAAACTTAGATCCATTGCTTCGAAAACTACTGCCCTATAAATTCGCAATAATACAGAAACAATGCACGGAAACGAACCTTTCATAATTCACTTCGGAGTAAATGAGAAGTCCAATAGAGAATGAGTTGACAAGAAGCTTGATCACGAACCTCCATTTCCAAGCCATCGTAAAGTCATGTCAAGTTGATCGTTTCAGTCAACGGAGGCTAGTTACATGTTCACACTTTTCAGCATCTTTTTGATATGAAAATCTGATGCAAATCTCAACAAAAATACGGCAACTAGTCAATGAGATGGGGCAGGATATCACATCGCTCATGGTTGAGGCGTTGGGTTGGTTTTCAGATAATTACTCAATCACATATTAAGTATTTTATTTCCAATTATCGCATACGTAAAATCTAGAGCATTGCTGATATTGACTTCCGACATATACACAAATTAATGGTTATCATTTGCGATACAACAAGATGAACTCAGGATCATTTTGACATTTCAACGATGACTCAAGACGGAACTCCAAAGCTATGCTACATGCCCACAACAGCGGTTGATGACAACAGAGAACAATTTTACTATCGAGCAACCAATTCAACCAGTATTGTGGAATAAATATATTCACATTCACGGAATTCTCCCAGTTGTGTGAAAGTCTACAATCTCATAGAATATCGACTGGTGTCAGAAAAATTGATTTTAACACCCGGCTGAATGAAGGTGATCTGGTTAAAAATCAAAGTGATGCAATCCAAACTGCATCTGCAGAATCACACAACCTCGAAAGAATACAAGAAATGCTTAGTTTTTGAAATTCAATGCTGATTCCACTGATGAACGACAATCTCAATCAAAAAAACAATGATAGAAACTGCACATCCTGGAAGCCATACTAGTAACAATTTTTCTGCAAGTCTACGGTCTGTTGAATGCTCAATGAAATCATCATTCTCATACCAAGGAGATGCACTATTGACGATGTGCCTTCTCCAGAGTCCACCTTCTTCAATACGCCGATGTATCTTACTGAATTCTTCGACGTAAGGAGATGACTCGGAGAAAACGAATCCTTTTGGAGCCGTCCACAAGACATGATCCAAAATTTTCAATTTCCTTCCATTACTGCGCAAACTCTTACCCACGCTGTCCCATGCTGTAGTGCTATCAACGACGCAAACTATATTTTCAGACCTCATTGCACGATCTGGGCAATCGGTGTAGCCATCAGAGATCTCTAATTTCGTTATTAGTTGCTGCATGATTGGATCATTCTCACTTGACACCAGACTGACGAAAATCTGGGGCGTCACGAGTTTAATATCTGATTGAGCGAGATCATTCAGAGAATCGTAAATACTGAGACTGTCATCGTCAATTCTGCTATCGGTGAATTCGGCAAACAGATACATTGCGTAATGCTGAGAAGAAATCAATAGAGCGAAGAATACTACCCTTTCTGCAGTACGTACTGGAACCCTCGGGACAGAATTTCCAAGAATCATACGAATTATGTAATTTGATAACCACATGTCACCATCAAATCGTAAGATTTTGACAACGACTTGAAGTACGAGTACATAGAAGATGATGCCACTGACGAGAATCACACTATAACGGATAACATGTGATGATACAGGGGGGATGACGGGTGCTAAGATCACAACTCTGTCGAACCATGCCGCTACACTCTGTTCACCAAAACCGTTCGTATGACTAGGAATTGGAACGAATAGGAATATTTGATTTCCTCCAAGATCAATAGTTCCGTTTGATATCAAATCAATCGGAGTTTTACCATGAGCTTTGACGATAGACTGATGATAACTTGTAATATTGAAACTGAGGAACGATGGCAAAAAATTACTATATTCAGCCATAATCATTAAAGTTCCATAGTCGCTACCGTTTATCTGCACAATGTAACCGGATGGATCTGTGACGAAATTTAGAGTAGGGGCCCTTTGCAAAACTGCAACTTTGAGGGGATATCCATGCATGTCACGCAATTTATTGGGGAAAACTTGAGTTCCAACTTCAAAGCATTCCATAAAATGTTTATCCAGGAACGGGTTGTATGATTCAATAGTCGTTCTAGTATCACAAGAAAAATTCTCCGGTGACCATTGCAGGACAGTCACATCCAAAAATTTACTTGCCCAAGCTGATTCAAGCATTTTTTCGACGAATGATGATGGTATGATTTTTTCTGTGTCAATGATAATCAAATATCTGGGACGAATTCTTTTCGATGATCTACACATCAACTCGATGCTGCTCATGAACGTGTCATTAAGAAGTCCTATTGAGTTTCCATGCCCATTCGAAATGGAAAATATGAAAATAATTAGAGTACTGGATCTGGGATTCCGTAGCATCTCATGATACATTCCCATTTTGGTTTCGTCCAAACTAGTTATCAGCAATGCGATACTAGTAGTAGGTTTTTGGTCGATGGCATATTCCATCATACGATTGATTTTTCGGGTACCTGCCAAATTCCGTGAGTGTGGTAGGAATATTAACACTTGAGAGAATTCAAATTCTGATACGGCTTGATCTATCCCATTGCCAACGAAGGTCAATCGATCCACTTCCCCGTTACCGAATGGTTCGGCATACGCCGAACAGATAAGGAACACAGAAACCTCAAGAATTATTGAGAGACGCATATTCATATAAGTCAATCTGAGCACCATCAGCTCCACAGTGAAGTGGCTTCGACTTTTTAAAAGAACCCTCTACCGGGACACAAGACCTAGCTCCCAAAGCTCAAATGAAAGTAAGCTGTAATCAAATTTCATTCGTGGACATAGTGCATGTAATCAGATATGAGTAGATGGAGATCAATGATTTATATCCTTTTTCGACCCCCCCCCCTCCTTCCGCGGAAATATTGTTAGTCAAATGGTCATTTTTTCACGAGAACCTTAGAGTGGTTGTTTCATCCAAGTTATTTCTATGATTAGCAGTGGGTTCGGACATTGAGAGTCTTTTCATTCGAAATAAGAGCCTTTTTCAATGATAGATTGAAAGGACTGTTGGTCATCACAAGAACTTCTCCCGCAAAAAACTAGTCCATATCAGTGAATCTAGATCAGCACTCATTCTGAACTTTTTCAGAGCAATATCACTGAAATGTGAAGTAATTTTGTTATCCAGACATTTCTTGGAATGGTTCCCCTGACGATAAATAGCTCATCATAGGTGTCCCAAATACTATCCGGACTCCGGTTTCCTGATTAGATCCAAGAAGTACAGGATTACAAAGTCTATGGTTCAGAATTATTGGAACCCGAGTGTTTGAGTGATGAGAGGCCGCTAGAATGATTGAGTCCTCAAGTGTTTCGAAGATAGCATTTGAACTCATGGTTCTGGTTTCTCCCTTGAATGGGCTCATGCCCTTCGTTCTGGCCACCACAAGATTGAGAGCGCTCACAAGATTATCAATCAAACGGTCAGAAAATTTCGGCACACTACACATGAACATGATGATATTCAAGACACTTGTGTAAAGTCTTGTGACCAGCCAAGATTCTCCTGTGCGAAGTAATGATTCTTCCCAAAAATTCAAAATAACACGGGCTTCATGGAGTGGTCAAACAAAATACTTACATCTCAGTGATTAACGATGAGATTTTGATTCAAATAAAGAAAACGCGGGAAATGGACATGGCTGAAGAACATTTGTGCACCCAGTTTGAATTCAAACCATCGATGAGTTGAAATATTTTGAACAAAACTGACTGCATGCGCTATTACAACTTGGGATGATATTCATCTTGCTTCCAATGCTCGCAAGATCAAGAATAACCCATGTACTTCAAAAACAATCACCCTGGTGGAGTAGTGGTCACCTTCATATTCTCAATACAGCAAAATTCGATTTAGGGATCATTCACATCAAAATTCTGTCATTTCACATCACATTTGCTCAATAAGAATCTTAACAAATCTGTCATTTTCAGGATTTTTTCCCTATTGTATTACATTCAGGATACACCAAACTTCAACAACGAGTGATTTGAAAGCATTTATTTCCTCATTCGGTCAAAATTACAAGATACAAAAAAAACAAGGTTCGATACAAGTTATTTTGCGGCACTCATCGTACTTGTGATTTAGACTTTTTCGACTTTGTTATTGCGTAGAGATGCGAAACCATTACTAGAAGGCCGATTACCATTATTATCCCGATTTTGTTGTGCTAAGCTATCAAAGAAAATGAACATCAAATACGGAGTCGGGAGTTCTGAAGAGGGCTGCCACGCCAGAAGCACGCTGGGCACGTGGGGGGAAGGCATTATACGCCAATAAAGGCGCACCCGTGGATCCACGAGAGTCCTCCACGTAGTACCTCCTGATTTTTCTGATCTGACACATGCATCAAATCTGATCGAAATACGCCGAGACTCACCGAGTCACTTGTGAGCGTTCTTGGGCATATTCATTCATATCTGTCGTCAAATTCTGAGCCACCTTGGGAAGGATAAAGGATCTCTCACAAGCATTTGACCCATGACACAAACTTACTTTCATCATTTCACGGAGCAATTTAGTCCGAATGAAACGACTCTAGCAGCAATACAAACCCTGTAAAACTTCAATCTCATCACACCTTCATTCAATCCCAACACGCTCATTCTCACCTCTTGGAAGCACGGTTATTCATTAGGTGACCCAATTCACTCTTCGTTAGCTCACAAAGACCTCGAGCCTGAAGGAAAAATAGCGTCACACGTTCTACCCTCGCCGACTTAGAAGCTAAGAGACTTTCTCTGTGCTCCCGTTTCGTTTGTACACTCTTAACGTGCGAGTTTTCTCATACAAAAGAAATTATAGCCTGAAAGACTCTTGCGTGCACATGGTAGAATTTGCCTCGTGAAAAAACTTTTCAAAGAATGAATCGGATGAAATTTTTCTGAAAATTAACCATGCTGAAACGGATATCATTGAGAAGGAATTGGAACGCGAAATTCAAAATGAACTCACTCTGCCATTTGCAAGTTTTCCATGCGTAACGCTCGAGACGAGAAAAGTTTCACAAACTCTCAACTGAAGTAGGCGAGCAGCTTATTCTGAATTTCAACTCGCGCGTACTGATCCATTTTGAATGTTCTTTCATGCATCAGCCTTTCAGAAATGGAAATGATATGTTGAGCTTCATTTTTTCGGGAAATCATTTGAAATTTTGAGCTTTTGAAATATGTATGAAATGTTATCCAAATACCATGACGTCTGAATCACTCCTCACTCAAACGATCAGAAATATTGAAGCATTCATTTCATCATATGACTGGTCAACTTGGCTGACTAATTGCTGATTCGTACTACTCAGATCCCGGTCATCCGTAGGGGGGAATGAATCGAGTGATGCAGATCAATGGTAAGTCGGACGCCCGTCAGTGTGACCAACTATTGACTTGTACGGCTCCGGCTTTTGTAACTTTTAAGGGACGCAAGAATAGTGAGAGTCGGTGAATTTCCGAACCGATCGGGGCCTGACTAATCATTGACTTGTACTACTCAATCGGTGCGACTAAAATAATGAGCCATAAGATATGCGAGAATTATCGATCAGTGCTCAATCAAGACCTACCAGAGTCATACTATCTATTAATACTATTCAAGTCTTAGCGACTCCAAAGGAAAAGAAATAAGTGCAAGTAGTCCTAATCAATGTATAGACGGACTCCATCTCATTTTGAAATCATCTTCATCACGCTTAGTTACCTGTCACTATTACAGTAAAAATTTGCATTCCATGTAATATTCATATCAAATTCAGTGTATCTTGACGATGTCGAAGTTCGAGATTGAAGAAAACGAGTATAAAATACGAATCAGCACAGAACTAATCAAGAATGTCAACGTAACGAATGGTATCAAAGTCTCGTTTGACATCAGGAAATGGAAAAATGAAATACTACCTGCAAGCAATTTCCATGTGGCATCAATCATGTCGTGAAAGCAACTCGTCCGTAGAACCGGGCAGACGATCTTGCATCTCTTAAACCATCCTTCCTTGTACAATTTCATACTCCAAATCGACATGACCCTCAGCAAAATCGTTACCACAACTATGACAACGAAGAGACTGCTCATCCTGTCACGAGTCGAGCAGCATCTCACGTTCATTCAAATATACATATAGGTACCCACGCACGTCTTGGTAGTCACTGAGACTCTCTCCAAGTAAATGCATCGTAAGGCTAAATCCCTCCGAGACGTTTTCAGCTACTATAGGTAGACGTCTCCGCAAATGGGCTCTCGACGACGTCGTCAACTACTCTACATTTCTACTACCCATTCTCGATGTGGCACGCGTCACTTTTGCACGGTTTCATGAGTATATATGTAGGTACATATATGTGTGTGGGTGTGCTAGTGTGTGAGTGAAGGTATTATGCACTGGGTGCTTTTTTGACTGAGGAATTCTCTTCGCCATACAGGTTGAGATGTGCTTCTTCTACTGAGTCTGCGAATCTTTATTGAATTTCAGAGTGGATGCAAAAATATTCTAACGTACGTTCACAGAGAATTCGAATTAAACGTCGTGAGCAATTGAGATTTGAGCTGATGTGTTTGCTTGAAAGTTCTGTTAGGGGAAGTTTTCTGGGCTCTCGTGCACAGAATCTATTCGTTTTAGACTAGATGAGGGGTTTTCAAAGAATATGTGAGATGATATTTTTTCAATGTTCAATCTTCCAATAACCATCTGAGAGATTCTATTCTCAATTGTTTCTTTGGTGGTCAATTTTTGTAGATGTATGGAAAAATTTTCCCCCTGTCACGATTAGGGATGATTTTCGGATTTCACAAGAATGCCAGGGATATGCCAATATGATTGAATGATTCTCTAGTTAACAGCAGAGATTATAGAATCATGAAAGGTTGAGAATTACAGTTCTTCCTTCTCGAATAGATAACAATTTTCCACCTTTTGTTCAAAATGAGCTCGAGCTGAGTATGGCAAATCGAGAGTCTTCAAAAACTAAAATATCTGTCATGAAAATACACACGCTAAAAACAGTTTGGTTAAACTAGCAAATTTTTCTGCTCGACTAGCGATTTTCTGTTGCTGTTTCTAGACAGCGAAAATAATTTGCTGTCGTAACTAGACCTCAACCCACTGGGACCCAAAAAAACATGTCATTGTTATTGAATTTGCTCTCAAGAACAAGAGGTGAAGGGTCTCTTATGGATGGCCGCATGCAAATGTATGTCAACGGTGACATACCACCGTTGGAAAAAAATGAATAAACTCACCTCCTAAATCCTCAATTAATTGCAGAGGGTGGGTGATGTGGATGTAAACATTGACGAGAGGTTATATTTACTTGGGTTGCAAATTAGCCACATCAACTAAACATGAAGCTCGCCTAGCACGCAACTTGTGCTGTTTCACCCATTTCGAGTCGCTGCGACACCAAAATTTTATGCAGCGCAGATGGCGTAGCTGTTTTTGCAAAATAATTTGCTAGTTGAACTCAAAAATGTTTCTAGATTTGCAGAACGGCTTCTAGCGAAATCTGTTTGCTGATTTATCGAGGCAAACTGTGCCTGATTTGGCAGCAGAAATAGCAAGACCAGATAAAAATATTGTTGGATAAGCGAGGATACTTACAGCAAATTCTGTTTTGCTGTCGGAGCTCGATCTTTTTTTAGCGTGCATACTGAATTTCTAACAGTCTGACATATTTTGAAGATTTAATTCTGATTCTGGCCCGGTAAGCATTCATATGTTAACACGTTCACTGCGAAGGCAGTTTTTCGTAATTTTTGGTTAGTCATCATCACGAGCCTCATTCTCGGTCTAATGCAAGTGCACTGGGATAAATTTTGTTCTGACTCGTCATTTATACCTTTGGCAAATTAAAACGCCAAAGAAAATGGCGATTGAGTATATTTTCCGAGAGAATATAAGTTGGTAAAGATTGAAAGTAGAACAATTGTGGACCTCACCAGTGGGGTCCATCGCAGTGAACGTGTTTATGACGACAGTAATGGTCAAAACTGCGGAGAATATGAGATTTCTGAAATGAATGCTGATAGCAAGGCTGGCCTCTTTCTGATACAAACGATAAATCCAGATAACGATCAAAATCTCACAAATTCGGCATGTTTTTTCCGATGCTTTTCGTAAATAATCCGTCCAAAATGCTGCTATCAGATCTAGAGAATGCTTTCATATCTTTGCTTTGCAGATAGACATGATTCCAAGAAAATCTTCCCTGAGATGATTCTAATCGTAAACAATTTCAACTGTCTGACTTCCTTTAGCTTCATTCCTTCAAATACTGGGAGCCATCTGCGCATCTGATGAAATTGCGATGAATAACCATTTGAGACTGATGCAAAAGGTACAGATCTGTTGAATGTGGTATTTAAATTTCAGCTGACTCATTGCAAATACGATCCACGACGGGCAAAGCTACTGTAATTTATTCTCTGTGCCTCGAGGCTTCAACATAAATTCTCCTTTAGCAATTTCGTAATTCATCCTTGATTGTTTCCAAGAATTGATTCAATTTGCATCTGTTAAATCACAAAACATGTCAAATTGACATTTTCTGCTTGTTGGCCTACTCGCGGAGACGAGTTCAAGTTGTCTTCCACTAACAAACAAGAATGAATTTGAAGCTCTATGTAACTTTCTAGATCATGCGTTTTCGGCTGAAGTGCTCACAAAATTGGAATGCTTTGCCTTCCTCTTAGTTTCTGTGTTCTGATTCTAACCTACTCTCTTTCAGTTGCTCCAGCGATTATTAGGATTCTACCGTTTTCATCCGAGAACATCTCGAATCATAGTTCCGAGGTGGAAGATGTGAGAGATTTTCGACGAACTGAACATTGTGGAATCGTTTCGGAATGAAATGAATATTATCAAAATATTATCAGAACTTGGATGAATTCCAGAATTTGCAGAGGTCCGAGTTGTTGTCTACAATACAAGTAGTATCTAATTCAGATAAAAAATTATTCAACTTCTTGATTCTGTCAATTCTCATTCAATTTGGAATTGGCAAACAACAAGAGCCAAAATTAAGACATATTATGAAGTCAGACACTATTCATAAAAAAGTTGTTTTTGGAATACCTGTTTTACTCATTCCTCAAATTATTCTACTTTCTCGTAAAGTCTATCCGCAGGTCACACTTAGAATCATCAGAATTCCTTCAAATCATTTTTATCACTTCAATGAGATAAACATAAAATGAGCGATATGAGTATTAATTCATATTGATTTTAGCCAGGAATAGAGGATGAATCAGGATCAGAAACTCCATCCAAAAACAACTAGACATAGCTACTCAATTACTCAAACCACGCTCAAAGATAAGAGTATTGAAGGAATTGTTCCTTTCAAATTTAAATATTTCAAACACAGCATCCACCACCCACAGAATCATCAAATAATCATCTCAACCTCGTAGTTGACCAAAAAACAGTTCACGATGGTGCAAAAGACTCGAATACAAGACACAAAGGCCACCAAGGCCTTGAATTACCGGATCGAATATGGTAAACAAACCGCGTCGTAGACACTCAACGATGTATATGTATGTACCACAACAGAGTGTCGAAAGGTGACGCTTTTCGTGACAGACGAGACCTTTTGGGGCATTGAATTACAAAAGAGCGAGGAAAATGAAGTTCAAAGCATGAGAGAAGGGGGGAGGGAGTAAGCTAGAAAGTGGGGGTAAAGTGAGTCTAGAGTGCGGAGGTAAACGGAAATCTTTGCTGCTCTGTTTATCCCCGACGTTCCGATGGTTAGTAAGAGGCGCTCTCTGTTATCTCTTGGTTCACCGAGGTTTTGAGTCAGGGTGAGATTCTCATGGTGGTTGTAGTGCTGTGTCCGGATAGAATGGATGAAAGTGGACTGCTATCGCTTGTTTTCCAACATTTTACGTGGAAGACGCGTCCCCTTTAGAGTTTTCCTTCGCTTACTCTCGAATAAGCTGCGCTGGTTTGTTCTTGAAATAGCTCGTTGAAGAAGCTTTATTCTTCGGGTATACTTATTTGCCTTTTTTGAGCGTGTGATGGTGAACGTTTAGTGTGTTCGATGATCGAGATTGAGCCGTAGGAATCTGGGAGTATTTTTTCTTGTCGAATTTGTTTACATAAAAATTATGATGATTCGTAGTTTCTTTTCTTGATTGAGCATCACGAATTTGGCTTCATCAAATGTATGTGAAGCAAGAGATTCTGAGATTATCCTATCCCAACACATATGATTAACCCCTTATCGACATTTTGCCAAAATCAATGGTGAATGACACACCGGGGTCAAATTGACCCCATGTCAAAATTCATTCATGCCGTTCAGAGTGCCTCAAGTATATCGCTTTGAACGTATTTTTTATGTAGTTGAGGGTCTTCGAAACAAGATGCTGCATTATTAGGATGAATTTATCAATTTTCCATGTACATCAATGACGAACTGGGGTCAGGCTGACCCTAGCCAAAATTACTTCGGATTTTGGTTGATAAGTGCGGTGAAGATTGCACCTGCACCTACGTATATGGTTGAGAACACAAGCCGAAGGTGAATGGCGCTCGGGAGTCAAACCTCAGCAATTTTGGCATCAAAGGAAATAAATGAATGTCGGTTGGGGTCATTACGTCCCAGAAGGGCTCTACAGAAGGTTGAATGAATATCTCGATTCTTACTTCGATGATAGAATTGTGATGATCAAATTTTATAATGTTAATAAGTGCTTCATAAACACAGGAGACAACCATTGTTTCTCGCATTGTTTTGTACAGATTCTTAGCAGTTTATTTGCACAATGACGTATTCCCAAATTCTTCAATCCAGCCAATTTGTCCCAATCTTCATCTCATTTCAACATTTTGCCTTTCTCACAGATGTACTTTTTATCCATTCAATTATCTTCCTCACTTCAGTCAAACAATCACCTCACAAAATCCCACAATATAAATGATAATCTTACCTCGCCAATAACGGATTGAAGACAATGGGGAAGAAAGAATCTTACCTGGAACATAGAAATTATATTTTCGTCAGAATTCATATGGATTGAATGAATATAGATATCTGAAATATGGGATTGAATGTGTACATTTGAAATATGTGATCGACACAAGTGTTCCTGACATCCTTTTTCTAACGTCAAAGTATGTCTCCGATTCAATATAGATACGAAATGTCGAGAATAGAAAATATACAAACTTGGTTTAAAGTCAATCCATCTCAGGCAAAATTTGATCTTTCGAGTTTGCAAGTACTCTGAAAATGCCAAGAAAACTTTTAAAAATGATGACTTCTTGAAGAATTTATCCCACAAAATAGGATATGTCATGCATAGGATACAACTCCCAACATCTTCCCAAGTCGCTCTTCACTCAGGTATATATCGAATTTTGAATGATAGAAGCGGCAAATACGGAACGTTAGATATTCCAAGTCAAGTATATCGACAAGTTTATGGACTAGCACAGTATGCTAAAAATATATATATAGATATACGAAGTATGAGAGCATCGGATAAAGTATGTATTACGATCCCACATGAAACTCTGGTACACTTTTCTACCTTTGGGGATAAATATACCTGTACCATTCAACTTTCAAACGTTCGAAAGAGTCGACTGACTTTATCTCTTTTCCAAAGAATATCGATATGGTGTCGAGGGAATTGAGTCTGATGCCCGTGGAAGGTAGAGAGATCATCTTGGAAGATAAAAGGAAAAAGTCGTCGTACAGTGGTGTTCCTTAATATTTGATCACTTCAGTTTTTTTGTGTCTGAGGTACTTTTGACATGGTCAAGATGTTATGGATATGTGGATATCGAGTTCGTTTCTAGGCATCTAGGAATATTTGAATGGATATAAAACACATAATAATGTTGTAAGATAGGGAAATTTGGATAAATTCGCGGTACTTTGATAATGAAAACACTGTAACGTGGGCTCGTTAATGCATTTCGGTATTCTAACTCCGAAAAAGAAAGCGACTGAAGGAATTCGCGCCGCGAGTGGGAATCGACCCCGAGCCTCTCGGGTAGAAGTCCGACGCTCTAACCACTGAGCTGAAGCCGCGCTGATCGTCCAGCGCACTAATTAGTCCTCACTTACAGATTTGAATGGGAACCCGCCCGCGCTCACGTATTTCTGGTAGCCAATCGACAGGGGAAAGCGATGACAATCGCCGTCACGAGGCAATGCCTCGTGACAACACGAAGAGTGATTTCATCACACTCATCATGAAATTATTTTGGAATTATTCGTGAGCTACGTCAAAAATCTACAAAAAATGGTGATAGTCATCGAAGTGTTGGACCCAAGTTCGTTCACTTCACGTTCCTGGAATCAATATTGTCTCAATCCTCAATTCCAATGAGCCCGTTGTTGATTTAAACGCTTGAGGCTTCCGCATGAGTTTGCTTCAGCCAAAAAATGCTCACAAGAGAGACTAACGGTGGCAGGTATACACCAGTCTGTCATAATGATATCAAATACCGAAGTTGGTGTCTTATCGATCTTGAAGGACGGTGGGGAATTAAATCAATTCCCAAAATTTCGTGATGGGACTTTTATTACGACGTTTCGTCCACAAAGGACGAAAAATCTACAATATCTATCATGATATCAAATACCCTCTTTTACTTCATTTCCAATTCATCAATTTTGCTATCGTCAAGAAAGGTCAACATTTCCGTCATTCGAATACATCGGAATCACTGGAACTGATGAAAAATAATATGTGGAGGAAATTTAAAGAATAATCCGATCTTTTTCATTGCTCTCGGGTTGGAAATAGTTCCATGAAGTATTGGTCACAAATTTAAGTAGGAATAAAGAGTAGTCAAGCTCCATCCCCGGTAGTTTGGTACAAATGATTTGATATATCACCCCCCCCCCTACTCCACGATTTGAAGTACGTCCCCGTGTAGAATACACTGCGAGAACGATGGAATGTTTTATCTTCTGCCCGGGTTGACGATACATAGATCCAATTTCATCATTGAAATTTCCAATTGTGAATGTGATGACTTCTTAATCTTGAGATTACTCTGAAAGTTGCATGAATGTGCGAATTTTCAAAATCTGTGTTTCAATTTTCATGAATATATAGTCTACGCAGTTTTCATTCCCACAACTTTATCATCTTGGATAATTTTTTTTGAAATTTGTCTGATGCACTCTCGCCAGTCACAAACATTCTCGAGAAAAATTTTACCTGCTAAACTACAACAGAGACGTGTGTCCACGAACATTCAGAATAGACCATATGAAAGAAACTGTCCTGGACCTTTTACACAAGTAAAACAAGTTCAATTTTTTCGTCCACACGCGCCTTTATATTCAAGTACAAAATACATGATAAAGAAGTACGACAGAACCGCAAAGTATACCTGTTTTCCCATATCCATCATGGTACAAAAGAAGTATCTAGTGTCTCTTGGTGTGCTAGTGATATGCCACGTCGAATATCGAGACGAACACTTTACTCAAAACACCCACACATAGACCACCACACACATATACTTAAGCTAACACGTACCTGAGGAAGGCACGCCACGAGGAAATGCATTTAAACGCGTCCAAAGTAGATCAACTCGACGCATAGTCAGACACGCACCGCTGCCCCTACGAGTCTCGTCTCTTCCCTCTTCCCTCAACTACACTATGCCCATTATACCTTACCTACCTATATAGAACTTCTTGCTCAGTCTCCATCATGCTTTCCTACCCATACTATCACATTTTTTTCCGCCTGCGTACCGTCACCGTCGGCCGCATTCACGATGAAAATTCATCTACCTCAAGTTTCATCCACGCATTCGTGAGTCTATCAAGAAACATGACTCAATCGAGAGTAAATTAAAGCAAGATAAAATTCACGCCATATTTAGTTCAGTCTTTAAGGACAATATTGCTTTCCTCCATCGGGAAATATTCATACTTTATTAGAGTGGTCACAAGAGGAGAAATATTATTTTACTTTTGCTTTCCATAAAAGTGACCCTGAGAAAAAGAAACTTTAGCGTGAGAAAAAAAAAATTGCCAACTGAGTAAGAGAAGAGAGTCCTGCCAAGCTCTTTTTACGCTACGAGTGATCTTCCGTGTTCACCGAGTGGCGATGCTTGTCAAATTTTCAGTGCCTAGGGAGATTCAAAAGGGAAAAGAGAGAGAATGGCCAAAGAGAGGAGCTAGAATTAAATCTGAATTATTCAGAATTGCTTTGTAGAACAGGGGAGGAAAGGTTGGATGAGGAAAAAAATTTTCTCATTTTCTGATGGTAGAAACAAAGAATGAGTAAGCCAATTGCGCGTATTATGAGCAGCTTGAAATTGCGAGAAAAGTTCGTTTGAATGTCTCAATTGTTTCTGAAGGTTCACTGGGCACTTCTTGAGCCTCTCCACGGGAAATTACATCGCTATTCTCTTGTGAAGTCATTTCTGCTCAGAACATAATTGAATTTGGATGTGTAACAATTCAGTCCTTGCAAAATTCTAGTAGATATTACAAGCCTAGCGTACTTGACTTCAGTTCGCAAGATTTTTCAAAGATTTCCAACACTCAGTAGTCAGTTCTAATGATGAAATACAAAATATTTCAAATCATAACTGTCAATTCATAACGAAGTTGCAAACATTCGAATGCAAAGTGAAGGGTCGAAAAGATATTTGAAAGAGTTGAGGAGCTCTTCAAAGCTTCTTGAAATAATCGTACACAAACGAGATTCAAAGTGAGCAAATATAAAGAGTTCAAAGGGAAGCATCTCGTCGAGTGACTGAAAATAAATACGAGGGCATACTCGAAGTAATAAACTCTCGTCCGAGAGTAAATATCTGCAATAATTAAAAAGGCTGCTGTCGTTGACTAAGTTTGCCGAGAATTTCATAAAATTGAAAAAAATTCATTGGGCACTCAACTGAATGTTCCAATTTATATCAGACATCGACATTTCCTTCTCTCTTTTCAAGTCCAGACGAATGTCGTCATTAAAAAAAACTTGGAAACCCCATTAAATAAACGATGAGTCCAGATTTTTGCTAATTTTCACGAAAGTTAGTCGGAAGATCGGCTATTTCCGGACATATTTCGCCATTTGAGAGTATCGCAAACATCATGAAGAGTAGCTCGAATGAACGAAATGAAGCAGCCATTTGGCAGGAAATATTTCCTGGGATATGATAAAAAAATACCTGCAGTAGTCGTCTATTTACCCGATCCGACTTTTACTTCAGACTGTTCAGTGTCGGTGTTCACTTTTCGTGCTAAAAAGGGACAAATTTACGCGAGCGTTCACCCTTGTCAATTTCAGGCTATACTCGATGACGGGTAAAAAAAGGATTGGCTTCGAGGTTTCGAGGAAGTGAGTCTCGGGTAATGGCCGGCATTAGTGTGGATGGTAAGAGTGCTGGATTGACTTTTTTGGTAGAGTCTGGCTTCGAATTCGTCCTATTTGAGACTTCCGATTCTGGAAGTCGTCTCGTTTCACGGGTAATCTCACTTTGAGATGAATGGCTCACTTTTATACTTGTTTCTGAGGAAAGAATCGAGATATTGGTAATTTTTCAGATCAGAAAGGATGGAAAATCTATGAGTTTCAGTTGATAGTTGTTGAATGGAAAATTTTGACCAAAGAATATACAATGGACCCGAGACCTCTCAATAAATCATTCAGATTTCGTGTACATTTGCAAGTGTCAGGATATGATGGACGACGCGTCATATCTCAAAGTTTCAGGCAACAGCTTTGGCTCAGTTTACCGTCACGTGTCTATTTCTCTCACTCCTAACTGCATCATCAAAAGTCCATATTTCAGCAAACATCTGCCGCTTGCACAGTTGAATTTCACACACTCGAGCGTCAATCTTCGCTAAGCAATAATCTGATATCCATATGCGCACAGCCAACTCAAGTGACCTGAAAACTTTTTGTCATTCAGGAAATGGAAGGATTGTGCTTGAATCGTAATAATATTTTGGCACTTGTTTGTCGCCTTGATAACTTGATAATTTTCACTTTACCGTGGGAAATTATTCATTTTATCCGTTCGATGACAGGAAATTGATGGGCGGGATCCTTTCGATATTCAAAGTCATTGAATGATTATGTGTACAGTATGAGATGTACCATTAACCTTATAAGGATGCCAAGTAACTGCCGAGAGATGATTGGAATACAAGATATGAACACTTTAGGATTATTTCAATTCTTTCTTTCCGCATTATTATAAGCAGATTCAATACAATTATTTCGTATGATTTCCATCATTCTCATGTACGTAGCGGATGCATAAAATTGAAAATGCATGGTAAGTGAATGGGAAATCAACTTTCAATAAGGTGAAAATTGGTGAAGTGAATTTGACAGATGTCTGATTGAAATGAAGAGTATGACTTGACAGCTAACAGGTAGTATCGACGTCGGGTCAATTACCGTATGGTCAACTGACATTTTGAAAAATCCAACATGACATGACTGGCATTTGTATTCGACGATAATCTCTCAATTATGAATACCTGTGAGAGAACAAATACTGTGAAATATCATCGAGAGGTGGCAGACACGGTAATCTCACTGCGCGTGAGGTAAATTTTGTATTGACGAGATCCTTAGCTTGGATTATGAGTTGAAACTTGAATTTTGAATGATCACAGTTCTTCCGTAACCAGCAGCATAAGTCAAATCGAGAGTATATAATAAAAAACGGCATCTGATTCTCATAGAATCAAATATAATCCATTCTACAAGACTAAAATTGAGAATTTCCAAGAATAAATTAGAGTCATGTGAAAAGATGAACCATCTTGAAGCTTCTATCATGGATATTTGTGTCAGCACATCTTATATACTCAAGACACGTGTCCATTTCAATTTTACACCGATCAAAAAGTTTGTAATAATTCAACAACCAAATCAATTCGTAAATAAATTTTCATCAGATATGGGTAAAATCCCAGCAACATTTGATTTTTGCTGTCACTACTCGATTGTTTGAGCTGAGCGGCGTGTAATAAGGCCTGAGTAATCAAATTTTCATCATTTGGATGTCTTGAAAATTGAAATTGGAATCGATTAGTGGATGTAAATGGTTACTAGAGCCAATCGTGTGCGAGAGAAAACCCAAAATTCGATAAAATGACACTAACGTGAAACGACTTATTGTTTATCGGTGTCAATTTTTTTCTGTGGATGCGCAATAACAATCTCTACACCCAGTAAAAATTTCAGCCACTTCTACCGTCTCATGATTGAAATAAAAAAATCCAAATAAGCGCACTTTTATATAGGGCTTATGGGATAAGTTGTGCGAGTGGTACAAATATCTGGTCTCGAAACCTCTCTTTTATTGAATTTATTGTTTTTTGACTTGAAAAATTAGTATGTTAAAGATTGTGATTATGTCTAGCATCTTGAAAAATCTGAAACAAATCGACCGTCTGGTTCTCGATTAATATTCTTGTAAAGTTAACAATTGTGTCAATTCTGAGAGCTGAGGTGCGTCTGCTCGCGCGCAAAAAGGAACGAGAGAGGGAGATAGAGAAATGCCGAGAACTGTTGGATACCTACATATCTTGTTCGCCTTTTCGACCGCGGTTCGCCGCAGGTGCACCCATAGAGGTATAAGAATTCTGATACCTCTATGGGTGCACCATGGCTGGAGAAATGTAGAGTGATTGACATTTGGGATAATTACATCCCAAGGACGATAAGATATTTGCAAGTCAATAGAGATTTAGAGTATTTGTACCCAGGACAGTTTGGGGATAAGAATGACTAAACACATGGATGGCTGTGAGGTAGAATGAGACGAACTTATTTCTGTATAATATAGAATTGCATAGAATAGTAAAAGATGGAACATCTCAGAGTTTGACTCTACTGTAAAACAATTGCTTCGTATCATTTTAACCCACAACCGTCGACATGATGCGTATATTTATTCCATGTATCCTATATATTTGAAACATACACATCAGAACTAAATCATCCACGATAAACATATTGCTAGAATTTCCATCTA
The DNA here is from genome assembly GCA_029851415.1 of Eretmocerus hayati. Taxonomy (NCBI): domain Eukaryota; kingdom Metazoa; phylum Arthropoda; class Insecta; order Hymenoptera; family Aphelinidae; genus Eretmocerus; species Eretmocerus hayati. Next base: position 114,473,964 of record CM056744.1, read on the forward strand.
TCATTCTTATTCATCAATATCACAAACAGTGTTTCAGAGATGTTTCTCTATGCAGCATATAATTTTTGATATCACTCTTCTGTCTTTAGTATCGCGAGGACGATTATTTTGATCAGGTTCAGATAGAAATTGTTCTAGAGTCTCTTTTCGTTTTTGCGCATACAGTAATTTGAGCGAGTCAAAAGTGATCTTCTTACTAGCAATTTTCTTGAGAGTATCTCTATGTAGAACAGTCTTGAGAGCATCTAAGTACTGGAGATTTGAATTGGCCTCTTGATTATTTCTATACTTTTCAATACATGCTTCAAAAGTTGTTGATTTTTCGACTAGAGTTTCTTCTATTCCCAACGACTTAGCAATTTTTTCCAAAATAGTGACGTCGTAAAGTGCATCGTGGAACTTCTCTTCGTCCACATCGTCATCAAGAAAGTCTTTAGCTAATCTCGCAAGCTTGAGTAATCCTGGTCCTTTTCGATCTGGCAGCTTTTTCCGGAGAATGCTCAGAGAATCCGAGAAAGAAAAGGATTTATTGAAACGCGCCTCCATATCACATTTGGTCAACGCTCTGAGCAAACGAGGAACATCAAAAGGAGCGTTATGTGCAACAAGCACTGAATTTTTATTCAAAAATTCGTGGAATCTCTCGAGAGCATCTGACAAAGAGAGCGTTGGAACAATTTTATCGTGAAAATACAAATTTCCTGAAATACAACGGAGCCCATTGACTTTGGAAGCTGCAGGAGAAATTACTTTGGATGGTTCTATGTAAACACTAAACTCTCGATCCGTGGATTTAACAGCTATCTGTAACAATGCAGCGTCAGGATTCAAATCTCCCAATTCGAGATCGAAATAAACTAAACGCTCAATCAGCTTGCTGTCACAGTCCTCACTGTCTTTCTTATCAGGACACTCTCCAATTAGTCTACGTTTTTTTCCTTGAGCAGGACACTTCACCACAGTTTCAGATCGCATGCCACAATTTGACTGATATGTCAAACCTTCTCTGTCCTCGTTCGTCTTCCGCAGGAGTTCTTTGGCTGCTTTCAATTTCAGTCTCTGCTGCTTCGTCGAGACTAACTGACTTTTCTGTGCTCGTTGACTCCTAATCATGTCGAGTCTACTGAAAAACTGCGCAGTGTATTTTCCAGGGAGCAAATTGAGTTTCTTTTTTACCACCAGAATTGACATATCACCGTCATTTTTCACACACACTGCACTCGCAACCCTGTAATCGCAAGCTTCACTCAGGCTCAGGCACTTATTCTTATGCGCTTTGTGTGCGATTATGTTATTTACACTCTCATTCGATTGACTCGAGGCTGACACAGCAAATTTTTGCGCATTCTCTGCCAACCGTTCAAAGTTTGAGGATAGATCCTCGTGCAGCTTTGAATCACACAATTTCACTGAATGATTCACTGTAGGCTTACACCACTTTGCACAACTTTCATGTTTGTCAAACAGGTGATCAGAAATGCTTCTCAACGTTGTCGCCAACTCTTTTGTTTTCCCTTTATTCTGGGCAACAGCATAGCTGAAACATTTCTTGATGTGGTTGATGACTCCTTTCCGGCCGAGTTCATTGTGGATTTTTGCTAGTTCGTACAGTTCTTTTCCAAAATTCTTGATCAGGTGGTTCTTATCAGCTAGCTTGAAAATCCTCCTATCTGGCGCTGCGTTGTGAATGGAGGCCATTGTCGCACTGTCTTCATCACCAATAACTACCCCAACTTCTAATGCGACACTTTGCAAAATTTCACTCTCCAAAATCAACTCCACTTCTGCATCAGCCTCCATAGCCTTTGCGCTGCCGGTAAAGTTGTGTCGGCAGTCATGATGTTCTCTAGAGACACCCATCGCACAGGCCTTACATTTGCGATTTCTTGTTGTGTAATCTAAAATCTTCTGTGTGCAGTATCCGATCATTGTAGCATAGCCATCCATACTGTTATAGCTACATCCGTTGCCTCTCTTACTCCATCCCATATCATAGGATATAATTATCTTCAATATTCCTATGATCAACGAGCACAGGATCTTGAAAAGCTGTTCACCAATGATTCCGTCCTTGAAAGCATTCGTGACGATAATCAGAGTTTCGACTACCAAGTTCCACTCAGGGTAAAGTTCATCAGCAATTTCTTTTGGCCTGAAAAATAACAGAAGATGAAGCTATTAGGATTCTTGAATGTCTAATCAATCTCGAGATACTGTGATAATGATATGCTCGAAACGTACAGCTCAGACCGAATCTTTGTTATATTCTTGATAGTGAGACTTCTCTCTTCCTGTGCTGCCCTCAGGCAACTTTCTCTAGCAGTATCTTCAATGGCCAATCCAACTATCCTTTCATATCTTTTATAAGTGACTGGAGATAGTCCAGGGATATCTGCACAAGCGAGTATTTTATTCAGGGCCACGCATCCGGCGCCAGAATGTATCGAACCTGAAAAAGTATATACAGGAGTCATTCTGGAGCAAGCTGGACAAAACCGTCACCAGGGGGTCTGGGAAAAATCCGCAAAATTTTTTTTCCATTAGTACTATGTTAAAATAGTACGAAAAAATTTTCTTCAGATTTTTTCGGCCCCCCCTGTGGGCCCCAGGGCCCATGAAAGGGCCATTTTAGGCCCTTTTTTAGCCTATTCTAGAAAAATCATAGTTCCAACGCAATTCAATATTTTTCAACGTCCTTGGGCGCATTTTCCTCGTCAAGACTAGTACTTTTGAAAAAAAATTGTCCGAGGCCACTTAGTGAGCCTGACCACTTCTGCAAGCTAATTACTGAGAGCAAATTTTAGCGATTTTTGGGCCTACTTCAAAGCGATCTAGCTCCTACTAGACATGTGATAATCGACTTTTGCAGGTAGTCATTTCAAAGGTCTTGAAAAAACCTACAATTTGACCACCTGCAGAAGTCGATTATCGTACTTTTTATAGGAGCTATAGCCGATACAAGTTGAGCTATTTACGAAAAAGTCGAGAATTCAGGACTCGATTCCAAAAATATATCTAAATTTTTTTCCACCAAACTTGTGCGTAAATGTTCTTTGAGATATCTACTGTCAGTGGAAAAAATTTGGCGGAGGTTATTTTTTTTTTTTTGCCGAGCGCTACAAAATGCCGCATTTCGTGGTTTTAGCTAAAACGGCATCTTTGACCACGGTCACATATGCTCCCATCTGGACTGACGTGCACCAATCTGTGAAAAGTACTCCCCAAAGTACCCCCAAGTACGTGTAAGAAGTTCCGGGGACGAGCCTCCAGCCAGGAGCGAGCTGTAGGTTCTATTTACCGTGTCAAAAATAGGCATTATTTTGGCTATTCGAGCGTGAGCGACCGAGAGCATGATTTTACTTGTTCTGGCTTACAAATGAGATAATGGGCTAGAATGAGGATCCAAACATACTTTTCCGACTCAAAATGACCATCTGAACACAATTCCGAGGTCAGTTTTGCTCTAAATAGTCGTCCCTCTACCCCTTAAGAACTTAGATTCTGTCGACGGGTTCTGACACCGTTAAGGCACTAGACGACGTTCTAGAGCTAAACTGACCTCGGAATTGTGTTCAGATGGTCATTTTGAGTCGGAAAAGTATGTTTGGATCCTCACTCTAGCCCATTATCTCATTTGTAAGCCAGAACAAGTAAAATCATGCTCTCGGTCGCTTACGCTCGAATAGCCTAAATAATGCCTATTTTGGACACGGTGAATAGAATCTACAGCTCGCTCCTGGGTGGAGGCTCGTCCCCACAACTCCTTACGCGTATTGGGGGTACTTTGGGGAGTACTTTCACACAGATTGATGCACATCAGTCCAGATGGGAGCATATGTGACCGTGGTCGATGATGCCGTTTTTGCTAAAACCACGAAATGCGGCATTTTGTAACGCTTGGCAGAAAAAATAAAAAAAAAATAACCTCCGCCAAATTCTTTTCACTGAAAGTAGATGTCTGAAAGAACATTTTCGCACATGTTTGGTGGAAAAAAATTTAGATATATTTTTGGAATCGAGTCCTGAATTTTCGACTTTTTCGTAAATAGCTCAACTTGTATCGGCTATAGCTCCTATAAAAAGTACGATAATCGACTCCTGCAGGTGGTCAAATTGTAGGTTTTTTTAAGACCTTCAAAATGACCACCTGCAGAAGTCGATTATCACATGTCTAGTAGGAGCTAGATCGCTTTGAAGTAGGCCCAAAAATCGCTAAAATTTGCTCTCAGTAATTAGCTTGCAGAAGTGGTCAGGCTCATCAACTGGCCTTGGACAATTTTTTTTTCAAAAGTACTAGTCTTGACGAGGAAAATGCGCCCAAGTACGTTGAAAAATATTGAATTGCGTTGGAACTATGATTTTTCTAGAACAGGCTAAAAAAGGGCTTAAAATGGCCCTTTCATGGGCCCTGGGGCCCACAGAGGGGGCTGAAAAAATCTGAAAGAAATTTTTTCGTACTATTTTAACATAGTACTAATGGAAAAAAAATTTTGCGGATTTTTCCCAGACCCCCTGGTGACGGTTTTGTCCAGCTTCCTCCAGAATGACTCATAGATATATTTATTTGAGATATGACGATAAGCTACAAATACTAAATAGAATGTAGAGTTCAAAAGATACATACCTAGGACAATGGATTTATTTATATGTGCAAATCTTCCATCTGTCAGTCCAGTTGCAACTGTCGTCAGTATGCCGCAAAGATGGCATTTGACAACTAAAACTGAATGTAACCCGAGTAATTTTTCGCTATCGATATTTTCCAGGCTCAAGTAAGCTTTGCAGGCCACGCATTTCAAATTGCGCCCAAGCTCGATCAAGTCAACAATTCGAAATCCAGAGATGGCGCATGACGTACTAATCTCATTATTTTCTCTCTTCCTCTTTCTAGCCTCCGCAATAGCAGTCAGAGATTTGATCGAGTTTTCAACCTTACTTTTTTTCGCAAATCTTCCATGATTGCGAAAATGAGCAGGAGACGCCATCGAAAAATTTTGAAAACTCTGGTGAGAGACGATCGAGGAGCATACGAAGCAACCGCTCGATGTCGAATGAGTAAAGAATTTGGCAACCGCATAGTGAAAATATTTTGCAAGAATGAGCTCTAATTTTATTTGGAAAATCAATCGTGAATTGCTAAAATGTACCTCCTAAGCGTCACAAAGCTTACGAGGAACCGGCGGCCCGATATACCTGTGCACCTGTCATTTAGCGCAGAGAACGGCAGCTTACGCGCGGGACTTTTCCGCAGCCCTCGGGATAATCCATACTGATCTATACCCCAAACGCGGAGAGAAACGGTCAGGTCAGTTAATGGCCATCGTGACTCTGTACTTTGAAGGAGGCTGGTTTAGTGATTATTCTTCTTGAGCAGGATGCGAGAAGATGTACATCGATGTACTCATTGTCCGCCATGACACGCATTGAACGGTCTGTCACTTCGTTTTGATGAGGAATCATCATTCTTGTTCTTGAGCTTATACATTTTTTGACGCTTCCTAGAGAGACTCCAGGAAGGAATTCAGTTCGTTTCCCACTTAAGAGCGAAGAAACTGATTCATCACAAATACGCGTACATCAACGGGAGAGTCAAGAAGCTGTCTCAAAATAATTGAGCTCCATCTGAAAAAGCCTGAGAATATCGCATCTGTTCCACTAAACATCAACTCCGAAGCAATTCGGAGCAGTACACTTAGGATTATGTAGCCTCTAGATCGTCAAAAATGCCTCAAAATGGGAAAATTTCAGCGTCTCGTTGTGGCACTTATCCGCATACATTTATGTTTTTCAAATCTTCTGAGGAACTCTCTACGAAGTTCCAGACTTGTATGTGGACTCTTGCCACTATTCCACTTTTTGAGGTCTGAATTCAAGAGTTTATGGAATTTCCCTATCAGTTGCTTAGCAACCCCTTCTCTTTTTTTTGTTACTCATGCATCAATATTACATTATGCACCGATGCGAGCTCCGGCTGTTTTGGGGCACGGGAATAAATTTTCCCCGAATGTAACGAGCTAGGGTCAAATATTCCTCGTGCACCCAAATTGGTTCGACGAGCGAGGTACATATGCTATTTTTCAGAATCAGTGCTACTGAAGACCAATCATTCTGTTCGATCTGGGGAAAAAATGGCTGTTTAGTCGCACTATGCCAAAATGAGTATTCACTCGATGTTTTTCTGGGAGGAACGATACATCCAGCACGGAGCAATACAAAAAAGTAGGAAAAATATACTCGGGCTTACGAACAATCTAATGTTATGGATAAAATATCATTAGACTATACTTTAATCCACCACCCCTCGGGATGATCAAATCTATCTATCTCATCAAATCATTACAACCAAGCCCGCATTATAATTCGTCTTCTTCATCACCATACCAGCCACCCATCTCACTTCACAAACCCTCACTAAAATGCAAACAGAGGCAAATGTTTGGCCCAACTTGTCCGCTCTCTCGCAGATTCCAAACCCGCCTCGATCCACGCCCGTCCAGAGTTTTCACCGCAAGCTCCTGTACACACATACATACTCACGTAGTAACATGCGTTAGCAAACGCCGGGCGGTATCCTTAGATTACCTCGCCCACCTCCTCACACATACATCGAACAAAGTTGACATGTTTGAGAACATGTATGTGAGCAAAAGGTATAGTCCTCATTGCTTGATTGTAGAGTTAACCCGTTTGTTGGCATTAATTAAAGCTTGAGATGGACTGAAAAAAAGCTCTGACTCGTTATTCAGCTTGTACAAGAGATACGCTCTCATCATGTGTATGAACTCGTTTGATGAAGCCGAACCGTGCCGTGAATGTCTTAGAATTTTCTTGATTTCGAAATCCAATGGATCATAGTTTAGTAAACTAACAATGAAATAGCGCTGATCTGATCCCTGTCCAAGTTTTCAGTGAGATTTTGAAAATAATTGAGATAATTGTTTGATTCCAAGCTCTTCAAATAGGAAGAAGTGTGAGTCCCGAATGACCAATCAAAATTTATGTAGCATATTGCCATTGTGCTTTATTGAGCCAGATAATTATTCAAGGTACTCATCTCCTTGGAATGCTGACCAGCGATTCTACAGTACGTGCATGAGATAAGTGTACCCAATTCACCTCAATAAATCCATTTTCTCAATAACTTTGGCTAATTTCAATATTTTCCAACGCACTTCAACTTATAGGGTAAAGTTTGTCTCAAGACCTTCAAAATAAGCTACAATACTTCTAACTGAGATAAACTAGAGCCGAGCTGTCTCAATTTTGCCAAAATGTGATGTTTGAGAGATTGCACAACTGTGTACCCAACTCGCCCCCATTATTTAAAGTAATGTAAATCAGCGGTGAAGTGCATTGAATCTTCTCCATCCGTTATCATCGCTGATTAACCACGTTTAGAGTTTTTAGCCGGTCCAAACTACTATTTCCGACCCATTTTGACGAGATGAACACTTTCTGAGTGTTGAAAAAGTCGTAACTACACACCCTCTCGAGATAACCATATGAGAGCATGTTGCGTACACTCCGGTGTGGACCTACTTGCTTCACAAAGCATCTCCGTATTTTGCTCATAAAATAGCTGCAAATCCGAATTTCGCAATTCTGAAGAACAGTTTCTGAAGGTCTTGGGACAAGAAATCGAATGCGCTAAACTACGTCGGGATTGGTCAAATAAAAATGAATTTGCACCGGTTTTACTGAACGCAATTTCCTCACTTATTTCTTAGCTGCGCAAACACAAAAAATAAAAGAATCATGTGAAATTTCTCGAGAAACGCATACATGATCCGGGGTGAATTTGGACCACTTATTTTTTCATGTTTCAACATAATGGCCGAGTCTACATAGACGCGCTCACCCCGGGCGCGCGCGCTCTCTTTGCTTGCACTCTCCGCCTAAACACCGGAGTGGATACCGAAAATGGGATTTGAAAATCTTTTGACGAGTGTTCCCTCTCCATCGGGGTATCAGCACGGGTTTGTGAGATGAGAAACGGCCAGTCTATTGCGTAAATCGACCAAAAAATTGAATAGAGATCGAAAAATGAGAGGCGTGGTTGTTTCCCATATAAGCATCCCCCAACTTTTCATCAGGTCTCCAACTTGCAAACCATTCAGCAGTATTCAGCATCATCTTGTTTATACATTGGTACTCATTCCAGAAGCTGAATAATGAGCTAAAGTGTATGAAATCCCGATTAAGAACACCCGAGATGTCCCAAATTCACGGAGGAGTGACTCTTATAACACAAATTTGATCCTTGGTGTACATGGAATAGCTCGATTCTTCTTAACCAGAACTCCGCACATCTTCGCTTATTTCAGAGTTTCTGGAGAGAGTCTCAATGCAAACCCAGAATAATGTTGATTATTGTTGAATAAGCCGTGAGTTACGAACCTGAGAAGTTGGGGGTAGTGATATTAAGGCACATCGATCGACATAAGTCTCTTCCTTTTCAATCTCTTTCAGATGGAAATCAATTCTTTTGGCGATTTACGCGATAACCCGGTCACTTTTTATGTCACAAACCCGTGCTGATACTCCGATTGAGAGAAAACACTCGTCAAAAGATTTTCAAATTCCATTTTCGGTACATATACTCCGGTGTTTGGGTGGAGAGTGCGAGCGGAGAGAGCGCGCGCGCCCGGGGTGAGCGCGTCTATGTAGACTCGGCCTTATGATTCGAATTTCCAGTCCGACTTCGTGAGGGGAAAACCCGTCAATCTATCGTTAAGAATTGCCCAAAAACTCATTAGCATGGAATTGAGATTGGAAAATGAGAGACGTGGATGTCGATTAATGTGCCTAATATTGCCACCTCCAACTTCTCAGGTACCTAACTCTCAGCCTGTTCAACAATATTCGCAACATTATCTTGGGTCTACATTGATACTTATTTCAAAAACTGTAGGATAAAATCAATCGTGAAGAATTCTGGTGAAGACGAACCGAGCTCTTGCAAATTCACAAAAGATAACATTTGTTAGGTGTAAAATCCTGATTGTTAACATAACAATCAGGATTTTATGAACTTTAGCTCATTATTCAGATCCTGAAATGAGGACCAATGTATAACCAAGATGATGCTGAATATTGTTTAACAGGCTGAGAGTTAGATACCTGAGAAGTTGGGGGTGGCAATATCACGCACGTCGATCGACATCCACATCTCTTATTTTTCAATCTCAATTCGATGCAAATTGGTTTTTGGGTCATTCTCAACGATAGATTGAAGAATTTCCCATCTCACAAACTTGGCCTGGGTGTTCGAATTGCGAGGGAACACTCTTAGGTGGGTTTCGAATCATTTTTCGGTACCTATTCCGCGATGTCTAGGTGGAGAGTGCGAGCGGCGAAAGCGCGCGCGCCCGGAGTGAGCGCGTCTATGTAGACTCGGCCAATAAATTTTAAAATAATTATCGGGAAGGTCTACGAGTGCCCATGCCTGAGAACCGCATATGGGGGAAAATTGGGCCCAGAGGCAAGTTGAGTACACTTACCTCAAATTGTTTCTGTGAGTTAAATTCAGATTAGCTACTGCTCTCTTCCTTGGCATGGATAAGCTATTTTTACTGATTTGTTATTCAATAGGAAAGCATTTCCACTGTCAATCAGCTGTTTTCGCTTACTTTCAATCACTGGGTTGATTTTCAGGAAAAAGTTGTGCATGTGTCGGCCGGTAAATCAGCAAGAATAGCTAGATTGTGTTGAAAGAAGCTCAATATGAACGTTCAGGCCCCTTATATCGATCGAAACTGTCAATCAGACACCATCGAATAGTTGAGTATACAAGGGTGCAAATAGTGAATCGGATATACCAAAGTGAATTTACATCTGTGATATATACCTCTAATCTCTTTGATCTGTGTGACGATATAGGTGATTGCACTTTGAGTCATATCACCCTGTCGTCGGCTCAGCAAAAACGATCGTCGGTGCATACCTTGAGGAATGCATGACGCGATCACGTTTTGCTGAACTTTGCACTTTTACACTGTGCGACACGCGACGAGTTGAGGACATATGTATAAGCCACGACTCACGCGGGTCGTATCAGACCGCTCGAGAGGACTCCCACTCTGATGGTACCCATCACTCACTATCATTGCCGTCAACTGGAGTAACTTTGGGCCAAATTCGACTCTTTTTTCATTGTTTTTCGTGAAACTCGGGAAGGTTACAATAAAACTCACCTCAGCCAGTGACCAATCGAAAGCTTGAGATCTTAGCTTTCGATTACCGTGAGCTAGAGCTCGATTAAAGGGTTCTATTCCAAGATATAGTCATAGAAGCAGAACACTTTTTACAAAACCTGGGGTGGAGTAACTTTGGGACACTCCAAGTTCAACTCATGTTACTTTTGTCCTGGAATAGAGAATCGATCCTCTCTGGGCATAAATTGAAAGTCGAAGACGTTAGCTTTCAATTGCTTTTCAGAATGTCCCGATCGGATGTTTCCACGCCGAGTAATGCTTTGAAGTTAATCAGCTATTCAAACCAATTTTCCGAGATTTGGCAGAAATTCGTATGAGAATTGAAAATTAGTCTAAATACCTGGTTAGTTTCAAATGAGCATTACTCGGCGTGGAAACATCCAATCTGGAGGTTCCAAGGAGCAATTGAAAGCTAACGTCTTCGACTTTTAATTCATGAACAGAGAGGGTCAATTCTCTATTCCAGAACAAAAGTAACATGAGTTGAACTTGGAGTGTCCAAAAGTTACCCCAACCCAGGTTTTATAAAAAGTGTTTTGCTTCTACGACCGTATCTTCGTCTAATCGAGCTCTAGCTCACGCCAATCGAAAGCTAAAATCTCAAGCTTTCGATTGGTCACTAGCTGAGGTGGGTTTCATCGTAATCTTCCCGAGCTTTACGAAAAACAAAGACAAAAAAGTCTCGATTGTCCCAAAGTTACCCCGGTTGACGGTACACGCAGTTTGTGTATTTAGTCTATCCACTCATTCAATATATCTATATTTTTATGTTGCATGACACATTTTTACATTTCTGAGCCTCGTTCGGATCGTTCAACCCAAAATCTCAAACTCAAAACAAGATAATGGTATAGCCCATTCAATCATAGCGATAGCCCGTTGGCCGAATAAAGTCCTTTCAAACTGCAGTCGAGACGAATTTGACCGTCTCGAGCTCACACGTATATTCGCGATATTGAAAAGTAAAAGTGATTTCACGCGCAGAGTCCCAACGGAGATGCTAATACACTCTTCCGCTTGGGTCCAGTATAGTAGCCGAATAATGAGAAGAAGAGAGAGAGAGACAGAATTTCTTTTGTTGCGGTAAAACGCAAACGCGGGGGGAAGAGAATAGAAACTTCATGCAGAAAGCAAGGTGGCGAGTCATATTGGATAATATTGAGAAGCCATTCAAGAATGGGACTCGCGAGCGGGACGGCAGAGCTGGAGCCAATAAGCCAGCCCCGATCCCAAAATTGTGCAATTCAAATAATTCAGGAAAAATACGACATTGAAAATAGTTCCATTCTAAAATCAGTGATAATATTCTTGAGTCCCAAAAAGATCAATGAGACTAATTAAATACCAGACTTAGTGACAAATAGATAGTGCCAAGTGAATCAGAATAGAGAGCAAGGATCACGTATAGCGGATCATCAGCCAGCCGACTACAAAGGAGTATCGTGAGTGGGACTCGAGCAATCACACGCCCAGTCCTTTTTTAATTGTATACTCTCTCTCTCTCTCTTCGTTTCCTTTTTCTCTGCCTCTCGTTCGCCACGGCTCGACAACCAAAGTAGCTTGTTTATGGTGTAAAATATACCAACCATATTTATTCCTTAAACAAATCAAACTCAAATAAAGCTCCGGTAGTTAACTTAACTACGCCGGTGTAGTTATGTGCCCTCAGAAAATCCAGATTGTTCATGCATGCGGCACCTTTCCCCGATCCGGTGCTGACGTGAACGTATCCGTACGGGTATACATCAGAAACGATCCCAAACTTCCCTGCATTCATCCACTGCGCGGGTCTCTATCCCTAGGTATCTACCGAAAATAGAGTAGTAGCGCTGAGTTAGATTCCGCCTTATCTTTCAAGGATGATTAGGGTAGAAACCTAACATTCCTTCTATTTTCTGAGAGTCTCCACTAATCGCTGACACCCCACGTAAATCCTGAATTTTTTTGGGTCATCCCGACTCATCACATTATGTCCGACTTGCAGAGGTTTGAGTTTCGGATAACTTGGGCGAACAAAAATCTGTTGAATTCCACGAATAATCCCGGCTAAAACAGTTTCGAGAGGTTCAGAAAAATCCGCGGAATGATCTAAATCCCATGAGATCGCCGTCAGCTCGTGGTCTGCAGTTATCACGAGGATGTAAATACAGGTTTTTCATTACCAATAAATGAAAAATTCAATGAAATTTCCACAATATCTATCCACCCTAAAACAACAAAGGCATGATAAGTTTCGATCCCAATTTCCAATAACACCAACCAACGTCCCACAACAAAAATTGAAAAATGCTTTACATCAGATTGCCTGAAGCAAAATCATCCTCTCTGCTAATGGAAGATAAAGAATCACCTGTCGTAAAAAGAAAAAAAAACAAGAGCTCAAAAACAGTCAGCTTCCAACCGTTACAACCGCATCGGTAGCCTAAGGCTCGCAACCGTTGTCGACGCATCACAAACGCGGTGAAGAGTAAAAGATTAGCGGAAGCCCCGAGGGCTATGAGTAGAAAGCTCAGTAAAAGCGCTACGGCAGCGATTTACTCAACCCTCTAAGGTAGATTTCCCGTTTTCCATTTCGTCGACATTTTCAGCTCCATCGTTGCGTTTCTGGTATCTTACATTCCTATAACAATACGTACATATAAAGGTATGATTCATGCTTTCTCTTACTTTGAGAATTGCTAGATTGTACAAAAGGTAGTGAACACGGTAGAGCGTAGCAAATGAAATGTTTACACACCTCAAGGTAAAATAGAGGTTTCTTGAGAGGCCTGAGGCATAAGAGTCTGATGTGTTAGATGATTGTGATGGTGAAGTTTCGAGAATACTCATACCTGAATCAGAATTCTTTGAAGAGTTTGAATGTGGCACTGGGAAGTGATGAAATTCAGATAAATGGTAGAATTATAATGTCTAACCAATGTTTGAATATTTCTCTTCTTCCTTCATCTCAAATTTCATTTTTTTTCTATTTCATCGATTTTTTTCTAAGTGCAGTGATGTAGATTGTGTGAAGAGAACGAAAGATTTTGATTGAAAGAAGAAGAGGGCAGATCGTGAGCATATGATTTCGTTCATAGATGTACATTCATCACGTTAAACGAGAGATCCGAGGGTTGACGTGCCCTATACAAAAGGATAAATGGTAGAAGAGATACGGTAGATATAGACAACAATATTGTCATATGATTCCCTCGGGGTCTGGTGTGGGGCGGAAAGCGGACCATCCAGACCGAGTCATAGAAATTCGATGCTGCGAATGCAAATAATGAAGACAACGTAAACAAAGTTTTTCAATAACACATGTGTCCTGATAGGGGGTAACCCATGAATACATCAGTTGAATACTTTGAAAAGGGTAGTGAAAGTAAATGTGAGCTATCCGATTCTCTATTCTATTCTTCGATTGAGAACCCCTCTTTTATGGGTAAGCACGATATGGCCTGTTGCGAACATTTGATAGTTGAGATTGCCTCTTGGCGATCAGACATTTCATCCCAGCAGAGGAATATTTTTGCCAATTTAAGTACTAATCTTGATGAGAAAGACAAGCTTTCTCGATGATTTGATTTACAACGGCTGTTTTACGAGTCACAGTGCAATTTTATTGACGACGTTTCGGTGACAATTTTGTCACCCTTATCAAGTCTAAAAAACAATGTTTAAATTCAGGTTTTCGCATATATACATAATGAATAAGTCACACGATCTCACATACCTCTCAAAACAATACAATGTGTCTACTTCAGAAGAAACTTCTTCTTCGATATAGACTCTTGTACCTTCCTACTGATTGCGAAAACCTGAATTTAAACATTGTTTTTTAGACTTGATAAGGGTGACAAAATTGTCACCGAAACGTCGTCAATAAAATTGCACTGTGACTCGTAAAACAGCCGTTGTAAATCAAATCATCATGAAAACCTCGACGAGTGTAAGAAGTATACATAAGAACCAGGAAGGGCTTGGGCTGGATAGCTCCCTTACCAACCCATCACATCGACCATCGGAGAGTGATGAGGTTCAATTTTTCCAAAGAATTCGCAGAATATACGGGAATGAAGTCACACATGAGATGAAGAGTTGGATTAAAATCAGTAGGAAGGTACAAAAGTCTATATCGAAGAAGAAGTTTCTTCTGAAGTAGACACATTGTATTGTTTTGAGAGGTATGTGAGATCGTGTGACTTATTCATTATGTATATATGCGAAAACCTGAATTTAAACATTGTTTTTTAGACTTGATAAGGGTGACAAAATTGTCACCGAAACGTCGTCAATAAAATTGCACTGTGACTCGTAAAACAGCCGTTGTAAATCAAATCATCATGAAAACCTCGACGAGTGTAAGAAGTATACATAAGACAAGCTTTCTCATCACTGGCATTCAGTTAGAAGTCTGTTTTGTGATAGAGCATTGACATATTTGAGAAGAGGCCCTTTCACTTCAAAATTACGTCTGATCAATTTTAATTGCAATATCTCAACAGTTGCTTCCCCAAAATTTGAAAGTCAATGAGGTGGAGTGGTTGTTGCCGGCTAATGCCTAATATTCGTTGTCATCCAAGCCACACGTTGACAGAGCGTACCCCTGTCGCAGCTCTTAGAGGCCCTGGGATCGACCCAATAGGTAAGAACCTGGTATATGAATAGCCAAATTCGCAGTGCAGAGATTGTCCAATGCGAGATTTTATTGCACAAAAATTCAGTAGTATTTATGAAAGATGAATCTATGTTCTCCCATGTATGTGTGTACACGCGCACGCGTGTTTGAAGACATTCCTAGACAAAATTTCTCTAAAATGGGCTGATCAGCCTCAAGAACCACCGTCCGATCTGCGAGTACCCAATTTTATCCCAGATAAATATTCATTAGCGCCACTTGGGCTACTGACATTAACGAAAATTAGATATCAGCAACACACGCGCTCATCACACCGGTCTATGTTTTTATAGGTTTCGGCGTGCCCCCTTCCTTTTCATCCAAACTCACAAAGACAATAACGTGATATAAGAGATTGAGGGTTAAAAATAACAAGAGCAGCAAAATGAAACGATAACAAGTGGAATCGTCCACTCTTGTTGCGTCGAAAACACCCCAACACAAGCATCAAACATCAAGTATCATACGAATAGTACACGATGTGAGAGACAGTTGGTTGCCTCTGACGAGTGCAACATCACGCTCTTGGGAAGAAGAAAATGAGACCGTATATTGAAAATACAAGAAAGAACAAGAAAAAAACCGCAAGTACATGAATAACAGGAGATGAGGAGACTCTTAAAACGAGGTAAGTGTTCGGGCTCAGTAGAATCTACAAAAATGCACGTACAAAGTATAACGCCTGTGTCAGTGCCACCCGGTTACTGTACTCGGTTTAAAAAATTCCGTAGAAAAATTGCCCGGTGCTAATTTTCAGCTTGCCACCCCCCCCCCTCGTTATCCCATGCTTCTACCCTTTCTCTGAGACTCGTAAGTTCTGGGTCGGACATTTTCTCGCTTACATTTGCCTCCAATTCAAACCCTCCCTACCCCCCCTATAGAATTTATCGAGTTGTAGGGGTTTTCGTAAATCAACTGATCATACTGACCATTTCATCAGTTCGACTCGATCAATCTTCCCACCTCATCCTGATCGAAAGAAATCTTCAAAACCTATTCATGACTCTTTACATGCGTTCGTATACTTTTAAATGCAGCTATGTACAACCCCCCTCCCCCAAAGAATTTGAACTGTACTAGCTGTGACGGTCAGTAGTTACCATTCGAGATCTTCTGTCACACTCGCACTCGAACCATAAAGAATCTATAAGTGCGAGTGAGACAGAATGTCTCGAACGATCTTTGAACGTCACAACTGATACAGTTCAGATTCCTGTGGGAAGAAAAATCAAAGAATACATGTTCTCTCGTCTTGCAAAGGAGCACCAACTTTAGGAACCTCCAATTCAGCCAAAATTTTAGCAAACATCTG
The DNA here is from genome assembly GCA_029851415.1 of Eretmocerus hayati. Classification (NCBI taxonomy): domain Eukaryota; kingdom Metazoa; phylum Arthropoda; class Insecta; order Hymenoptera; family Aphelinidae; genus Eretmocerus; species Eretmocerus hayati. The sequence continues at coordinate 114,490,150 of CM056744.1, forward strand.
GTTTTGGTGAAAAATAGAGGTATCGTTTGGTTCCATAGATTTCCTATTCTGACATATAGGTAGCGAGATTGGCATCGTCAATATATTTATGCGTGATCTTTTCAACACTGGCCTATATTGGTAATAATAGTCTCCAAAATTGCATTTTGGGACAGGAGGCCCATGAGATGAAATTTTTTGAGTTACTTTCATCCTTCATGCCTCACAAAGTCAAGAGAATTCCCAGAATTTTGTCAAGATTTGTGACCCATAAGGCTGGATTCTCTCTTGTTTAGGTGCAACACTTCTAGGACGAAGAATTTGAACAACATAAATCCACCAGATTGCAGTCGTAATCCAATTTGCCATGTTTCCGCCTCTTCACACGCTGCACATTTTTCCCTCCATCATTTTTGTGAATATTCGTAGTCTCACCCGTATTGGAATTTTTGGAATGAAAATCTTTGCAAAGAGTAGCAGTGAAAAAAGAATCGTAGCACATTGCCAATCTGCAGTGCAAAAGAAAAGTATCTAATTCAAGCATGTGGCCAATGTGTACAACACAAGCTGTCAAAAGTTGACAATAATGAAAACCCGTCAAACACTGAGGTACGTGATCTCGCCTAGGCACCTTTTAAAAGAAATGAGCGGACGTGTGTCGACCTTTACCTCACCGGACCGCTTCATTAGTGACCTGATGATATTTATGAAAACTCGAGGCCGGTATAAGGTTTTCCAAACACTTTTGTATGATATATTCGTCGACGATTGGCGATGATTTTGAATGTACAACCCTTTTATATTATTCAATATAGAAATTCACTTCGAGGGTGACACTAAAGGAACTCTATCGATTGTTTTCAAACTTTTTGTAAAACATGCATTAGTATTAGTGTGTCCGTGTATAACATTAATATTATACAACCTCTGAGAATGTCGTAGATCATTAGTATGTTTGTTTTGATCTGTGACACGCGTGGTTGGGTACTGTTTCATTTTCCAGAGAATTTAGTACATTTTCAGGTCTTTTTGAAAAATGATCCGGTTGTCAGATTGAGGCAGAATCATCTTATATTGTGAGTGTGAGTAGAAAAGTTGCAGTGTCGTGTGTTGCAAGTCTCGCGTGTAGCAGAATGTGATCGGTTCATACATCAGCAAAAGCAAGATAAAAGTCATGTCTCAAGACAAAATGTGGGTGAAAGAATGGGAGATTGCTCATAGCTATGCTTATTCAATCATTCATTATCAGATTACGTTCAATTCCTTTGATGACAAATGATAAAGTCGATGATCTCATCTCTCCATTTTTACCTCTCACATTTTCCAATATATTATCCATATTAGCACTAGAATCATGACTATTCTAACGCCATCTCCCGATATATAATCTACAGCTTCACATTCTGGGGTGCATCGCGATACAGGGGATTCTTACTCTGCATATAGGCATTGTAGTGATTTTAAGAGCCAAAATTCAGGTGCCTGCGAATTTAATATTCCGACCCTTCATGAAACATTACAAAATGTGGGGAGGTTAGGATAACCTTAAAACATACTACGTAACCTTAAAACATACTACTATGTTACTATACGTAACATAAATGCGAACTAATGGAGTACATCCTCGAAAGCTGTTGCTGAGATGCATGAGCTCTCGTAGTGTTCTACTCAGGTCGAACTATCAATGTATATTTTCATGCATCTGCGTATTTTCATACCACTCACATATGATACTGGATAACAGGGATCACTTGTTAGCTGTTCTGAAAACAGCAACTGGAGCACTATTTGTAACATTTGTGAGTTTTAGTTGGGAACATGCTGTGTAATGACGCAGACGAACGTCACACTAGTCTCACCAAAATACTTCCAACGGAACCAATAGACCTTGAATTTTATTATGGGACTGCATTAGTGATAATAATAGTGAGTTATCTGTCGATTGATCATGATAGAGAGCACGTGTTCATCGTGTTTATTGAGCATTCAAAACAATCTTATTTAGGCTTCTGAGTTAAATTCAGTACTCAAGGAAGATTGAAATTTTGATACTCGATGTTTTCGTCGGAATATAATAGGAGGAATTCAGTGGTTCTACTACGTCCTCTTGAGCCTATTATGGTGAAATAAGTTGGGAATGGACTGAAATGAATTGAAACTCTCAGAAGATTTCGAGAAATTTGCATCTTTTGACTCGATCAACGTGGAACATAGAACAGAAATTCAGATGTTTTCTCGCAAGGTATCGTATGCATTTCTCGAATCAATGTGCTATGGACGAAATTTCGATGTCACGGGATATTGTCCGTATGCACCTGGTGAAATTGTTTCGTTCATCAAAAATCTAGCTTTAACGATTTGAAACTCAATGTTTTGGGTGTGCCAAAGAAGCAGCAAGTAATGAACACAACTACCATAGGAGTGTCATATCGTAATGAACTTTAAAGAGCATGTTATTGTATTTTGACATCACAATATGTACAACTGCTTTGTTTAGCATAGTGCTTGACACACAAGACTTCCTATCGTAGATAATCTGAGATGACGGAAATCGATACCAGCAGAGAGGCCCATGCCATTCATAAATTGGAACTCAGCATATTTTGTTTTCCAGCTGAATTGATTCGATACACAAAATGTTGGGTTGCTCACGAGTGGCTTACACACTCGTGAGCTTTCCACGGCCACACACGAGTATTTTTAAGAATCATTTGTTCCATTACCCAATCGCCGATGAAAACTGTATCGTACAAATAGTCTCGAGGATAACTGCTAGTATAAGAAATGTTAACATGAATCAATATTTACCTCGATGTTCCAGCCAAAACGCTGTTTTTCATCCACGCAAATTATGAAAAAACTCCAGTAATTTTGTTTGCATCAGTTCTCAGTGTGACGGAATCAGAATCTCTAGATATAAATACTATCGTGAAATTGGGTCATTGATCATAGTCGAGTCATCGCACTTGAAGAGCAAGTTTGAGTGATAAGCACAACAGTCAAGAGTTAGAATGACTCTGTCAAACCTCACCCCGTGGCTTTTGATAACATATATTGGGTTGTATCACTTTGCTGGAATCCAAGGTGAGTTCAGAAATACAGACACGTGAGTGTCAATCCTCATTCCTCTAAGGGTGTGTCCACAAATGATGCATATGCAGTGCACACGTGCATATGCACTGCTCAATTGCACATGTGCAGCTCATCGGATCTGAGACGGAATTCACCAAGTTCTGCTTTAGACCATACGGTAAGGGTGTGTCCACAAATGATGCATATGCATGCATATGCAGTGCACACTGCGTATATGCACTGCACACGTGCACATGTGCAGCTCATCGAAGTTGAGCAAAAATTGATGGGCGCCCATCAGAGAATTTCTGATTTGAATCGGGGTTTTGTCTTTGCTGCGTTACCGGCTGATCCAAAGCAGATCTAGACGAGTTTCGTCTGGTTTTGGCTGAAATTTGATGAGCTGCACATGTGCACGTGTGCAGTGCATATGCGCAGTGTGGACTGCATATGCATGAATATGCATATTTGTGGAGGTACCCTAACGGGAGAAACACATAAACTGGCTCGAATCTGAGAATCCCTGATTGAAGGAATCACCTCAGAGAATTTCCGGTTTTAATCGGTTTGTGTCTTTGCTTCGTTACCGGATGATCCAAAATCCAAATCAGAACTGGTTTTGGATAAAATTCGATGAGGTGCATGTGTGCAGTGCACATGCCCACGGTGCACTGCATATGCATACATATGCATATTTGCGGACGCACCTTAAGTAATGATATATCCTCCCAGTAGAATGCAAATTTGCCTGTCTGAGTTTAAAGCATTAACTCGTATAACCACACTCTCATACAAATACAGATTTTCACAATTCCCGTAATCCTAGGCGACTGCAGTAACCAGGGGAAAGCACTCGCGTGAAAACCAGGGTATTGTTATCATTCATAATCAGTTTTGGAAAGCATATGCGGTTCTGCGGATCCTTGAACGTATTGCTTTCCGTGATGAGAAAGAATTATTCCCGTGCGCGGCACGATTTTCGCATGAATTTTTCCATCACATTCAATACTTCTCCAATAAAAAAATCCCCCTGAACTTAGTGATACACATGTCATTTTGTTCGATTTTGTCAGGTTCTATCAGTTTTAGGTAGCACTTTTCCTCTTCATGGCCTCTCAGACCTCTAGGATACTCATAATTCCTGCACTTCGTCCGTGTCTGAATGTGTGTGCATTGTCTTTTTATTCCGCCACGTTATCTTGTCAATTCTTTACCTGTTCAACTTTTGCCTTCCTATAAGTCATGGAAAATCACTCAGAGGTGGGGCCAGTGATTTGCCTGCTGTTTATTTCCAGTCCCGTCCGATACAGAAACTTTTCAAGTGAAAATTGCTGGAACTTCATGTTTTTATCTTAATAGATTTCTTCACCACGTGGACTCACGGGAAGTCGAGTCACCTCAAGTATAGCTTTCCCGGCATAATTCATCAATTGATTGATGCCGAGATTCCTTTTCATCTCTGCACACTACAATTTCCTTTAAGGAAATCAATCCCTCTCAAAAAAACTCCATTTGGATCATCTTTCAACCGTTCGTGTAAGAATTCTAAATCAACCCGACGATGTATCTTGTTGGAAAACCTTGGTTTGGAAACTTTTAATCCACCTCGAAAATTCTCTGAGAAACATAACCTAAAATATAGGAGAGAAAGAATTTCCACCAGTCATCTTTCCCCCAGATCTTTCTCACATCTAAATTATCCAGTATGCAATGACCCACAGGGGTACTTCTTCAACATTCTGCATCGATTGGTTGATACCAAACTGATTATAATTCGAATGAAGATCCTTTACGAAAATTCAAAATTCCCACCAAGAACTCATTTCAATCATCTGCAAAACAACCATATGGCAACTTCGGCTCAACCTAACCATAGATCTTGCTGAAAACCTCAATTCAGATGCCTTTAGCCCCCTAGGCAGCTCTCTCGTGAAAATAACTCAAAACCCAGGGAAATATTTTTTCCATTCTAATCTTTCCCCCAGGAACTCTCCTATAGGATACAAGGAGATTAGGATTGTTCACGTAGAACTCTCGAATCACCAACGCGCGAAGACTTCCGGAATTCTCGAAAATTTCATGCAGTCTTGATCAAAGTTGTTATCAATTCATTGTTATCCTGTGAGCCCGTAGTTATGCACATCCGTGCTGCGAAGTTCACGGTCTGGCAAGCTCTGACCCAATTCATCGGGACTCACCCGTAATGTCACTCAAATTCAGCGAATTTCTTCTGTACTTCGAAAGAATTCCATTTGGTAATTGATGAGAAGGAATGACATCTGCCAATTTTCTCGAGTTTCTGGATCTTTGGAGCAGAACCCTGGTCAGATAATATGAACGATAATATCGCCAAAATCATTCCCTATTCGAGATAATCTACTCATAATGAATTGTTCCACATTCACAGGATCACCAAATGCAAACAGAAGGTCATCTCGCATTTTTGGAGGGTTCAATGCGCCAATTGAAGGGTATCCGTTCATGGTTTCAATCCGTTACGCTGGTGCTCATGTCTGCGGAGGCGCAATAATCTCTCCAGATGTAGTTCTGACCACTGCTTGGTGTATCCGAAAAGATACCTTTTTGGATTTATTTGACGTCAAAGTCGGAAATTCTGACATCAACTTCAGAGGTATATGGCACCGGGTTGCCAAAGTAATCAAACACGGAGATTACGGACGACTACCTCTTCAAGAGGGAGACAGTAAGGTTTATCAAAAAGTGAACGATATCGCTCTGCTGAAATTGGAGAAACCAATCAAAATTGATAACCAGACAACTCAAGCTATTGAATTGTTTAACAAAAGAGACGCAATTCACCATCATGAGTCAGGATTCTTAAGTGGCTGGGGCGAATATCTAACAACAGTGAATAGATCCATTCGGAATCCAAGAGGTACGGGGACTATAACTCGTAAAGAAGCGGTGACTCGATACCCTGCAAATTTGAAGTATATCGAGTTGGATATCGGATCAGCACACCAATGCTCCAATATACACCCCAGTGCAGATTTGAATGGTCAATTTTGTACCTACACTTTGGGTAGAGTACCTTGTGAAGGAGATTTTGGGTCACCCTTGGTGGTGGATGGTAAAGTAGCTGGATTGGCATCGTGGACTAGTGGCAAATGCGATGGGGATTCGAATGTAGCTTATTTCACGGATGTAGCAAAATTCGATGAGTGGATCAAGGAAACGAAGAGGAAATTGTGAAATACATGTTTGGATTGAGTGAACTGCCTCTTAATAGATTTATGAAATAGAGCTACCTTGTTGTCATAATATTCATGATTTCTTTGTCCAGTGATGTTTCTCATATTTCACCGGAATCATAGATGATAATAAAGGATGTGCGTTAAGCAAATGAGGTACCGATCATTCCTTCATGGATCTCAGTACGAGATCAGAGCGAGTCAGCGCAAGTTGATTATCTCTTCATCCAATTCATCCATCATCAGGGCTATCAGATACGAATGGAAACTTTTCAAGTGTTAGCTACTCCAGAATCGGAATTTTTAATAATAAGACTAATCTACAAATCCTAATCTTTTTTATGTGGGTGGGAATTTGAGAATAATCTTCGATGCTGTGTTTAGTCGAAATCTGCACCATTTGTTCAGACTCCGTATTCTAGGGAAAATGAGGTGGGAGAGGTGGTTTTGAATGAAAGAGTATAATTTTGGATTAAACCCAAGGAAAAAAGAGAGCAAGCCGAAACTTGGCCAAAAAACCTCAAAAAGTAGAAGAAGTATATTGTCCAGACAGAAATTACAAGAATAGAGAAGACTTATAGATTCAGAGTAAGAGAGAAAGAGAGTAAATAGTGTAGACCTGTGATATATGTAAGTGTATGAGTGAACTTGCGTGGTTAAACTCGATGCACACTGGGCACGGTGGAGACGAGTCAATGTTGACTGGCGTCTCGCTGGATCATTTGATGATCGCTGGTTTGATCGACTACGAGCTGACGTGGTGTGATGGCGTCGAGCCGCATGATAATCAGATGGTGTGTTGCACTGAGAATAAAATATTGCCGTCAGCACAATACGACTGTATTGTTACGTGGTATTGCCATCAGACCAATACTGGATTGTCACCACGGCAAAATGATTCTGTTATCGCACGCGAATGAGCTTAAAATTCTTTTAATTATATTTGTCCCTTTACCGGTATCATTCTGTGCAAAATTTGGTAGCTTTTGAGGCAAAATAGCCTAATGTGGTCATTTTTTCTCAGTGTGATGGTATCCAATCCTGGATTTAATCCTGATGTACGGATTGTACGATGGAAACGCGTCATTTTCGGCTGCCGAGCGCGTCGGATCGCTCGAACGTGAGGGTGCGACCGCGTGGCGATAACACGTCTCGGAGCAAACGCGGCACGGGCTCCAAATTGCGACTTCGGGGCCAAATAATCACGTCCAACACCACGAGACTCACAAACAGAAACACTTCCACGCGTCTGCAGACATTGGATGAATTTCAATGTGAGATACGCGACGTATAAAACGGGCATCTACCGATATAGTGGGATTTATAAGCGACGATCGATATATTGGTAAAGTATACGAAGCGAGTGTGAGGTATGAAGTGCTAAGCCAGCAGGAATGAGCCGGCAAGAGGAAGTCGCGTATGCGGGCTGATGCGCGGCTCCCCCTTGCCTGCACTAGCTACCCCCGTCTTGTGATGGAGATCAACGATCGCGGAATGAGATGAAATCGACGCCTCTTACGAAGACAAACACCTCTTTTCTTGTGACTGACGAAGATTAACGTTTATTCGTTGTGAACACGAAGATTAACGGATTCTCCTTAGGTCCGCGAAAACTAACACTTACTCCTTAGGGACACGAAGATTAACGCATTCTCGTTAAGTCCACGAAGACTAACACTTACTGCTCAACGGCCCATGAAACTAGCTCTTACTCCTGAACGGTATGAAGACTATAACACACTTGCACAGGTTCTCGTTCGAACGGACGGAGACATAGTATTTCGTCTTAGGGCCACGAAAAAAAACACATTCTCATTAGCGGCACAAAAATTAACGCATCGGTAGACTTCATTCATAGAGGGACGGAGACAATAAGTATTTCGTCTTAAGTCTACGAAAAGTAACACATTTTTCTCTACGCCACGAAGACTAACACATTCTTCTCGATGGAATGAAAAACAACACATTCTCTTTGACGTGACGATGAACGGTAAGTGATTGTGTTAGCCTTCGTTCCGCTAAGAGGAATGTGTTACTTTTCGTCGGCTTTAGACTAAGTACTTATAATCTCCGCCCCTTCAAGAATGGAGTCTACGAATGTGTTAGTCTTCGTGGCGTAGAGGAAAATGTGTTAATTTTCGTGGCCTTAAGACGGAATACTTATAGTCTTCGTCCCGTCAAGAAAAAAAAATGCGCGAATGTGTTAATCTTCGTGCAGTTTGAGGAGTAAGTGTTACTCTTCGTGGCCTTAAGCAGTAAGAGATGATCTTCGTGGCGCTGAGGCGTAAGTGTTGATCTTCGTGGCGTGAACAGTAAGTGTTAATCTTCGTGGCCATAACAAAGCAAATGCTAATCTTCGGCCACCGTGTTTTTCTTCGTGGGCGTTAGCGGATGTGTTTATCTTCGTAAGAGGCGTCGAAATGATGACCCGCGCGTGGCGCGGACTTTTGCTATCCGACGGGACATGCAGTTTGGCTCTCTGAATCCGACTACGTTGTCCTAACCGCGCTACAGTGGCACGTTTCCGAGGGATTTTCCATTGAAGTCTTATGAAAACGCTGATCTGGTGGATCGGATTGAAAAACATTCTGCTATTTCTGTTGGGTCCTAGTCAACGGGGAGATCTTTCGGATGGAAATTTTCGGATCAAGATCGCACCATGGGTTTGCTATGCATGACGAGGTAAAAAGTAGGTTCATTTGGAGAGAGGCCCAAAAGCTGCACCATCTTTCAAGACTCTCTAGCATTCGGCTATACTATCCCCTCTCTCTTTCCTCTAATGAACTGGCCACTGTTGCGCTCCAGCTAAGATCCCCTTTGCTCTCTTCTTGTGGCACTCTATTTTCCGCACAACTGCCGAACTATATGAGACGAGTACTGGGCATTACCGTAGGCATTCCCTGATGCTTTGCACCGGATATGATGACAATGAACTAACAATGCGATAGAATGCAAATATGGAGATGTCTATCGTTCAACATGGATCTCTAGAACCGGGTCTAAACCTCTTCCGAAAGGTAGTGGAAAACATTTTTTCTGAACTTTTTTCAAGATTTTCCAAGTGGTGATTCTTCTTCCAACCAGAATATGATCCCAGAAATTCCCATAGTCATATCCCACATAAAACCCGTGGGCATTCTGCATCACAAATGCAGACCTGGTTCTGGAGACTCGTGTCAAGTTATTAGAACTGCGCAGACTTGTTGAGCCGAGCTAACCAGGCACAAAAGCATTCGTCAAATGGCTTATCAATATGGCCGGACTCGCGTACGCGAGACCCCGGTTCTGGAGGACGATGGATGTGACGTCTTCGCCGGAAAAATCCTCAGGAAATCCGTCGCGTTCGAGAAAGACCGCGAGCGCCAGGCCCACGCTGAGAGAAAAGAAAAGTAGTGGCTAGTGGAGAGCACAATAAAGGCTATCGGAGTTTTGCGGTAGGTAAGTTAGGTAGTGACCACTTGACAAACTCAAATACCCGCTACTGGAGAACTCTCACGAGTATGCATGGGCGAGAGCAAGCTCTGCAGTGTATTTGTTCCCCAGTTTTCGATAATAGTGAATGCAGGCTGACTATATCAACGAATAATCTCGCGTTCTATTAACGCGATAACATCTGCTCAGTGGATCGCTGTCATTGATCTCACAAAATGACATAAAAGCCGATGATTACAGTGGCGCATTTTGGAGGTTAGGTTGAAAGCTCGTTGGGATGAGCAGCCGACTTTGGTTGTTTTTACTGGAGTAGCACAGTATAAGACACTACCGAACTTGCATTGGTGCTGACTACTCTATAAACTTCGGTACCCCGTACTTTTCGTTTTCCTCAATGCAGCCTCCACGTGCGCGAAGGCTCCCCACTTTCGCTGAGAAATTGGACTCGTTTACAACCTTGCAGAAAACCTTGGAAACAACCTTGGAAACATCGATGTAAACTACCTTGTACATTACCTAGGAAACAACCCCGTCCACAAGGAAACGCGAACCTGGAAACTTTCGCGTACCCGGAGAACCTCTTAATTTCCGTGTGCGCGAAGGCTAAGCCCGGCGCCTTTCCAAACATTTTGACGTACGCGAAGGAAACACAATTTCGCGTGTGCGAAGACTTCGCGAAGCGCCTTTCGGATATTTCCGCGTACGCAAAGAGGACACGATTTTGCGTGCGCGAAATTAGTTGACATCCACTCTTGCTTCGATACGATTGACAGAAACATCCTTCGCCTATGCGAACACCTAGTGAGATGTTTACGGTCATCGTCAACAGCTGAAAGACTATCGATGCTGATCAATTCACAAGTACTCGAAAAGGGAATTCAATTCCAGTCAAAATGGATTCATAATCTGGGCTACGAGATAGAGAACACCTCGTGCTACATGCTATAAATAGCACAAAATTTGAGGATCTCAAAATATGATTGCAACTGAGGTACTTTTCTGAGCTCTTCACCAACAAACGTATAATTAATCTTACTTTTCAGTTTTGGTAATAGCTGTTTATTGGTTCGCATCGGTTGTCAAAGTGTTCAAATGCACTTTTTTTCTGGGTTATGTTGATACAAGACTCAAAAAATTCTGATCAGTGGTGCGAAGCGCAAGCGCAGAACTGCTCATCGAGTCGAGGATTGACGGGGTGCAACTTAATCGACTCCTTGAATACTCCGGAGCAGAACGGTGTGAGTCAATTAAGGATTTTACAGAAGTGTATGGATATTTTCCAGTCTTTTTCTGTCAGTAATCACTTTTTGACAAAATCATCGTGGCACCGTGAATACTGTATGTACTGCATAATACCATTGAAATATCTTCAGGAAGTGATTACCAACAAAGCAACCTCCGGAACACCAAAGTGATATCTCAAAAATATAAAACTGACTTACACGTTCTGATCCGGGGCTGACTGTGGCATTCTGAGAGCGCTGCATAAATCCCTTAAGAATTGAACATTGAATCACATTCCGTGGAAATATTGGATGGTAAAGTATACTTTTGTAGGACGAATCACCTTCAATCACACTAGTCGACCAAGATGTATAGATCGGAAACTGAACTAGTATCTAACTAGTCATCAAATGATCAAGATATAGTTCCAAGTGCGATGGAAGAATTTGCAACATAATTCCCCGATTGGTAGATCACTTCGCATACGCAAACGTCAACATTCAAATGTGTCCTGTACAGATTTCGCTAGATCTTTTTTCAAGAGTCCTCAAATTAATTGTTTTTCCAATATATGAAGAACTTTTGAGTACTACAGTACTCCCTCGTTATTACGAACTCGGTTAATACGAAATCCTCGTTAATTGGAAGCCATGTCTCGGTCCCTCCAACGTTCAGCTCATGTATTTTCCTCGTTATCACGAAATTCCTCGTTATAACGAACCGAAGAATTTGGTCCCTTCAACTTCGTATTAACGAGGGAGTACTGTATCAAGAATGAAACTAGAGCAGATGACATGCAACAATCGGCGATAGCCTAGTAACATCAGAGTCGAAAGTTGCTGAGAATTGCCCATATCGCCGTGCATCTACGTATTTTCATACTACTCACACACACACTGGAATACAGGAATTATTTGTTACTTGTTCTGGAAACAGCACTCTGAGCATATTTGTACCATTTGTAGTCCGTCGGCTGCGTAGGTTTCCGTAGGCTTTTGGGTGTCCCCGAATAAACGGAGGTTTTTCCTACGTATTTTGCACCCAAAAGCCTACGGAAATCTACGCAGCCGCCGAACTATTGTGAATTCTATTGAATGGAGACAGGCTGTGTAATGACGCAGGCAAACGTCACACTAGTCTCACCAAAATACTTCCAACGGAACCAATAAACCTTGAATCTTATTATAGAACTGCAGCAGTAACGATGATAGTGGGTTATCTATCGGCTGATCATAATAGAGAACACGTGTTCATCGTATTCGTTGAGCATTCAAAACAATCTCATATAGGCTTCTGAGTTGACTTAGGTACACAAAGAAGACTGAAATGTTGATACTTGATGTTTTCCAATACAATGGCATCAGAATATAATACGAGGAATTCAATGGTTCTACTAATTGAGCCAACTATAATGAACCAACTATAATGAGAAATGGAATGAAATGAATAGGGACTCTCAGAAGATTCATAGATGGTGACCAATAACCACAATTTTGTAATAGGTGTCCCATATTGTATCGAATTTCAATGAGTACGGTATTGAATTTTAATATCGCAAGATGTGCAAAGCAATTATTACACAAGACTTCTTATCTTAGACTGTCTGCGATGACGGAAATCGATACTAGTATGATTCAGGAATAGTTTTGAGAGACCTATGCCATTCATGAATTTAAACTCAGCATATTTTGTCTTCCGGCTGTATTAATTCGATACAGAAACTGTTTGGTTGCTCACGAGTGGCTTATCAAGTTCACACACTCGTGAGTTTTTCATGGCCACACACGAGTTCTTTTAAGAATCATTTGTTCCATTACCCAATCGCCGATGAAAACTGTATCGTACAAATAGTCTCGTGGATAACTGCTAGTATAAGGAATGTTAACATGAATCAATATTTACCTCGATGTTCCAGCCAAAACGCTGTTTTTCATCCACGCAAATTATGAAAAAACTCCAGTAATTTTGTTTGCATCAGTTCTCAGTGTGACGGAATCAGAATCTCTAGATATAAATTCTATCGTGAAATTAGGTCATTGATCATAGTCGAGTCATCGCATTTGAAGAGCAAGTTTGAGTGATAAGAATAACAGTCAAGAGTTAGAATGACTCTGTCAAACCTCACCCCGTGGCTGATGTTGATCACGTACATGGCGTTGGTCAGTTTTCCTGGAATTCATGGTGAGTTGTGAACGAGGGCACCTGAGTGTCAATCCTCATCTCTATATGTAATGATATACTCCCAGTAGGATGCAAATTTGCTTCTCTGAGCTCAAAACATCAACTAATAACCGCACTCTCGTACAAATACGGACACTTCCAATTCCTGTTACACTGGGTGACTGCAACAACCAAGGGAAAACAATCGCGTGAAAGTCTGGATATCATTATCATGTATGATCAATTTCCCAGGGAATATGGATTTCTGAAGAGCCTTAAACGTATTTTCCAACGATAGCTAGTCTTATTCTCTTTGTCGACAACCTCTCACATGAGTCTATTTCCGCGGTTTCTGTCTTCAGTGATCCGAAACCCCGGGATTCATCTCATCATTTTTAATCGCCAGGTCGACTCCCGCAAGTAATTCATCGGAAAAAAATCACGCTGACAAATGAGTTTTAACGCTCCCATATCGTCAGAAATTTACTTGAGCTTTAGTTAACATATTTTGATCCCATAGTTCCATGATCATACGTAGCAACATCCTCATTTGGAAACTCATAAAGTCACTGCAAGTTCACCATCCGAAACTTTTAGGAAATTTCCTGGTGATCATTCAATGGCTACGCGTCGAATCACAGATACGATGGTACGATGGCTTTTTTTCTTTGAGACATTAGTTCTATATTAGCGAATAAACCAGATCTCAAGTGAGCTGTAGAGTATGAATTTTGCGGAGTGTACTAGTCAAGAGAGATTACTTTTTCTCCCTTCTACATTAAATGATCTGACACAAATAAATTTTTGAGGAATTTTGGGAGTAACGAATTCAAAGATTATGAAGAAATCCTGTCGTCCATGCGCCCCTCAATTAATCAATATTTCTCCAACGCACTGTGACGTCATGCGTATCACTGCTATCTGTCAGATATTCCTTGGAAGTCTAATCATGTACACTCGCGGAGATCAGTCAAGTTCTTCGGATGAGCGCTTTGAGACGCATACGCGTGTGTAAAGAGGTACTTCATGCACTATTGGTAACTTCACGATTGATTTTTCACAAACCACAAGCGAGAAGCGTTCTGTGCGCACTGAGTTTCCGCACGTAATGACGGAGATATCGTACGCAACGAGGTCGAAATCACGCTACTGCGCGATCAAGTGCGTGAAGCATCTCTTAGTTCGTCAAAAATCTCACTCGTGTGTAAAATTTCGTCCAGTGTATGAATCCGACTGTTCCCAGTAACTTTCCCATCCAAAAGGACCCCGCACAAAACCAATGGGAAGTGGCTTAAGGCCAATTTTGATGAAACTTGGCAGTGTTGTAGATCATTTTATGCTGATCAACTTTGTCAATGGGCACGAAGAGCGCCGATGGCTCATTTTTGAGATATTTTGATGGAAAGTACGCAATTAGTTGAGGTTACGTGTGAGCTTTGTTGTCACTGATTATTGATTTTTTTTCACAAAAGGCTATTCACATTCCTCGAACGTATTCGAGCTCTAATATTAGCCAGTAAAGTTCAGTCAGGGCAGAGAATCCGACGAGTTACTTGGTTCATATTGAAATCATTAAGAACTGATTACAGTTTTTGTGAAATATCTTCATGTCCTCTTAGGAATGGTCCGTTTCTCAATTGCGTGACCCAGTGTTGGGCACATCTCAAACAGATACGAGTCATTTGTAAATGGTCAGTAGCTACTGTAATTGCGTACAACATTACTGATTATAAGCCTTGTGATGAATAGTACAAGTATCTCGAAAGCGTGGGTGGAGGAAGCTGGGGATGGCTTTATCGTGAAAAATCTGTTTCACGGAGCATAGTGCTGGGCATCTTTCTACTCGGGGTTTTTCGAGGTCGCTGAGCTCGAATATGTTATCGTCCAGCCTCTATCTCGTGATGCGGAGGCCGCGTGGGCAGACCATGCGGGGGAGGGGGGCTGCAGTGTGTATTTCATATCGCGGACCCCTCCCCGCATGGTCCGCCCACGCAGCCTCCGCATCTTGAGATAGAGGCTGGACGATAACATATTCGAGCTCAGCGACCTCGAAAAACCCCGAGTAGAAAGATGCCCAGTACTATGCTTCGTGAAACAGATTTTTTACGATAAAGCCATCCCCAGCTTCCTCCACCCACGCTTTCGAGATACATGTACTACTCATCACAAGGCTTATAATCAGTAATGTTGTACGCAATTACAGTAGCTACTGACCATTTACATATGGCTCGTATCTGTTTGAGATGTGCCCAACACTCGGTCATACAATTAAAAAACGGACCATTTCTAAGAGGAGATGAAGATATTTCAAAAACTGTAATCAGTTCTTCATGATTTCAATATGAACCAAGTAACTCGTCGGATTCTCTGCCCTGACTGAACTTTACTGGCTAATATAAGAGCGCGAATACGTTCGAGGAATGTGAATAGCCTTTTGTGAAAAAAAAAATCAATAATGGGTGACAACAAAGCTTACACGTAACCTCAACTAATTGCGTACTTTCCATTAAAATATCTCAAAAATGAGGCATAGGCGCTCTTCGTGCCCATTGACATAGTTGATCAGCATAAAATGATCTACAACACTGCCAAGTTTCATCAAAATTGGCCTTGAGCCACTTCCCATTGGTTTTGTGCGGGGTCCTTTGATCTGAATCAAAATTGTATAAGAATGCTGATTGATTGATTGATTGATGGTGAGAGATGTAGGAAAATTTCGTATTCAACCTCAACAAGCGGGTACAGGAAGATTTTCTGGAACTCTCGGAAATTTTCTTTGCTGTCCTCATCAAAATTATCATCAGTTTATTGTTACCCTGTACATCTGTAGTTATGCGCATCTCATCTGGATAAATCAAGATGACCCGATCCCAAATACGATCTATCGAAACTAATTCCTGGTTCGACTTAATTGTAGTGAATTTTTTTCTATACTTGGAATTAATTAGAATTGATAATTGGCAAGAAGGGATGGTATCTGCTAACTCGACTGAGTATTCGAATCTTTTGAGTGGCATTCCGATCAGATGAAATGAACAATAATGTTGTCAAAATAGTGCCCCATTTGAGATCATCCACTCACATTGTACTATTTCACATTCACAGGATCTTCACATGCAAGCGAAAGATCATCCCGCAGTAAAGGAGGGTTTAATGCGCCAATTGAAGGGTATCCGTTCATGGTTTCGATCCGTTACGCTGGTGCGTACGTCTGCGGAGGTGCAATAATCTCTCCAGATGTGATTTTGACCACTGCTTGGTGTATCCCGAAAGATTACTTTTTGGATCTATTTTACATCAAAGTTGGACATTCCGATATCAACTCCAATGGTACATGGCATCGTGTTGCCAAAGTTCTAAAACACGAGGAATATGGAAGAATACCTCTTCAAGAGGGAGACGAAGTAGCTTATCAAAATGTGAATGATATTGCTCTTCTGAAATTGGTTGCTCCAATCAAAATTGATAACAAAACAACTCGAATTATCGAATTGTTAAGGAAAAGTGATGAAATGCACTATCATGATTCAGGAGTTCTAAGTAGCTGGGGCAAGTACCCAATAACAGTGAACAGATCCGTTCGGAATCCGAGAGGTTCGGGGACTATAACCCGTACAGAGGTGGTGACTCGGTACCCTGCAAATTTAAAGTATGTGGAGTTGGATATCGGTTCAGCACACAAATGCTCCGGTATGCACCCCAGTGCAGATTTGAATGGTCAATTTTGTACCTACACATTGGGTAGAGTACCTTGTGAAGGAGACTTTGGCTCACCCCTCGTGGTGGATGGTAAAGTAGCTGGATTGGCATCGTGGACTAGTGGCAAATGCGATGGGGATTCGAATGTAGCTTATTTCACGGATGTAGCAAAATTCAACGGTTGGATCAATGAAATGAAGAGACGCTTGTGAGAAATATGTTTGGACTGAGGAACTACTTTCCTTTATGTATTTCGGCACGCTGAATCCAAATCTCAGGTCGGTTAGGCCCGTTCCTATCTTGTTTTCGAGAGAATCGTGAAAAATATGGAAATAGCGCAGAAAAGCACGATTCTCTCGAAAACAAGAGGTAGCCGGACCAAACCGACCTCGGATTCGGTTTCAGCGTACCAAAATACATAAGGGAAAGTAGGTCTGGTCAAAAGTACAAATACTCGTTTTTTTGTGTGTCGGTGTTATTAACAAATTTTCAAGATAAAGCTATCTGGTTGTCATAATATTCATGATTGCTTCGTCTGATGATACTTGTCGTGTTTTACCGGAATCATAGATAGTAATAAAGGATATGCGTTGAACAAATGATGTAATGATTGTTTCGTCATGGTCACCTTATTACATGTTTCGTCACATGTTGACTGTCCCCTCACCTATTTGTTCATCATCACGGCTGTCAGATATGGATGGAAGGTTCTTAGATATAAGCTATCCCAACCTTGGGATTCGTTTGAGGTATTGGCCCAGAAAAGTCGTATTGCAAACTCGCATGCATCATTGCGAGAAGAAGATGGGAATCTTTGTACCTGACTCGGATCGGGAAATGTGGAGAGTTAAACTCAAAAACATGAGCATGATTCAGAATGTCATGGTGAGCTTCGAACTAAACAAATTTCGTCAAAGCGTGAAGATGAGTTGCTCTGCGAGATTAAGCTTTCGGGATGAATGGGAAAGTGAGTGGAACCAGTAGACCTCGGGGCGGACGGCAACGCGGGTGGCAAGACGGGCGCCCTGTCACCGTGATATTTCGGTTGGAAAAAGTGCCTGGCAGGGCGGCTGCCCGGCCGGGCGGCAGGGGAATTAATTTAAAAAAAAAAGTTTTTTTTCTGAAAGAATTTTTTTCTTGCACAATGATTCGCTTAAAAATCCATTCAAAGACGAATCACGTAGTTGCAAATCCCGTTTATGTAGAATTTTGCTCTGAATGATGCAGACAATGAGCAAGTCAAAGTCTCGCGATGCTGAAAAATTCGCGCAGAAATATGTTTGACAGCAAAACAATTCCTTCTCGGAATACATCCTCGCCCGATCCAGATAGTCCAGATTCGGGTCATTCATCTAGACAAGTTAATCTGAAACTCAATCGATCGGGATCGGGGAAAATTCTGAATCATTAATAACACAGTGATGGGGTACATTATCCAATTCATTTATGATAATTGCATGAAGCCAGTCCAAGCGGCATGGTGAAAATAATATCCGACATCACAATTGCACTTCAATTGCTACATACAAAAATGAGTGCAGCTAGTCATAGATTCATTCGGTCTGATTCACATGAGCTGCGAGCAAAAGTGTAGATGAGAGAATGATGTGAGGAACAAGAGAGTAGTTCGCGCTTTTCAATTAAGAAATGACTCCCCTATAACTATGGAGATATAACTTTCAAGATCACACGAATCCTCAGAGATGTCTTGAAAGAATGCCACATCACAAATACTGTATTTCAGATATAAATTCAATTAAATATAATGGCATGGTCTTCTACTACGATGTCGACTTCCACAATGAAGCGAGTCTTGTGTTGCATGCATTGACATTCTCTGCAGGGACCCAATATTGATCAAATGAGTGATGAACCCGTAGGAGAATGAACCTCCATTGGATAGTCAATACTATTTCCACAATCCTGATCCCGTCCAATTATGAATATTTCTGAAATCTGTAATGATAAATCTGTGTTGAATATTCTAGAAATATTTCAAATGACTGGATGATGATCAATATCATCATGACCGAAGGAGAGGAAGAATATCCAAGATCGTCACTTGTTACACCGGTCATCTAGAGCGCCATAATGAGATTTCTCACAATTTTGGTTATCCGTGAAAGATTTTGGGATGCATTCTAAGTCAGAGGAATGCTCATTATACTAGTGAGAAACACCGTATACTCAAATTGGACCAAATACCCAAAAAACGTGAAATAGTGTTTGCACAGTGACAAGTCCATTGTGATAATTCGGAAATTCAGTCGAATGATGTTTGGAGAATAGTCTGGAATCTCAGAGACTGTCATGATAAATTTCAGTCCCGAGACAAAACAGTGAGGTGAGGCCCAAAATGAGATGGTAGAACCTTTAGGGGTAAGAAAAATTGATACTGACGTGGGCATACCCCCGCATTTAATTTTGATCGCCGCGAATATATAATTTTTCCATTACTACGATCGTACGCTCTTCCAGCGTACGCACGGCATAGATCTTGTATCTACGGTTCCTAGAAATTTGACATGAAAACTTTGTAACTGACATGACCCATTACTTTACCGTGAAAGTAACGCTTCTCCAACGTACGCCCCAGGTCGTAAAGTTTTCCGAGAAAAAGTCATTCAAAATATTTTGTAACTCGACAATCACATTACATTAACAGAGAAGTAACGCTTATCCACCGTACCGATCAGGCCATAAAGTTTTCCAGGAAAAATACTAAAAACCCTTGTAACTGGACAGCCCTATTACGACAACGGAAAAGTAACGCTCCCCCAACGTACGCGGCAGATCATAAATTCACTCTCATAAATCTTCGAATTAGTAAAACCCAGCAAATGTACGTCGCTCCGTACGGTTCTCACGCATTACATTCCCGCTAATGTAATGCGCCGCTCCCATTACGCGTACGCTTCTCAAGCGTACGAACATGGGTATATAAGGCCGCGCTTCCCAAGCTCGGCAGCTCAGTCTTCTCCAGCTCGCCGTCGCGACATTGTCTCCACGACACTTGGCCCAGCCGTGGCCCGACGCACCCGACTCAACGTGCCCCGCCGCGACCGTTCCAAGTTGCCCCGGTGGCATGAGTGACCAAGTGTGCGTAGTGTTTGTGTTTCGCACCTCGAGTACCGAGTCGCAATTGTGTCTTGAAACTGTGAGAATTATTCGAGTGCCTAACCCCGTTCCTACCCCGACGACGGCGTGAGCACGCCCACGCACCTGGACCGGACGGATGGACCGTCCCAGCCAACGGCACAGACGTCCCAAGACCTACGTACCCCGCTCCGAAGAAGAGCACCGACGAGACCTCTACGGACTTCAACAGGCCAAACGCTTGGCGCTGCTCGGAGCGTTGAAAGCTGAGGCCTCAACTCAACAAAACAAGACTGCTCAACCCTCAACTATCTCGTCTCCGGCCAGCGAGACGCGGGAGTGAAATTATTTTCATCCCCATTGACGAGGTTTCCCGTAAGCGGAATTCCGAGCCCCGTCAATTTGGCGCCCAACGTGGGGCCAACGAGGGACTTTTTGGACTTCGTCGGCATCAGGAGATGCTAGGACCTGCGACCCGATGAGCAGTCTCCCCCGGACGCCGCCTGCAATCCGGACGACCCGGCAGACAGCGGCAAGCACTTCTGGGAGTGTGGAAACACCCAGTGGCGCCCAACTGGATCAACAACGCACCGTCTCGCTTGAGCGCACCGCTCGCGTGACACGCCACCAACGTCAGCGGTCCCTTGGCTCGGAGCAGGAGCTCGAGTCCCTCCTGGACGGAGCACAGCTGCCTATACGCCGGAGGACATCCCGCAAGGACCTTGCTCCGACCGGACCATCGCCTGCTGTGCCATACGACGACCCTGCAGATCCCCAAGCCGGAGCTCAGCAGCAGCAGCCGGCGGATCCCGCCTCCGTCAACCAGGTACCTACTCATCCGAATTCACTTGTTGCTCCAGAAGCTGCAGCGGACGTTTCGGCGGCCAATCCGGAGCCACCTGCGATCACCATGGACGACCTCCGGCTGATGTTCCGTCAACTCGCTGGCACGCCCCTCAACCCTCCGGACTTCACTGGTGCGGAGCACGAGGACCCAGCGAAGTTCATCACGAAGTGTACGGAGCACTTCCGGCGCCTCGGGACCGAGGAGGCCTTCAAGGTGCAAGTGGCCGAACGCGCACTCAAGGGTGACGCCGAGAAGTGGTGGTCCTGCTACAAGAACCTGGCTGTCGACTGGACCCGTTTCACCGAGCTGTTCCTGTCCCGCTTTGACTCATCGCAGCTTCGACTCCGACTCAAGGCCAAACTCTACGGACAGGCCCAAGGCGAAAAGGAGGATGTGAGTACTTTCATTGGAAAACGTAACCTCCTAGCTCGTCGTCTGCTTCCTGAGGCCACCGAGGAGGAGCTAGTGACCTTGATCACGGAGTCACTGAACGCGACTATCCGCTGCCACCTGCGAGGCAACCCGCCGACCACTGTGGGCGAGCTGCTGACCAGAGCCACGGAGGTCGAACACGACGAGCAGGCCAAGCAGGCCGGCGCCCGCAAGTTCAACCCAGCCAACAACAACCAGGGCAAGGGCAATGCTGCCACTCCAGCGCAGCCATCGAAGGCTGTACGAGACTTCAAGCAGGTCAATGGTGAGAGATTGCCTAAATGTGATTATTGCCCTGAATATCATTGGCACAGGGATTGCCCCAAACGACCCCAGTACCCGAAGGCCACGACTCCGGGAAACTGGCGGGAAGCGGGGAATGCTGCGGGCACACCCGCTTCGACACCTGCAGCCCCGCAATAAGCGCTGCAGCCGCAGACGCCACCGGACTCCACGCCGCCAACCTGGACATCTGGATTGGAGGGAAGCTCGTCGCAGCGCTCGTCGACTCGGCAGCATCCGACAACTTCATCTCGCCACGGTGCATCCCGGACGGAGCCATCGTGCAGAGAATCCAGCCACGCGGAGCCAAGCTGGCAAGCAGTGGAACCGAGATGCGCGTCCAAGCAACCTGCACACTCGCCGTGCGGATCCAAAACTTCGAATGTGACGTCAAGTTCTTCGTCGCCGAGGAGCTTCGACCTGCCGCCATCCTCGGACGACGATGGATTAAGGAGGTGAAGGCCGTCCACGACCACGACCTCGACTGCCTCTACCTAGGAACCAGCAAAAGGATCCGGGTATTCCTGGGACGCGCCCCTGACGGGCCATCGACCCACTTGCAAGAGCAAGTATGGAGCAAGGTAAACCACGGATTCCCTAATGAATATGTTGATCAATTCAAGGAAATCATGATGCGACACGTGAGGATCTTCGATGATTCGGCGCCCCTGGCCAGGACACCCTTCATCATGCACGAGATCAGAGTCACGGACCGTCGCCCCTTCAAGATTCCACCTTATCGCTACTCAGCTGAGAAGAAGCGAGCGATAAGCGACATGGTCAAACAAATGCTGGCAGATGGAGTCGTCGAGGCAGCCTCATCCCCATACAGCTCACCCATCGTACTGGTGGACAAACACGATGGTACCTTCCGCTTCTGCGTCGACTTCCGGAGGATCAACAGCGTCACGGAGGATGCAGGTCAACCGAACCCGGTCATCCATGAGGTCCTCAAGGAAATCGGCGGAGCCACCATCTTCACGACGATTGACCTTCGAAAATGCTATTGGCAGATCCCGCTGACCGAGGACTCCAAGCAATTCACTGCCTTCTGCACACCAGACGGCGGACAATACGTATTCAACGTTGCAGCTTTCGGATTAAAGAACTCCGGGAGGACTTGCAACCAACTCATCGGGATGGAAGTGCTACTCGGACTACTTGGTGAGTTCTGTCTGAATTTCCAGGACGATATTGTCATTTTTTCACACAGCTGGTCAGACCACCTCGTCCACGTCGCCAAAGTCTTGGAACGACTGTCGATGTACGGACTGGCCTGTGCCATTGACAAATGCCACTTCGGAAAGGACCGCCTGGAGTTCCTGGGCCATGTGGTATCCACGGACCACAACGAGGCCAAGATGGAGCACATTCGCGCTGTCTTGGAGTTCGCCCCACCACGCAACAAGAAGGACTTACAGAGGTTCCTGGGCATCGCCAACTGGCTCCGGGAGTATATTCCCAACTTCTCCGAGATTGCAGCACCTATGACGGAACTCCTCAAGGGCAAATCTTGGGAATGGACCCAGGCTGCGCAGGCTTCGATGGACCTCGTCAAAGAAGCCTTCAAGAAGCCGTTGAAGCTCCATCGACCTCGATTGGACCAGCGCTTCTACTTGCAGACCGATGCCAGCGACGCCGGCATGGGAGCCGTGCTTTTCCAACTGGGACCAGAAGGAGAGCGGCACGTCATCTCCTATGCATCGGCTAAATTCACGACGACTGAGAGAGGCTATCACTCTAACGAACGAGAGTGCTTGGCCGTCATTTGGGCACTTCGCAAGTACAAACACTTGCTTGAAGATGCCCCATTCACCCTTCGCACGGACAACCAAGCCCTGAAATGGCTGGACCGTGTGAAAGACGAGCGGGGTAAGTTGACACGATGGGCAATGTTTTTGAGTCGTTTTAGTTTCAGTGTGGAACACGTCCCTGGACGAGAGAACCAGCTGCCAGACGCACTGTCTCGTGCCCCAGGAGATGAGGACTTCGAGGACCAGGAGCACGACTACGACGCCCTGACGCCTCCAGTCAGTTCACCACCCTCAGACGAGCTCATTACTGCCTGCGTGGAATGCAACTGGTTGGATGACTACCTCCGCCAGGCTCAAGACGACACCAGGGAACTACCTCAAGGACCGGAATGGAGCACGCACGACGGTTTGCTGTCATACTGCCGAGATCCGGCCAACCCGAGGATCTACGTTCCTGAGTCCGCACGCGACGTCGTCCTGCACCATTTCCACAACGACCCGCTCGCCGGCCATCCTGGTGCTGCGGAGACACTCCGCCAGATACGCGGAGAGTACTACTGGCCCGGACTTCGCAACGACGTCCGACAACATGTGCGAGCATGCGGACCCTGCAACCTCACCAAGGCTGCACGACCAGCGGATGCCGGAGCCAACATCGCCAGGAAGCCGAAACGACCTTGGGAACAAGTGGCCTTGGATCTGATGGGCCCTTATCCCCGGACGCCCCGGGGGAAGCGGTTCATTCTGGTCGTCACGGACTTGTTCTCCCGATGGACGGAAGCCTTCCCCATCTCATCATCGACGACCGAGGTCATCGCCAACGTCCTGGAGACGGAAGTGTTCCAACGATGGGGATACCCGGGAGCCGTACTCTCCGACAACGCACCACAGTTCAAAGGTGCAAAATGGCTTCGCCTCTGCGACAAGTGGCAAGTCGAAGTATGGACTACGCCTGCATACCATCCCCAGGCGAATCCTACGGAACGTCGGAACCAAGAGATCAAGAAGGGACTACGCCTGGCCTTACTTCCGTACCAACACCAAACCAACTGGGACCTGGAGGTCCCAAGAATCCTGTTCGCCATGCGCCGCCGATGCAACGCCGCCACTGGATTCTCACCTAGTGAGCTGCTCCTGGGACACAACATCGCTCGCCCAGGGGAACGAGTCTCGCCACGATCGGACCATCTCGAGACCCGCATCGCTGCAGCCAACCAGGCACAGGATCACTTCACCAGCAGCTGGAGACCTTCGGATGAAGTCTTCACGGAGGGCGACATGGTGTTCATCAAGACGCACCCCCTTTCCAAAGCTGCCGATAACTTCAACGCTGGCCTCGCCCCGAAATGGGAAGGCCCATACGAGATCGTCCACTGTCATTCAGCGCAGGTGTTCACCGTCGACCGTCCCGGAAACACCGCCCTGAAGGTGCACATCTCGCAGGTCAAGCGAGACCACACAGCTCCAGCCCCTCCTGCGGCTGAACCTGGGTCACCATCCCCCGCAACCAGCGGCGCCAAGGATGCAGACGGACCCCGAATCGAGCGGCCACATCCGCCGACCACACCTGCCGGTGGGGACGCCCACTTGTCCGAGGACCAAGGTCGGAATGGATCCGCAACCGTCCCCATTGCCACGACCCCTGATCGTGCGCAGGACGACATCGCAAACCACGTCGAGGAGGACTCCCCGACAAACGTTGCCGAGGTGGACATCTTGGCAGAACCATACCCAGGGGTAGCGGATGCGCCCCGAGTCCTGAGCAACCAGCAATGGAAGCGACGTAGAGGGCGACCTACCTTAGCAGAAGCAGCACGGAGAGAAGCCGAGCGCAAGCTCGCCTACCCACCGCCTAGCCACCGCTACAATTTGAGGAGCCGGAGGAAATCCCCAGCTCCGGAACAATAATTAAGTATAACTATCTGGCCAGAATATATAATCAATCATGTATAATCATAGTATGTATCTTAGAATTAGTTTGGTCGAATAAAAGGTCGACAAGGTACCAAATGCGATGCACACTCACGGCACTGTTCATGCAAAAATAATATCCGCGTCGATCCCCCGGACGATTTGACGTGGGCATACCCCCGCATTTAATTTTGATCGCCGCGAATATATAATTTTTCCATTACTACGATCGTACGCTCTTCCAGCGTACGCACGGCATAGATCTTGTATCTACGGTTCCTAGAAATTTGACATGAAAACTTTGTAACTGACATGACCCATTACTTTACCGTGAAAGTAACGCTTCTCCAACGTACGCCCCAGGTCGTAAAGTTTTCCGAGAAAAAGTCATTCAAAATATTTTGTAACTCGACAGTCACATTACATTAACAGAGAAGTAACGCTTATCCACCGTACCGATCAGGCGATAAAGTTTTCCAGGAAAAATA